>JANHMN010000001.1:32953562-32973681 GCA_030674055.1 Rhabdomys pumilio
TCTCTCTCTCTCTCTCTCTCTCTCTCTCTCTCTCTCTCTCTCTCTCTGTGTGTGTGTGTGTGTGTGTGTGTGTGTGTGTGTGTGTGTGTTACACTATGGCTGCCTCCCCAGACAGGAACTAACTGTGATGACTCACTAAACTGCCAGATAAATAAGTAAATAAGCCAGTCCTCAGGAAGGTTGTTTCTCTGCTTCACTCACGGTGATGAGAAAAGTAACCAGAGTGATACCCAACAAAAATGCTAGCAACTCTTAGTTGCAGGCAGTCAAGCAGAAGGGAGGTGAAGGAGCAGTTGCTTATCCCGGAGAGTCTAAGAGAAAAAGTCTGAGCTGGAAGACAGAAATCACAGAGGTCTGACTTGTGAGAATGCACAGAAATAGAGATGTGAATGAGAATTCTTGTAAAAATGCTCTGTCTCCAGAGATTGATTCATTAGACCTTCAGTACTCTAGAATGTTACAGGGCCAGAGGTTAATGACCTCATCTTGGGCTACCTTCAGCCCCAAGAACAGACACTTCTTGCTCACCTCTATGTCAGAACTAACATTCTGTGAGGAGCAGACAAAGTGACAAATCAGAGAAAGAACTGACAGAATGAGTCAGGATAGGATACCTAACTCTTCAAGAGAACAGACAGGAAATAAGCTATTTAAAAGCACGGCAGGAGAGTCAGCCACTTGGGTGTTAGTTCAGTTGAGTGTAGTTGAATTTGTGTAAAGACAGTTGAAGCCAAAGAATAAGGAGCTGGGATATTAAAACAAATTTCCAGAGTTAGTATGAGGCCAAGCATAGCAATTCAGTAAGAAGCTGAAAGAAGCCAGATTGAATCAGTCAGCTTGGAGAGAACTTTGGGCCAAAACAGCTGAGCTGAACCAGCCAGCCAGAGTTCAGAAAGAACTAGAAAGAGTCAACTTATTCAGCAGTAAGCCTCCTCCAAGATGGCAATTGCATCAGGCAAATAAAAGTTAAAATTACAGCCCAGTTTTCTGGCTGTTGCTTGTTACCCTACAATGTCCTATTTATGGATGCTTACCACATAAGCTTCTCCAGTGTGGCCACTCAGTACACCAAGTCAATAAGGAGAGCCTCTGGAGTCACTCTGATGGAAGAAAACAAATGCACACTGACACTGACTGTGAATGAGTCACATGTCCCAACTGGGCTCCAGTTAGGTGAAACGGTATTTTACAATGGCCCAGCCAGCAGCAGGTGGGTTCATTGACACTTTACCAATTCTATTTCACATAGAAAGATTTCAAGGAACCACCATTCACTTTTTTGAAATTATTTTTATTGCTTATTTGGGCATCTCAAATCATGTGCCCCCCATTGCATGTTCATCTCCCAGTATTCTCACGTCTGCCTCACTTCCCTTGTGACCCCATACCATCACCACCCAAAAAAACAAGTCCATTTTGTGTGGTCCACATATTCACTGGAACATGGACAAATTCCTAGTCAGAAGCCACCCCTTAAGGAAGGATAAGTCTTTCTCCTCCTACATCCCTGCCAGAAGCCAACAGCTGAGGAAAGCCATGTAGTGGCAGATGGGGAGGAGGCAGCTTGCCCTTGCCCTTGCCCACAAATATTAACATGGCTTTAGGCAGCAGCCCGAACCATGGGCATCCCCATCAACTTCAGTGGTAACATGGGATGTATTCATCAACAAGGCCCTTGGCCCTTAGCAGTTGGATGGACCAGGAGCCTCAATATGGCCTCGGGGGATTACACATGCCACTCTTCATTAGCGTGCCTTGCCTCATCCTCCAGGCAGCAAGCCCGAAGACACCACCAAGTCTTCTGGCAGTGGTTCATACTGCATATTTTCACATGGATCTCAGGTTTCATAGAGGTCTGGGGCATCAGCATGGACCACTGACAGCATCATGATCTCTGGTGGGACTGTGGACCATGGTGGTCTGTGGTGGTTCTCAGAGATCCGATCAAAAAAGAACCGCTCCTCATCTCAGGCCTCAGTAGAGCCAGGTGGCAGGCTCAGGGACTGAGTTTGCATTAGCATAAGCTCTAGGCTGTTGTACAGTATCGAAACAACTTACTCCATTTTCCAGCTGCCCAGGGTGGCTTCTGGCCACTGGAGCCTGGGGGTGTCATTTCCATTCACTTGTTTTAAGAGCCCATTGGCAACGACTGAGCCACAGCTGGGCTGCAGAGTCACTTTTTTTTTTTACTAGATGACCATGTAGACCAAAACAAATGCTTCAATTATGAAAAGAACAGATTAAGTACTGAAATATGACGAGCAGATTATTTTCTACTTAGAACTCTTCTACCAGCTGTGTGAGTGGAGAAAATGACAGTATCTGGAAACAGTCAAGAGACTACAGCTATATCATTACTGTTATGTTGTGGATTTGGACTAACGCCGCTTGTATGATGTTAATCCGAGTCCGTAAAATTGCACATAAGAAACTGAGGGAATCCTGCCCCTAGTTGGTTTTGATTGGTATATAAAGCTGCCGACGGCCAATGGCTGGGCAGGGAGACAGAGGCAGGACTGTTAGGATTCTCAGACAAGGAACAGAGGAGAGGAAGAGGGAGACCTGCCATGCTGGGGAAGGAAGAAAGATGCTGCTCCTGAGAAGGTGAGGGACAGGGACCAGAGTCGCCATGTCGGGCAGGGAACAATCGGCTCCAAGAGTGCCCCCATTCTGGGTCAAGGACAGCAGAGATGGAATATAGATTTTAGTAAGTAATACCTTGGAGATATCAAAGGGTGTATCAGTCACATGGAGGTTAGGAAGTGGCCCTGCCATTGAGCTGTTTACGGCATATTCAAATATAAAGGCTGTGTGTGTGTATTTCATTAGCGATCCCAGAGCATTGGGGCGGGTAGTAAGGAATGCACATCGCTGCTGCCGGGGTGGATTTGAGTAGCGTTTAGTGGCTTCTGCAACACTAGTAGATGCAGCTTTCTTGATAGGATAAAAAGTAAAGTCCTTTAAAAGAAAAAAGGTGTTGTGGCTGGAGAGAGATGACCCAGTGCTTAAGAATGCATGTGGCTCTTCTAGAGAATCCAAGTTCAGCTCCCAGCCCCTACATCAGGTAAGTCACAACTTTCTATAATTGGAGTTTATGAAAATCCAAAGACCCTGTCCTCCGTGGGAACATACACACACAGAGACATTCATATGTAGTCATAATTAAAAATAGTAACAATAAATTCCATTTTTGAAAGATGTGTAACTATAAATCATGTTTTACTTCTCATTAAGATTTAAATTTCAAATAAATAAATTTTAGTTATATATATATATATATATATATATTAAATTCTTAATATATGTTGCCAATCTGATAAATCTATTGTCTTCATTTTTCCACATACCGTGTTTCCATATATTTTATTCTAAATTATCCCTTCAAGGGCCCATTCCTAACTAAAGAAGGTCAAGAGACTAGCCCAAAATTAAATAACTGGCAAGTGATACTGCCAGAGCAGAGACATGGTTCTGTCTGCTCCTGCCAAGGCTCCGCTGTACTGCAAGGCCAAGAAGATGACTTCACTGAAGAAAAGTGCGAGTTTGCCAATCGTGTTCCAGAAATCTGGGGGAATGAGATAAGAAGAAATTGTTTCGGGCCCTCACTTCTCTGCTGAATGCCACATGCTCTCCAGCTGAAAGAATGCGCAAAGAGAAAGATGGGGAAATGAGGAAGCCAGAGGGAGGAGTTAGTGAAGGATGCTTTAGGACTGAGGGATTGTAACAAGACAGTAAGTGTGAGAAGTTTTTCAGTAATGGAAATGGTTAGTTGTATCACTCTAGTTGTACTCTAGAAAAAAATAGGCTGGGAAAGTATGGCTGCAACACAGCCACTCTTCCTAAATAAAGGATGCCTGGAGTGCTGAAATTAAATTCCTCCACCATTCCCTCTCCTCATCTGTCGATTACTCTGGATTGCCCTGTGTTATGCGTGCGTGCGTGCGTGCGTGCGTGCGTGCGTGCGTGCGTGTGTTTCCTGCTGAGTAAAACAAAGACATCCAACTAGTTAACTCAATGGACTGACAATCAGCCTTTCACCCTCTCCACATTGCCTTTCAGTCTTTCACATTTTCCTTAGGTTTGGTCATTTTACCACGTGATACTTAAGATAGAAAATGCTATTATGACTCATATCGTCATTAACTTAACATGAAAATAGATGAACTAGAACAATGTAAGAACAGGGCGCCGGGGACTTCTGCATGTCTTACTAGCTTCGCATCCCTTCCCAGCTCACTGTGTGGTCTTTCTGCAACACAGACTTCATGGTCTGGTGCCACCACACATATTTGTGAGCATCATGAAAATAACAAATTCATTGAGAAAGCATGTAAATTTGGTAAAAAAAAAAAAAAAAAAAAAAAAAATAGCCTGTATAAAATATAATTTCTGCCCTTTCTAATTTTTTCCTCTTTCTTCCTCAATTCCCCTAATCCACATTAAACGTGACCATCAATATGCTTTGATTACCTGAACTTGACTGTCTACTTCTACACAATTATAATAACTGCTTTGCTGCTGTCTTATACACACTGACTAATACAGCTTATAGAAAGCTAAGATTTATGACAAGCTTGATGTCAGAAGGCTAACAGACATAGGCCTGGGAACAAACTACTAATAGAATCTTTCAAATATTAATTATATTTTACCTAAAGAGATGAAAAAAATTCAACAATTCTAATGACTAAATTCATTTGTCCAATAAGTCCTTATTTTCCTTCCCATGGGGCTGGCTGAACCACTGAATGGAAAATAAGCTGAGTATAGATATCCATAATTAAAACTAACATCTATGCTTGAATTTTAATTCCTATAATTTCATTGTGCACAGGCTTATGCTTTTGATTCCCGGGGTATTGGCAATAATGATGAGTCAGAACATCTATCACCTTTGCTCTCGGGATGCAGAAGATGACGACCAATGCTTAAAGCCAGTGCACGGCAGTAAACCTTCCCTTGTGTGCCTAGGGGTAAGCCTTCTTACCAGACAGCTAGGACACCTACTGGTGCTGGAGGGATGTGAAGGCTATCTATGCTTCCTCACTGTGGATCTGATATGACCGCCCTGACACTCCTTCTCACATGAAGGACTGTATCTTGAACTGTGAGCTAAAATATACTATTTCTCCTCTAAATTTTTGTTGTTGTTTGTTTGTTTGTTTACCAGTATGTTTTATCATAGCTACAGGAAAGTTACTAAGACAAAAGGCAAACAATTAAATTTTTAATTTTCATACACACCTCTAACTTACGTTTGGTGGGGTATTTGGTGCAAAAAGCCTCAAGTCTGAGACTGTTGGATTTTAATTCTTAACATATGCGGTGTCTCAATTTTTGCCTCTACTTTTCTGCAATCTAACAACTTTCATATCTCTATTGTGAAAACGCAGTTTCAAATTTAATTCATACAGCTACTTGAATATTTATCTTTTCTTCAATCTCTTGAAATCCAGTGATCAGATATAATGGAGAAACATCACAGTTAGGTGGCAGTGAACATATTCTGTGGTCTTTACAAAGCCGGTTTTCAGACAAAATGAGAAAGAAATCATCCATTTTATTCCCACAATGTATCTCGCTGTACTGCGTGGCATGAGGCCAAGCTATAAAACGATGTTTTAATGTGGCAAACTACATGAAAGAAACACCTTAATGATGTTTGGTCCTGCTTGAATATTAAGAGACATCTTTGAAGACTCACACAATAAGGACCACAATCTGATGATTGCTTGCATTTTCCCATTAAGATGCAACAAATTTTATTTGAAAGTTTTATGCTAGGCCTACCTATAGATAGGGACATTTCTGCTGCCAAGTTGTCATCACCCAAAGCTTGCAACTGATGACACAGCTTATGATCAGACATAAAATTGTAAATTAGTCCCACATGGGAAAAGCTTTTTCTGAGGACAACACATTTACAAATTGAAATGGAATTATACAAAATAATATGGAGAGGGTGTTTATTTAGCTATGAAGAGGTGTTTTTTGTTGTTGTTGTTGTTGTTGTTGTTGTTGTTTTTGTTTTTTTTAAATCCAGGCAGAATAATATAAGGTGATTTCCTTCAGAGACAGGATAAAATATGACCTATAAAACTAAGCAATTTCTTTCTTTCCTTGTTGTGGATTAAATGACCTTTAATGTACAAGGGACAGAAAACACAGAACAAGCCTGTGATGGAGGAATCCCTCTGAAGTGAAAGCAAAGCTTCTATTTGCCTGTTTCCAGATTTTACTACATTAAAGAAAGACTTCTCCTAGCTGATTATATGGAAATCAATGAAAAGTACCAGGTTTGTTGTGTATTTATTAAAATTAAGTAATAATCTGAAAACTTTGTGAACTAAGTAGCTTATATAAACATACAGACCTATTCTTGGAAATATGTAAAAATTAAATAAAAACAATATTTCCTCAAAAATTCTCTAAGTCTGTGTTTCTTCAATTGTGGATGGCTGTACCTGAGCACTCATTGAAATGCAGATTCTTGGGCCCCACATCCATCTGAATAGAAAACACTAGGGATAGAGAACGTCCTGAACCAAATTCCCTTGAGAAGATGATACCACTAAGGCTGGAGCCACACCCTCAACCCTACCACTGAGCTAAAAACTGTTGTTTCTTAAAATAAAATATTTGGTTGCATGTAGGTTTTGTCTGGCGAGTCAAACCCCATTCAATTTCCCCACCTACAGATTAGCCTGTCTATAGATACAGTCATTGTTGCTCAGACTGAGAGAGGGAGAAATAGCATCAACCAAGGATGAGTCCCCTACCTGGTTACCCAATGCAAAGTGAACAGCGTGGAAATCACATACAACAACAACAAAAATAGACAAAGGAGATTGGTACAAATACATGTTTGGAATAATAATAATCAAGCAAAAACAACAACAAAAAAGCCATGAAGGTGAGAGAGAGTGAAGGGTACGTGGGAACAAGGAACAGAAACAGTGTTGTAATTATATTTTAATTTAAAATTATATTTTTAAAAGGATCTTAATGCAACCTACTCCGCCTTGTTCATTTATCAAAGGTGTTATCCATACGGACACTGATGGGTGGTGGCAGCATATCCACCAGTAGCTACATAATACCCTGACACCCATGCATGTCCCTCAGTCAATTGTTTGGCTGAGATGTTTTATTTGGGTCTATTTTCAAATAACTATCTTTTGAGACAATAAAGAAAGCTGGACTCTTCTTCCTTGGGCTGAGTTATAAGTTGCTAGCTAGAAGATAATTTCTATTAAGTTCTCATCCCATTATCTTAAGCATATCACTATGATGTTATTACTACAAGTCTTAGCTGATGATTTTAAAGAAGATTGTAACACACTTATTCGCTATTTCAGATTAAAAAAATAATGTGTCCTCTATATATCTGATTTTTAATCTTGTCATAATGGAATAATGCATGAGTTTAATTTAAACATTGAAATATTGAAGAGAACTCTGAAAATTGAAATAAGTTCCTCAAAATCCTTTTATAATCAGTACCCTTCATGTAGAAGCATTCAGAGGAGGAACAAGATCCCATCACAGGTTGTAATTTTAATTTATATAAGACATGTTATTAAATCTCTACATCACCATGAGTTAGTACTACCAGACATCTTCTGTCAGAGTGGCTAAATAGAGGATTAATTATTTCAATATACAAAACTACATTCTTTTGTTCTTTTGGGGTTTTTTCTTCTTAATCATTTCTGAAAATATTTAATTTACAGCCCCCCTCTCTCTCTAGGATGGGACTCTGATAAACAAAATGTTTCATATAATCTAGGCCAGGACTTCCTGGAGTTTTGTTCTCTTCGACTTTTGAGGTCCTCAATATTTATATAAATGGTCAAACTACGAAGACCAAAGGTAGTTATGAAAAGTGTGCTATATCCCGGAGCTCACTACTCATGTGGCTCCTTTATCATATTAAACCTATTGAAGAAGCTAATTTGAAGACGAATAAATTTCAGGTGCTTCCCAGCATGAAGCCTTGACGCAGGTGGGCACAGGTTCATTGTTGCTTATAGTGAACAGCATCAGATGCTAGAGTATCCAAGACACTGGAGTATCTGTCCAGGAGAGAAACATATTATTTCCTGGCCCATCATCCCTACAGAAGGGAAATAAAACAGAAGAAGAGAGCTAACGTTGCCACTCATGTCTATGTTCCCTATTTATCTCTTTGCCAGGTGAATAGCTCAGGGATGGTAGGACATACAGTAACAAATCAAGCTGCTACATACACACACACATATGTACATACACACAGATGTAAACTTCTACAATGGAGCTCTGAGGCTGGGACTTATCTTGGGAGAAGACAGTGTACCTTTCAGCCATCTGCATGTGCAAATGATTGGCTGGGAGCAACAGCACTAAGTAAAAGCAGCCACACTCTCCAAAGCATCCAGGAAGTTGGGTGTGCCTGTTTCTCTCTAACTAGAAAAGTTTTAAAAGACACTTTGACTACTGTATTCTGTAGAAGAGGTCCTCTGTGGGCTTTACCCCCTTTTGTGCAGAGAAGATAGGAAAAGAAAGATGAATAGTGAAGCCCAGTTCCAAACCCGACTATACATGGTAGACCATTCAGAGGTGCATGGATTTGTGAGTCTTGTCCATTTGCTGAAGTCTTGTATTGCCTGCCCTGTAGCAATACATTATAAACAACTGGAAGGCAGAAAACTGCATCTGCTTTTCATGTTTATTTATTCAATATTAGTGTATTCCCAGAGCCACTTAGTTGGTGTTCAATGCTTTTCTACATATATTTATTTTTTAATTGAAAATGATTTTTTTTTCATAGAATACGTTCTGATTATGGTTCCCCTCCCCCTACTCCTCCTAGTTCCTATTCCCCATCCTCACTTCCATTTGCATCCATACCCTTTCTGCCTCTCTTTAGAAAACTAATAGGTGCCTAAACAAATAATAATAAAATAAGATAAAACAAAAGAGAACAAATTGGAATAGGACAAAACAGCCAAACAAGAAAAAGAGCCAAAGAAAAAGTACAAGAAGCATATATAGGTGCAGAGACACACGGTTTCACACAAAATCTGAAGCCATAATGTATATGCAAGAAAAAAATTTAAAAGTCTAACATTAAGAGTCAAAGATGCTGTTGATTGGTTTTCTATTGGCATCTACTGCTGGACATAGGGCTTACTCTTAAGAGTGGTCCCCAGTGAGACTCCCTTGGAGAAAACTAAGTTTTTATTTGCAAGTGGTTATCAACTGGAGATAGCTTCTGGGTTAGGAATGAGAATGTTTGTGTCCATTTCTCTTCTCATCTCTGGGTCTCCATCTGGTACAGACCTGTGCAGAGACCCTACGCAAGCTGCCCCCATCTCCATGAGTTCCTATGTGTGCCAGCCCTGATGTGTCTAGAAAACCTGGTTCCTTGGTGTCACTCATATCTTCTGGCTTAAAGAGGTAGATTATGTGCTCAGGTGTGGAAGTCAGAGGATAACTTGTAGAAGTTGATTCTCTCCTTCCAACACGTGGGGCTGTTCAGACTGAACTCAGGTTCTCTGGCTTGGTGGCAAGCCTCTTCACTCTTGAGCCCTCTCCCATCTGGAAGTTTTAGGTGGCTGGACGGATGCTGTGGAGTCAGGTCAGACTCTCAGGAGCGAGCATATCGAAACAAATGTGGTGTTCCGCACCATTCTTGGAAGACACAGGACTCCCAAGAGAGACTCCAACTATAAATAAATGAATAAATAAATATTATCAAGCCAAGGAATTTTGCCTGCTGAATTCTTCTGCAGCTCCAGAATTATTTCCCTCACTTCTCTACACTCTATGCAATGGAGTAAGAAAAAGTTACAATCATCCCAATTCAAAAAAAGATAAGGAGAGAAAGAAAGCGAGAAAGAAAGGAGGGAGGGAGGGAGGGAAGGAAAGAAGGAAGGAAGGAAGGAAGAAAGGAAGAAAGGAAGAAAGAAAGAAAGCCAGGCTAGGAATGTGTGTAGATAATAATAATAATAATAATAATAATAATAATAATAATAATAATAATAACAATAATAATAATACATTAAAAAAGAAAAGAGAAACCAAATTCCAGCGAACTCAAGATACTGTGATCTGCTGAATGGTGCGGGCTCGCTGCTTGCATCCAACAGTCTTCCTAAAATCATTAAGCAATGCAAAGTGATTGGTATCTCTATCATTTTTGTCTCTTTCACTTCTTGTTGCTAGAAAATATAACCAGAGCTGTCTTAAGCCAAAAGTCAATGTATGGATTCGAGTATGAAAACATGTGGAGGTGAGAGGTGTTTCGGTATTTACTGGATTCAGAGTGCACCAATGAGCGTGTAGGTTTAGCTGTACTCCGACACCTAAATTTGCTTCCCTGAACAGTAGTGCTGTCTTCAGTTCTCATGTGACAATGAGGATCCAAAAGCACCTCTCTGATCAGAGCCCCAAATACGACCGTCCACTTGCCTAAGCAGGGCCCCAATAGATCCAGAAATGTCATCTTTTGACTCTGCATGACTAAACTTGATCACATTCTAATCCTAACTACCAAGAGAACACCCGCACTGCCTTTAGGCAGTGACCTATGTCACTTAAAGCAAGTGGGACATGGTGCCTTGTGAGGTGGTGATTGATTCTCTAAGTATTGATTGTGTCCACAGAAAATGACCTTTACATGTTACAATCGGTGGACTGTCCCTGACTCAAACTGCTCTCTGCCTTGGTGCAGCCTAAGGTGTATTGGAAGGTACCCTCCATTTGGGATTTTGCTCACCCTCACCTTGAATCTAGAGTGCCTTTTCATCTGCCTTTGGCCTTGCACTGGTCTTCCTCCAGGATGGAGGAACTGGCCTTAGAGTACTAGCAAGCAGAGGAAAGAAAGCCAGTGAGCTGCCCTATCCAAGGCGGGGCACCAGCACCTGAAGTGCAGCTCGGCTCCTCCCTGACTTCCTGCAGCAACCTGGGCGGTCGGGAACCGGGTCCCAGTGAGCGCCTCCTCCCGCTCCAGCGAGCGCGCGCGGGCAGCAAGCACCCAGGAGACTGCGCGCCGGCGTGGGACGAGCGCCGGTCCAAGAGCGCGCGCAGGAGCCCGGCCGCCCCGCCTAGCCCAGCCCCGCCCCGCCCCGCCCTGAGCTCCTGGACCACTCGCCCTGCCAGCCCCGCCCGCCCCGCGCGCCCAGCCCACTCGGCTCCGGAGCGGATGCTGGGGGAGGCAGCTGCAGCGGTGGCTGCGCAGCGGGAGCGCAGAGAAGCGGAGGACCTGGAGGCAGGATGCCGGCGCTCCACAGCCCGAGGTAATCACTAGGATGGAGGGCAGGTCCTCACTTGACCCAACCCTGGATAGTTGAAATGCGGACTCCAGAAATGGCAGAGACACCATCCCAAGTTTCTAGCGACTGGAAATGAAGGGTCTTGAGGTCTACACTCGTTGAATTTATATGCAGCCTCTCCTTTCCTGTTTGAAATACGTTGATTTAAACAATGCAGAGACAAACCCCCGAGTCACTATGGATTTGTAAATATAATCCTGAAAGTTTTTTTTTTTATTATAGTGTGGTTCTTTGCTTACGCATATTTATTAACCTGTTAACCCGGGCTAGTAGGAAATCGGCATTTAAAATATTCTTTGAGGAACACTGACAAGTTTCGATGGTGCCTTCAGACATCTGGCATTTGTCAGCTTAGTTAGCATCTGTCTTCCCTGAAGTGGTCCCCGCGCTGGTCCCTTGGAGATGGGTCTTGCATGTGCCTCTCTTGCCCTCTAGTGCCTCGCCAGCTTGGTAGCAGTCTGACGGCTAATATTAATACGATATTACATAACATGAGGGTACTGGCCACCGCTGCCCTCACTGCCACTTATAAAGGCAGAAAGCCCAACCGAAGGCTGCAGATATCTTTTGATATTTTTGTCTGTCCACTGAAACTTTCCCTACATTTTCCAACTCTCTGAACTTTAATTCCAGGTAAGTACATCTGTTTATTTACACTTTGTATTGCCTGTTCACTGGGGGGGGGGGGGGCCCTGGGGGGCTTTCAATAAGACATAACTTTGTTTTTATCCCATCAAGAATTGCTGCCCTGAAAAATGACTAATTTTATTCACTACGATAAATGAGCCAGTAAGGTATCTCTTTATTTAAGGATTAAACTTTCTTTAGATTAAAGAATTAAGGAGACGACCCTCTGAGTTGATTCAGATGTATGTATGCTAACAGATTCGTTGCGCAGTACCAGCATGGTTAATCAACCGTATGTCTTTTGGCTGATTTGACTTTTGGAAATAATGTTAAAGATTCAAAATGTAATCATGAGTTTATCATGTAGCAATGCTTAACAGAGCCTCCTATTTGATGCAGTTTGTGTGTCCAACCATCATTTAAGATGATATTATAAGAACTTTAAGTATGAATTAAATAATTGGCCTAACTATTGAATAAAGAAGCTTTAAATTAAAAGAAAGTAGATGTATTTTTGCATTTAATATAGCTGCTTTGGGGGAGCAAACAGGGGAAACCTAAATTACATTCTCAGGAGCACAGTCTGGTCACTTCCCAACTAGTGTTACCGATAAACGGGCACTATATAAGCTTGAAGCATATTTAATGCTTGTATTTTTATAAACACATTAGGATATAGTAACATCTATAGTTTGTAAGATCACTGAAAAAAAAAAAAAAACCAGCATAAACAGATGAGGTCCTGATGTTAGGCTAAGGCTCGAGTTAAAATAGAGAATCAGAGAAGGAACTCAGGTCCATTTCTTTTCTTCTCATCCTTGGAAAATATATGATAACGTGTAAAACATTGCTGTTTGTGGGAGAAGAAGATGAGAGGAAAGTCTAATGCTCTACTGAAAAATTTTCTTTTTCTTCAGCCATAATTTCCTGTCGGTTTTGTATTGGAGGAGGTTTCAAATATAAATGAAAATATGAAAGAGCTGATTTTTAAGATTCTCCTGAGGATAGCCATGCCTTGCACCAATCTAGGATTCCTCCTGCCTTCTCTGCTTAGCATTGGGTCTGTACTCTGTAAGGCTGTCTTTGTCCCCTCTGGGATTCTGATGGTAAAGCAGAAGGCTTAGCTCTTCCTGGAAGTAAATGCTCTTTGCAAACTAGGCTCTTGAGTTGGTAATTTTCTTCACAGTCTTTCTCAGCTTACAAACATGCTTGAGCTCAAGTGAGATTTGTATCTCTTTATAGAGAATGTTGTTACAGTTTGGTTTGTTTCAGGTCTAGTATAACTTCTCTTGGAATAAATCTTCTTAAGAAAAATCTTATGTCTGAAAGTTCCAGCAAATAGGAGATTTAGTTTTTTGTTGTAATTGGGAGATTCCTTAAGAAACCATCTTTCCTCTGAAGCTACCCCTCTATAGAGAAGCTCTCAGGAGCTGCAATTGCAGTTACTGGCTTCATCTCAAAACTTTAAAACCACAAATAGACCATAATTGTCTTATTTTGATTTAGAGTCCTTTGTCATATATGAAATTTCACCTAATTTTTGACGATTGTGGCCAGCTTCTGAACTGAGAAGTATATTTGCTAAGATTATTTACAAAAGAAACTACTTAAATATATATGTTTGTGGTTTGTCTGCACTCTGTCTGAGAACAGAGAAATAGAATTAAGGGTAGCTACAGTATCCCCAGCTGCTCAGCAACTTAGACAGCGATGGTGCTTTCTCCTTTCCCCAGAATGTGGTCACCAGAGAGAAACAGGACACAGACCTTTGAAAGCCATCCCAGATGAAAGGTGTTCCTGGGCCACAATAATATCAGCTGTGCTATAAAGAACATTAATGTGAACCATACTCAAAAATCATTGCATGATTTAAGTTCCTGTTACACTTGTAGGAGAGAATTAAGCTATAGATGGTGTCTTTTTAGTAAAGCCTATACACGTAAACCACATGGTCGTAGAGAACACTTTATACGTTTTAAAATGTGTATTTTAATTTTATTTGTATAAGTATTTTTACCTGCATGTATGTATTGGCACAATGTCCATCCCTTGTGCTTATGAAGGTCAGAAGAGGGCATCAGATCACCTGGAACTGGAGTTACGTATGATTGTGAGCCACCATGTGGGTGCTAGGAACTAAACTTCGATCCTCTGAGAGAGCACCAAGTGCTCTTAACCTCTGAGCCATCTCTCCAGCCCTGGTTTATACTATATTTTAATCTGTTTTATTTAAGTTATATGACTAGAAAAAGTTCAACCCTATTACGATTAACGCCCATAACACACACAAAAATCACATTTCTTAAATCACTGAGTGCCCTAACTATTGTGTACTTGTGCTAAACCAGATTTTTAAACATCCAGCATCATAGACCTCATTGTCTCAGTTATGGTATTTATTTTAAGTACATGCCAAGTTTTAGTCCTTTTGTTTAATTACAATACATGTCAAGAGCTAAGTAGCTTGGATTCCAGGCCTGGCTCTGCCATGACAAAGTGCCCAGAAGGCCATTGCTGGGTCTAAGATGGATTTTGTCACCTGTGTAATGATCTCAGAGCCTTTTTCCTGGTCATTTGTCCAGAATTTTAGGAATCACTATGAAAAGCCATCAGAGAATAATACTTAACTTGTTGGAGAGTTGTTTTCTAGAGCTGTCAAGCAGTTAAAATAGCAGTTAATGGTCCTTTACCTTTTACCATCTCTGTTCACACACTTCACATATGAAAATGCATTAAACTCATTTCACCTAGGTACTGTTCCCATGTCAAATGAGGAAATTAAGTCACTAAGAGATTACCTGTGTAAGCACACCCCGCTAGCATTGGAGCTGGAATTCGGTTTGAATCTGGCTTCACATGCACACAGCAATAAACACTGCGCTATTCTGCCGATATCTCTGCCATTAAATATGCATGTTTGATATGCCTTTTGCTATAATGTAAACAATCTGGGTACTTTCCTAGCCATTCATACCATTCTACCCTAGCTTAGGAAATAAGGTGTTTATAAGTTATCATTCAGAAGGTCATTTGCTGAGCATAGATTCTATGCCAGACATAAAGCAGTGCCCAGGACAATTAAATGTAACACACTCTTTAATGAAGTATGAACAGTCAAGTTTAGTTGCTACTCTAACTTCCTGGGTATTACTTATTCTGAAAGATGACCACAGAAAAAGCAGAGACATTAATCTGACTTCCTTGTGGATGAATGACTAAGCTAGAGTCATAAGACCAGCACCCACACCCTGGGCAGACTTCCCTATCATCTCTAGCCTGCAGTTTCCTACTTAGATTCCTTTTACCTGTGCAGATTGACTGCCTTTCCCCTTCTGGCTTATGAAATCTTCCTAAAACATAGCCCATAGTCATCCAGACGACTATGCATACAGGTGAAACGTATCTTGTTGGAAAGTCACAGGTAACACTCTCTGGTTCTCAGAGATGTTATGAACAGATTAAAATCTTAATGCTGAATTGTGCATACAATTAGGCACATATTCTAGCTCAGCCTACAATATAATAGGCAGGCGTTCTGACACTTCAGCCTTACAGGCAGACACAACAGGCAGCAAACAGCAATGAAATAGTTTTCTGCTCTGCCTTGCTAGATGATATAACGCTGAAGGAAACGAACTAACTTCAATCATCCCTTCATGACTTCTAAATACAAAGATGGACCATTACAGTGGTCATTTTCTTTTTAATTTACTATGCCAAGCTAATGACCCCAACTGCAGCTTTTCTCCCATCCATTTTTAAAGTCCCCTTTCCAGAGACAGAGTGTGTTCTCAGTAGTGCTTAACAGAAATCAGTTTCCTGTGTGCCTACCACAGCAGGGTTCAATTAACATGACACAATTTTACACATTCTTTCCCAGAGAAAAGAATGGGTTTTTTGTCAATTTTTAATACTGCTAAATTACTTTTAGCACAGTCAAGGAAATATTTGAAGGCTCCAGATGCATTTTTCAACACTTGTATATAATGGATTTGAGAAAGACGAATGTTCAGACTCCCATGTCTTTCAACTGGGTTGATGATGGTGGGTATCAATGGAAAAGAGAAGAGCTTACTTTGGTAAACTGGTTCTTCTTGCAGATAGGACCTCTGAATTTGCAAATTGTATATATATATATATATATATATATATCCTCCATGTATGTGTGGAATGGCTTGTGACTCCAAAAGTAACTGCTCCTTTACATTTTCTTAATAAAAAATAATTAGATATAGCTAATATTTTCCTAGTGGGATTCCTTTTTTTAAAAAACAGATGTATCCAAAAAGACTCTAGCTACACTAAAACTCCGCAGCATTTCAGAATGTGAAAAATAGACTCCAAGTAAGAGCCAGTGAGAGTCACATTCTGTCCATCCTGATTTATGGCTCTGGTCAAGATGGTCACTGCTGCTCAATGTTTATATTATTGACCTGACTGTTTGAGGCCAGTGTGATTGATGGTTTGACTTGAGTTTGTCCTAGTTTGAGAATGAGCTGCTATTTATAAAATTGAGTATGGGTCCCCTTTCACACATTGAACAAGCATTCAATGGGTTATTCTTCTATTAAGAACTATTTTTGTAGTCACAGAGAACAAAGCAAACCCTGCAAGTACTCACAAATGCTTCTACATCTATAGAGAAACATTACACAGAAGATCACCAGACTAGAAAACACAGAATGTACCACAGAATAGGTGAAGGGCGACAGGAAGATGTTTTCAGCAGGGAGGTATTGTGGACCCAAGATTGACAGTTGACATTTATGGGCAAAGACATTTATACTTAGAATTAAGATACAGCAGGTGAAATGGAGAAAAAAAAGTTGTAGACATAGGTAATACCACATAAAATGACACAAAGACAAGGAGATGGTCTCTTTGGGATAGTAAGAGAAAATCCATTTTACTGGAATGGCCACACCATCTGATTGGATAATATAGGTCGGAGTAGGATGCTAACCGTGAAGGGAATTGTGGTCATGTGTAGGAATTTAAATTTTAATTAGTAAGTTTTAAGCAGCCTCTGATAAAACTCTAGCTCTAACCTAAGTTCTTCTTTAGTGACAAATCAAAGAAAGATGGTGGGGATTGTTAACGTCTGTACCAGGTTCTATGTGTAATGGTTTCATGCTTATTGACTTCATATGTAATGTCCCATGGATGAGGAAAGATGTGCCTGAGTGGAGTGGATTTGGGGAAACAGAATTGGGAAGACGTGGATTCGTTTTTATACACAGGATGAATGACTGTCAGGCATGAACCAGTAACACAGCATGGAGATAAAGCGCATTTCAGGCTGCTGTGAAGCAACCTGATATTTTAAAGGGAAACTTAAAGTGTGTGCTTAAGGGGAAGTGAGAAAGGGGGATGCTCTAAGGGGAGAGACGGTACTTAAGATAGGAAGTAAACTACCCTAAATTGTTTCATGATGCCCCTTAAATTGACCAGATTCACTAGGACCACCCCCTCTCTCTCGAGTATATAAATAATAAAGACTTCAGAGAGTCGCTCCCAGAGAAGATGAGCTTCAGAGAATTCTTTTAAACAAACACAGCCCCTTGGAAGAAGCAGAGACCAGGAAAGCTACCTAGAAAAATAAAAAACAAAGATAAGCTGAACTTCCTGGAACAAATTGAGCCACCTAGAATGGATGGACACTCTACAATCTGTTGAGCTGACTTCTGGTTGTGCAGTGTGGTCCAGATTGCTGGCCTCGCTGATCTGTTACATATGCTGGGGTGGGCTTTGGTGATGCAGCTGCCTTTGAGTCATTTCTTCTCCTGTAAGTAACCCCTCACTCATATTCCAATAAGTAACCCAGTAAAATCCATTGATTCACCAAGCAGACCTTGGATGGTATATTCTGTGTCATCAGTTTCCTATCTAGGGTGAGTAGACATTTGTTCATGTTTCCCCAGGAAAAGACATCATACAACATAGAGGATGACAAAATCAATTTTGAATGAGTTGAGTGTCTGCTTTGGAATGGCTCCATTCGAGCCAACTGGCTACACAGTTGATGTGCCTTGATGTTGCTATTTTATCAAATTTCTACTTAGTTTGAAGAACTTAAACATATGGGTGTCTGGGATTCACATAAGCATTTGGAATTTATTGGAGAGTAGATGGAAAAACCATGGAATTTGTGAGTCATGGAAGGAAAGACAGAGAGGATAGGAAGAAGCCATGGATCTGGGATGCCTCTGATGGAACCTCTTCCTTTGCTTGGAAGCCATTGCCACTCTCTAGGAGTTGTCATCTGTGCACATTACAACTCCACTCAAGGCAAAATTACACACACACACACACACACACACCCTTTGCAGTTGCTCACTGTACTTTCATTACCAGGCATTTTTCTCATGGTTGATTTCTATAACAATCTCTGTAATAATTAAAACAGGATGGTTTTGTTAATTCATTCTCTGTGTGTCAGATGCTATTCTAAGAGAGTTTAATGATTTATACTTCTGCTTCTTAACACATAGGCGATGATGTCATATGGGACTGAGGAAACAGACTGTGGGCTTGTGAAAAATTCAACAGTAGTAAGACATTTCTAAATGTTCAGTGACCACAGGTTAGCACATAGTCAAACATGTGATAAAGCTGAGGTGTATCTAGTGGTGCTAGCCCAGGCTGGATCATGAAGCTTCAGTGCAGCCTTGGTTCTGAACAAGCAGCAGGCAGTAGCAGCAGGCAGTACAGGCAGGGTCCATAGTGATGGAGTTTGCTAGAAATGCTTCAGCTCAAGTTTAAGAGCATACCTACGAAGCTTTTCGCTCTTAAATTCCATGCTTGACTATAGAAAACAGACTACATATTTTTCTGACACTGTTCCTTAGCACGTAACGATAACTTAATATTTCTTGGTATTTTATAAAGTTGGATTTTTTTTGAAAATTGCTGTTTGAGTCACTGACTTGAGCTTCATGAAAAAAGTTGTTAAATTAATTTTCGCTCAAGAATAGAACATAATTTCCAACAATTTCTGAAACAGCTTTAAACATACCTCTGCTATTCTGTTGCTATGTGTTTATGCAAAGCAGTGTTCTCGGCGCTGATGATCATAAAGTGAAAGCATTAATCCAAGCTGAAAAGCTGAAGATGCTGCATATCCGTCTCAGTAGTATGCAAATCTCCTTCCATGCTTAACAAATGATAAAATTATAAGTGTCTGTATACTTTTTAATATATCACAGAAGTGTTTTAAATTGTGTTTTGTTAGCAATAAATATTGGGTTTGTATATCTGCTTCATATACCCATATGCCTAGGGTCACATAATATTTCTTAAATGAGAAAAGGTTATGAAAGAAAAAGTTTAAAAAGTCTTATTTAATACCGTTATCATTTCAAAGCCCTCGGTGTTCAGTGCCTGGGAGAGGTGTAGCTCACTGCCTCTCTAGTCACAGTAGCTGAGGACTGTAGTCAGTCTAGATGTGTGGTGCATAAATGCACAATGGAATTTGATCCAGCTGTTAAGGAAAAATGAAAATTTCAAGAAACTAAGCAAAAATGGAAACCATCGTGTTAAGTGATAGAACATTCAAAGCTGAGAAAGACAGAGAATGTATGTTCTCTCCCGTATGTAGGTTCTAAGCTCTCATAAGTATTTGTGTGGATGGAGGTGGGAGGAAGTGTGAATGGTCAGAAACCAGAGCCACCCATGAGACTGATGAAAACGAGGCTTTAAGGGAAGACAACAGAACAAAAGTAAGGAGAAATACTGGGAGCCCCTGAATAGGAAATGCCTATAATTTTGTAAATATATTTGTAAGAGCAGTTCAAAATACAGCACCATTGTATAAAGTGTTTACCTGTTGGTCTTGATTTTTAAGAAGTTTTCTGTGAAAAGTTATTGGAGATAACAAGAACCCTTTGCCCTTGGGAATGTCAGCCTAATGTGGAACAGTCACACTGAGCAAATAGCTTTACTAACAATATTTTAGCAAGATTCACAATGAAGATTCAAGTGGGGATGATCTGAGCTAAAGGGGAAAAGGATAGAGATGGGGTTTTACTGAGGAACTGGGTTCATGTAGCTTGTTGAGATGTCAATATCTGTCTTGAGACAACTACTTTATAGCAGTTACTCTGCCTGCCTGCCTGCCTGCCTGCCTGCCTGCCTGCCTGCCTGCCTGCCTGCCTGCCTGCCTGCCTGCCTGCCTGCCT
>JANHMN010000001.1:32981816-33000265 GCA_030674055.1 Rhabdomys pumilio
GACCTCCTCACATGTGCAAGTATACCTATGACCTCCTCACATGTGCACATTCAGACATAAGAGCAAAGTAATACAGAGAATTTTGTATTAAAATACCTCTAGACAATTGCATCACTTTTAGACCACTAAGCTTCCAACAAATAATATTTGTTACACATTTATTTATTAAATATTATTTATTTAATATTAAATATTTATCACAACATTTTAAAAAGTTTCAATGCCAGAGGGAATGCTCGATACTATAGAAGAGTGTGAAAACTGAGAAAGAAGACACTTCCATATTAATGGGTGTGTTTTCTAATTAGTTAATCAATTATATTCATTAGATTACGTTTAAATACATGTTGAAGATTTCGCAAGTTACTTTTGAAAGTATGGATAAGTTAAAACCAAACTGGTTGATTAAGCGTGTGTTGTTATATATTTAGAAACTAAAATAGTATTCAATTCTTCATTTTTCATTTCTAACTACTGTGATAAAAATATTACATATATATATATATATATATATATATATATATATATATGATATAAAACTTTTTAAAACTTCCAAAACTACACTGTTAAGGCATTTTTAAAGTGTGCTAAGTAAACTTCTGTGTTCCAATGCAACCTTCTATGTCACCTAATATCAGAACAAAGTGCTTTTTCATCTGGCATAGTGGTGTTTACCTATGACCACAACACTACAGAAAATGGGGCAATAGGATCACAAGTTAGAGGCCAGCCTGGGCTATCCAGGCAGACTATGTCTCAAAAAAAATAAGTACCTTTTTTCTTTATGGGTTAACTTGCATTTTAGGGACACTGAGTATATTAACAAGAAATGTAGCATGTGTACTTTATGGTTTCATCATAGTTACAAGGGACTACATTTACTAAACTCCCTAAATGTTTTGTGTGGGGATTTTTGGTTTTGGTTGGTTGGTTGGTTGGTTGGTTGGTTTTGTGTTTTGTGGTTTTTGGGTTTGGGAGGTGGCTTTGGAATTGTTTTATTTGGATATAGAAACACAGTTCATCATTATTTTATTTATATACACATTTCACAGAACACAGTACAATTCCTTATGGCTGAAAGAAAAGTACTTTAACATGCACTCTTCACAGAACACAGTACAATGTGCATGCCTGTGTGTTACTCTCTGTGCTGATAATTGGAAGTGTGTTTTATTTAGTGTTCCCATGTACAGTTAGCTTTAAATATCTTAGGTAGTAAACATGTGTTTTTAAGAAAGCAGCAAGAACAGAACATTTCTTAAATAGAGTTTGTGTGACTACATCTTCAAACTGCATGTAGTAAGCTCTACTTTGAAATTGCTTTATTTTAGTATGTGACCTACATGTTTTTAAAGATATATATTAGACTATTGAGTTTTAAACTGCTTCTTTTTTTTATTGGATATTTTATTTACATTTCAGATGCCAATTCCTTTCCCCATTTCCCCTCCCTAGAAAACCCCTATCCTGTGCCCCCCTTTTTCATTTGGCTTTTATACAATTTTTTTAATGTTAATCAAGGGCTTTATAAGTATGGTAATGCTCAATCAGAAGTGTAACCTAATACCCAACCTAGCTATGTAAACTATCTTTAACTAGTGGAGACACGTGAACTTCTGCCTCGATGCCCCCTCTCTCTTTCTCTCTCTTTTTCTGTCTCATTACCTAGCTTCTCATCTACTTCATCTTCTCCTCTCCTTACTCTAAACTGCATATGTTTCAAAATGCTAACTCTTTGCAGATAGTTATGCAAAGTACATAAACATTCGCTCATTTAGTCATATATTAGCTACTGTTCTTGTAGCTGTGGCAAAGTGTCCAACAAAAGCACTTCAAGTAAGGGGAAAAAAAGATAATTTTGCCTCACGGTGTGAAAGCCAGGTTCATCATGGGATGGTGTGGCATCAGGACTAAGGGAGCAGATCACAGTCCATCCACAATTAGGAAGTGGAAGAATATGAACGCTGGTGATCAGCCAGTGTCATCCTTGTTATTTAGTCTTGGACACAGTTTATGGAATGGTGCATTCACATTTAGAGCCTTCCCACCTCAGTGAATCCAATCTAGAGCCTTTCTCACAGACATGCCCAGAGTTTTGTCTCGTAGGTAAATCTAGATGCTTTCAAGTTGAAAAATCAGTATTAACCATGATGATAATTCTGTATGCAATTTTTTTTTTAGTTCTAAGCGTGTACAAGGTTAGGCACTTTGGAAGCTTGTCTATCTGCATAGCACTTGGTGTGTTCAGATCACTTCAAATACCAGACATACATACAATGATAAAGTTGATGGAGCAGGGTTGTGGGGATAAGTAGTATCTCAGTCAGGGTTCCTATTGCTATGAGGAAACACCATTGACAAAAGCAATTTGGAAAGAAAGGGGCTTGTTTCATTCTATACCTTGTAGTCTACCATCCAGAGAACTCCCAGCAGGCACCTGAAAGCAGGAACTGATGCAGAGGCCATGAAAAAGTGCTGCATACTGGCTTGTTCCTAATGGCTTGCTCAGCCTGCTTTTTCTCAGAACCAAGGACCACCCTCTGCCCAGGAGTGACACTACCTCTAATAGGCTGAGCACTCCAGTATCAATCACTAGCTGAGAAAATGTATTATCGATTTGCCTACAGGCCAATATTTCTTTTTTTCATTGGATATTTTATTTACATTTCAGATGCCATCCCCTTTCCCTATTTCCCCTCCCTAGAAAACCCCTATCTCGTGCCCAATTTTCCTTTTTGCTTTTATACAATTTTTTAAAATGTTAATCAAAGGCTTTATAAGTATGGTAATGCTCAATCAGAAGTGTAACCCAATATCCAACCTAGATATATAAACTATCTTTGACTACTGGAGACACATGAACTTCTGCCTCCATGTCCCCCTCTCTCTTTCTCTCTCTTTCTCTCTCTCATCACCTAACTTCTCCTCTACTTCATCTTCTCCTCTCCTTACTCCATCTCTTCCTCTAGGTGCTCCTTCCCCCTTAGCTCCTCCTACATATCACCCTTCCTGTTAAAATAAAACTTTTCTCTCAAAATACAATTAGAGCATAATTATTCCTATTTGTACCAGTGAGGTACAAAATAGTCTTAATACCCAGTCCATCATTTTGTTGACTAACCAGAACCTTGACTAAAACACTTAGTTTTGAACCTGGCTTTTTTCTTGGCTTTAGAATGAATGTCAGCTGAAAACCATCTACTCAGATCTTTTCTCTCAAAGTAAACAGCCAGGATTGCAGGCCAATATTTCTAAATTGAGAGTTTTTCTTCCTAGATAACTCTAACTTCTGTCAAGTTGGCAATCAACTAGCCAAGACAAGCAGATAGAGTGCTTGCAGTATGGTAAGGGGAAGGAGTCACTGTGGTCTTGTGTAAAACTTGCTGTGGAAAGCACAATAGTAAAACGCCATTCCCCAGAAACTAGTAAGTGTTCAGCCTGCTTTTTCTCAGAACCAAGGACCACCCTCTGCCCAGGAGTGACACTACCTCTAATAGGCTGAGCACTCCAATATCAATCACTAGCTGAGAAAATGTATTATCGAAAGCATCTTGTATTACTTGAAAGCATCTAGAAGTTCTAGAAGGCAAAGCTAGAACAATGTCATGATATTAATTCAAAAAAAGGTGGAAATTTCCTGAAACTAGGAAATGGGAATGAGAGTGGAGACATGAAAGTTAATTTAAAAGTTCTCCAGGAGATACCAAGCAACAAAGTTACTGGTTAAATGGAGATGAAAGATTACAATCAGGAATGGCATTTGAATTTTTTATCGCTGGTGAGCAGGTATAGGAACTAGCAACAAGGTGGAGTAACAGGATGGTAGAAGGAGCCATGTGATGTCTTCAGGTTCCATCTCCCCACTGTTGGGCATTTTGGCTAATGTCATCCCCACTGGGTCCTGGGAACCTCTCACATCCCTGGTGTCTAGGACTATCTACTGGTCCTTCCCAGCCCCATCCTCCACCCCACACTGCTACATATTTCTATTCATTCTCCTGGCCCTCTAGGCTTCTTTCATGTCTCCCCTCATACCTGATCCTGCCCCCTTCTCCCTCCCCCTCCCTTCTCCCTCCCAAGTCCCTCCCTCTGCCTCCCATGATTATTTTATTCCCCCTTCTAAGTGGTATTGAAGCATCCATACTTGAGCCTTTCTTCTTGTTAAGCTTCATATGATCTGTGAGTTATATCGTGGATATTCTGAACTTTTTGGCTAATATCCACTTATCAGTGAGTACATACCAGGTATGTCCTTTTGTGTCTGGGTTAGCTCACTCAGGATGATATTTTCTCATTCCACCCATTTGCCTGCAAAACTCAGGATGTCCTTGTTCTTAATAGCTGAGTAGTATTCCATTGTGTAAAAGAAAACCACACTTTCTGTAT
This sequence comes from Rhabdomys pumilio, assembly GCA_030674055.1. Taxonomy (NCBI): domain Eukaryota; kingdom Metazoa; phylum Chordata; class Mammalia; order Rodentia; family Muridae; genus Rhabdomys; species Rhabdomys pumilio. The sequence continues at coordinate 32,986,203 of JANHMN010000001.1, forward strand.
CCATTCTTCTGTCGTGGAACATCTAGGTTGTTTCCAGCTTCTGACCATCACAAGTAAGGCCGCTATGAACCTCATAGAACACTTGCTCCTGTGGCATGGTGGGGCATCTTTTGGGTATATTCCCAAGAGTGGTATTGCTGAGTCTTCAGGTAGAACTATTTCCAATTTTCTAAGGAACCACTAGATTGTTTTCCAGAGTAGTTGTACCAGTTTGCAGTCAAACCATCAATGGAGTACTATTCCTCTTTCTCCACATCCTCACCAGCAGCTGCTGTCTCCTAAGTTTTTGTTTTTCTTTTTTTTTTAAGGTTTTTATCTATTTTATTTTTTTCTTTTATTGGATATTTTCTTTATTTACATTTCAAATGTTATCCCCTTTCTAGGTCTCCAGAACTACCCATCCCATCCCCCTTCTTTCTGTCTTTCCACCACCCATCCACCCACCCACCCACTCCTGCCTTCCCACCTTGGCATTCCCTTACACTGGATCATCCAACCCCCTCAGGCCCAAGAGCCACTCCTCCCTCTTATGTCCAACAAGGCCATCCTCTGCAACATACGTGCCTGGGGCCATGGGTCCCTCCATGTGCACTCTTTGGTGGTCCAGTCCACAGGCGCTTCGGGGGGCCTGGCCAGTTGACACTGTTGCTCCCACCATGGAGCTGCAAACCTTGTCAGCTCCTTCAGTCCCTTTTCCAACTCCTCCATTGGGGACCCTGCACTCAGTCCAATATTTGGCTGCGAGCATCCACCTCTTTATTTTTCAGGCTCTGGCAGAGCCTCTCAGTCTCCTAGGTTTTTGATCTTAAGCACTCTGATTGGCATAAGGTGGAATCCTGGGGTCATTATGATTTGCATTTGCCTGCTTACTAAGGATGTTGAACATTCTAACACTTAAATTATATGTTTTAACTACTCCATGTGTACATGGGAATGCATGTGTCTTCATGGGTTGTGCACATGCCTTTGTCATGGGACAACTTACAGAAGCTCTCTCCTATATCATGTGGGTCCAGGGAGTTGAGCTAAGGTTGCCATACCTGGAAGCAAGTGCCTTTGCCCCCTGAGTCGTCAACTCCCATTTTAGTGGAGCCGCCACCATGACGCCTTCATTGTATCATTTAGATCATGTCCCTTCTTTACTCACACCACTTTAGTGACTGCGGGTCTCCCCCAGGACAGCCAGAGTTCCTACAATCTTTTATATTCTCCCTTTATCTTCCTGATCTTGCATCCTCCGGTTTGCCTTTTTGGTGTGGCACTTTACTAAAATGCAGCCCTCCTCGAGGAGCAGTGCTTCCTCATCTCTTTTGCTCACGGAAGTATACCCATCACATAAACACATACATGGGTCTGTTGGGCCTTGGATGAGGTAACCCCATTTAACCTGAGCCCTTCAGTCACGTAGCACACAGGTAGAGGTCTCCACCTCCAGAGATTTAAATATTAATAAGTTATCTAAAGGGGGCGTAGCTAATTAAGCTATCTCCTCCCCTTTCCCCCCCTCCCTATAAAAAGTCAGGGGAGCCTGGCTTTGCTGGGTGGGAGCGCATACCATCTACACCTATTCACCATGCCATGAACAATAAAAGCTTTGGAAAATCAGACTCCACGTGTTGCCTGGAACTTTGGAACCTTGAACTGGAACCTTGAACTGCAGCTGCTTGCATGTGGGACCCTTCTGCTGGCAGGGTCACAGGCCCTTGTGGGACCCGCGCCGGACTCTCTCCCGCCCCGCGCGAGTTTTTTTTCTTCCCCACATGGGTCATTGCATATTTGGTGTGTGAATGAGATTTTGGTAACTTCTTCAAAAACCAACAGGTATGATAGAGATGTGTAAGCTAGTATAACTGTGTCAAACATCCATCAAAATGTCAGTGTTCTTTATCTGAGGTAAATCTTTTAGAAACTAATAAATGACCTTACATGGTACAGAATAGCTGTCTTTATTTACCCTGTTCCTGAAGTGATAATTCGACTGTATTGAAATGTCTGTGTAGCAAGCAACTTCATGTATATAATAGCTTTTTCTAATAGAAAAACAAGGATCCCCTGCTTGTCACCTGACATCTGTGGAAGTAAAAATCGCCCAATTCCCCTCCCCCAAATTATTGTATAATTGATAAAATGTTAGATTACTTATAACCATTACTACAAGCATATTCCTACTTTGGTGGAATATTTACTTCTAAATATGGTGTGAGGCCACAATACATATAAAAATAAATCACAATCAATATCATTATATGTTTAAGTAGCCATAGTGTTCTACTAAATACATTGTTATTTTAAGGAAATAAAATTAAAGAAATCCTGTTAACATAGGAAAATTCAGAGTTTATTTAACAAAGAAAAAAATAACCTCATGACTGTAATTTACATGTGCTTGGTTCTTTTCATTAAATTTGTTGCCACATTGCAAGACAGAAGGCATCTTTATTGTGATTAATATTAAAGAGTCATCTGCTATGCAAGGGCAATCCAAAAGGATGCATTATGAATGATTTAAAGAGGGCAGAATCCTGCCATAGGATGATCAATAATGTAGAAACAGTATTTGGTGGCTGGTTCTATGTTTTCAAGATTTTTTTACTTTATTCTTTGAAATGTTCATACATATATACAATAAGTCTTGGTCATAGCCACCCTTCTCTCTCCCTTAAAACTCCCCACGTCACACAGACACACAGAGAAGTCAAGATGGACTAAGACAGTGCTCTCAGCTGCAGAAGCCCATGTCAATAATGCCCACTCAGAGCTTCCTCCATCACTCACAATAAATGATGCTTGTCATTTTAAATTAAAAAAAATCACAATATCAAAATCTAGAGAGCCAAAGAAGCCATGAGTGTGTATTTTCTGTCCTGAGAAAATGTATATTTCTAATGTGGGTAGAGCCATGTCAGTGACACATAGTCTCAGACCCAGGAGAAAATGATAAAGCCTTCCCTTCTGGTCTGTGTGTGGATGTTAGCAATACGTGTTCATTTTCTGTATTTCTGTGTATGAAGTAGCTCTTCTCGAAGCAAAGATGGAGTACTTTAACAAAAGAATATTCTTCCCTTAGGCTAGCATATCAGAAATTATTTTCATTTATTTCTCTAATGAAAAAGAGAATTAAGTTTCTTTACTCTCCAATTATTTCTCCTGTTACTTCACAGGCTGTAAGGTAAAACTGTGCATTCTTAATTCAGTTGTAACCTTTTACACTAATATCCTCAGTATAAAACTGATATTTTTAAACTCGCAAACATGAGGATAAAACTTCATGAAAGTTCTTATAAATTGTATTTAAGAGCCTCGTTAATATAAAGGGGGAAAGCCAAGAGAATCTCTTGTCGATTGGAATCCTCAGCAGCCAGCACTGGATTCCTGAAGTGTGATCAGTAGACATACAGGTAACCCCTGAAACCCATTCCCCAACCCCTGCAACAGTGACACCAAAAAGAACAACGTCACCTTTATTCAGGGATACAGTAAGAGTAGCAGTGATCCCACAAACCTGTGGGCTTCACCCATTAGCTATCACTACCCCTATCTTTACTTCTTCTGAGACTGGAGCATTGAGCATACCATAATATTCATTTATGGTGGTCTCAGTTCAGACTATGAGACTCTTTAAACATTACTAAGGGGAGTCCAGCACCAACAGACCTGAACAGGGTGATTATCTAGTGAACTAGAATGAGCAGAAACTGTCTTCTGAGAATCGGGATTCCCATACCCCTCCTCGAGGTGAGCTTTGCCTGATGATGCTAAAGATAGGAATGTTCAGATGTGCTTGGTCTGTTTGATTTCACCTTGCAAGTCCTAGAATTCCAAAGCACTCTGCTTTCCCAGCAGAACTTACTATATAACGCCATATGTCCTGGTGTACATCCAGCCATTTTTACTCTAATGTTTCACAAACTTACTTTTGTTCTGAAACAAACTTTCCAGACTCTTGCTCCTACCAATTCTGTGATCGTTCTGCCCTGCCCCCAATCTTGTAGTGCTTAACCATTCTCCTCTTGACTCCTGAATCTTATAGCATGCATAGCTAAGGTTGCTGACAGTGACCTGTGAGTAACAGCAAACAGTGGAATTAGTACAGTGCCCAATAGTAAACCAGACAGCAGCTGGTTTCCTGAGCCCTGGTCCTGCAGTGACTGTTAGCCAAGCCTCATGGACATGCCCCATGCCCATCTTATCCCCAGCTCTCATGTCTTAGCCAAATCATTAGCTTGTCTACCCCAACTTCTTTTTGTGCAAACTAAAAATCGCAGTAGCATCTATCTCAGCCATATGCCTTAGAAATCAAAGAGGTAAGGATGTATGAAGCATTTATAATAGTCTATAACTTGTGAAGAAATTAAGTTAATTAATGCCTAGTAATATTAGATATTAAACAAGGGAAGCAGACCGTAAGTTCTCTCTTAAGTTTGGTAGGTTTGTGCTGTGTATAGATGTCCATATATTGAGATATACAGGTAGGGAAGTGTTCAAGTCTTGAGTAACAAAGAGAAGTCTCAAGGGAAGATATAAATTGAGAACTAATTAGATTCTGGATGATATTTAAATTCCTAGCACTGGATGAAATCTAGTATGAAAAGACAATGGAGAAAAAGAAGGGAGGACCAAGCACTCACTGTTAAAGACATGGTCCACAACTACAGTAACAAAAGATGCTTGAGATTCGGAATCAAATGTGTTATTTTCAGGGAATATTCTCTTTCTGCATTACTTCAGGGAGGTCTCATTTGAAGCTCTGGGTCACAGCAGCTGTCCCTTTTGCACCTCACAGGTAACAATCCCATCCAGTTTAGGCTGTTCATGGTTAAGACTGAGATACTTTTTGTGTCTATCACAGTTTTACATAGACTCTCAATATAAATGGCTGTTGGGCCAGCCACTTCAAGAAATAAAAGTTCAGTGCTTTCAGTGACACCATAAATTCTACCAACAAGGAATATAAATTATTTTGCCATAGGGAGAATGTTTTAATTAATTAACTTATTTTATTGGGAAATATATGTTATCCTTAGTGGGGGAAATATGAATTTAGATTCATAAAAGAACTTGCCTTCCCAGAACCCATATTTGTGTGCTGCACTAAGAAGAGGTCTTTATACTTGGGTAAATAGTGCTTGTCTCAGATCTACACTACGTGATCCATACACAGGTGCTCACCTCACTTGAATACATGCTTTCACCTTTAAAGCAGTTGACAATACCTACCTCACAAAACTGATGAGATCTACCTGCCATAAACAGAAGGCACACATGGGAGTTTCTTTATTTCTCCTGTGGTAAAATTTACATCTGTTGATCTGTTAATCTCATTGCATAGATCGCACCTCCATCTAGCACTGCAATATGTGAATTAATTATTAGCATACATCCTGAGAAAGGTGTCTTTGTGCAGTCCCATCATCCATCGTGTGAGCATTGCAGGCTGCCGTTATCCAATCCAAATGACCTAGTGCGATCTCTCTCTCGACTTGCTTTCCTGATGGAGAGATGAAATAAGGATGAGACGTATGAGGATACAGGCATGCTTTCTCACAGAAAAGGTTAGTAGAAAGGATGCACTGTAAAACAGTGATAAGTGACTGTATAGCAGACACACAGGCTGGCTGCAGTCCTCTAGTGTTGTTAACAAGCACTGTGTAGCACACATAATGTACATGTAGGGCAGCTCATGGGCGTGGCATCACCACAAGCATTGATGACCAGCTATGTGTTGCCAGAGTGGTGCAGTGGCTGTCACTTCACCAGACAGTTTTATGCTTCTGCTCCACTGTAGTAGGAAGCCACCATCACGTATACAGGTCTATTGCTTGACAGAGCCTCATCACATATTCCCAAATTACACTTACAGAATTAACCTTATTAAAGTGATACACATGAGGAGAGTGTGAACACTGATAGTGTGTGTATTATCTGTGAATACTAAAGGATACTATACTTTTTACTTTTCTGTAAATGAAAACATATCACATATGACTGTCAGGATTTGTTACATGGTTATAGCTTTTATTGCTTTTAAGTAGGCTTAGAAATATTCAACTGTGATGACTGTTTTGGCCTCATTATTCCCTGCCCCTACTGGAGGCTGAATTGTGTTAAGTGCATTTAAAGGGACAATGCCTCTTTGCTATATAGCGTGTTAAGCTTCCATCTGTCTTTGCTTATCAGTGGTTGTCACAATTCATTAACCATGAAGTCCACCCTACACTAAATTAACCCTCCTTTCTCTACTTAATTTTCCAGATAAAATTTGCCCAGTTACAAACCAACCAGTTGGCTTTCTGAAGATACAGATATGAAACAATTTGCCTCAGCATTAAACCTCGAAAGAATTTACTAGCTTTTGTGAATCTGACATCAATGCTCGTTTTTAAGCTGAGAGCACACATATAAATCACACTGAGCACAGCATACCCATCTTCAGAAAGCCATTAGAATTTCGTGGTTTCTAGCAATATGGTGTTTTGCTTCCACATACGTGAGTTCCCATGACTCGGTCTCAGGGATGATGATTTTTCCCACCTACATCCCTGAACTATTGCTTCAGATAGTCCCTTAAATAAACAGTATCTTTCCCATGCTCGGGGTTGTTAATGAGCTTCCTTTCATCAGATTAGACAAGGTGTGAAGTCTGAGAATTCACATGCAGGCTAACAGTCAGTCTGCTACTGTTTCGCAGGTCCTGGCAGGGGTCAGAGAGAACAGCAATGCCCTTCACAGGTCCTGGCAGGGGTCAAAGAGAACAGCGATACCTGTTACCATAATAGAGAGCCACACAGAGGGCTGTGCTATAGGAAGAAGAAGAAAAAAAAAACCGAACCTCTGAACTCTGAGAAGTCAAACGTTTTTTACAGTGAGCAGTAAACCTGAAGGATCCTTGAAAGGACATTGCAAAGTGGAAGTAGTTCCCGCTGCTGCTTACAAAGTAAGCAGAATCTCGGGAGCACAGTGGACGTCTTTCAGCAACACTGGAGCCTTTTCTTCTCGGATATGTTTAGTTCTTTAATGTTGTTAACAGTGAGATGGTTCAGTGGGTAAAGACACTGGCTGCTAAACCTTATGACCTGAGTTCAATTACTGGGATCCATGTGGTGGAAGGATAGACAGTTGTCCTTATTTCTACACTTTCATAGATGTGTATGTGCAGACACACACAGAGACACACACAAAAAAAAATAAATGAGTGTAACAATTTTTTGAAGAATATATTCAGTGTGGGTTTTACAGATCACATGGATGAGTACTACAAACATGTAATCCCCAAGCCTAGTCTCCTACAAAATATCTTCAGCTCTTTCCTTTAGATTAAGGAAAATTCAGGTTTTAGTTTGTTTGTTTTTTGTGTGTTTCCTCAGCCTTTGTGTGCCTCAGTCTCCTGAGACATAAAACAATCATTCTTCACTGGAGAAATGCTGAGTATATTAAATGAGGTCATTCACATAGAAACTTTCTCACAGATCCTGGCACATACTGCATCCATTACAAATAAATAATAACTTTAATCAACTCGAGCCCTAAGTAAATTGTGATGAGAGATACTCAATATTTCCTTGAGTAACTTGTCTCCAAGCAAACCCAGTTCCAGATGAAACTTGGAAGCTCTGGTTAGCCTGTTAGTATAGAATCATTTTCAAGAAAGGTGATAAAGAAAATGATAGTTTTGAAAATTGTTTATGCACTTTAAGTTGCTTATTTGATCTAGTTCCTTATATATTATTTCATTCATTATCAGTACCATTGTGTGTGTGTGTGTTGTGTGTGTATATGCGTGTGTGTGCACATTTGTGGTGTGTGTGCTCATGTGTGTGCAGATGCATGTGCATGTGTGTGTGGTGGCCAGACACCAGTGTCAGGTATCTTCCTCTGTCACTCTCCATCGTTGTATTTGTATCAGGGCCTTTTCCTGAATCTGGAGCTGCCCAGTGAGTCCCAGCAGTTTTTCTCTCTCTGATCATGCAGGCTGGAGTTACAAGAATCATACTTCCTGGCTTTTTAAGTGAATGCTAGACATCTGAACTCAGATCCTCCTCTTGCCCAACAAGCACCTCGCCCACAGGACCGTTTCCCAGCCTGATATCAGCTTTTGATAAATAACTGTTTTAGAGACGATGGAGCTGAGGTTCACACATTGCCTAGGGCTGTGGTTTGTGAGTGGAGGGCTCAGACTTTGTTCTTCTTTGGCTTTTATTTTCCTCAACTTGCTCTCACCTTCTACACTGACTGTGGGGTTGGACAGGAAAATCCTCTCAACTCTCCATATTTCACTAGTGGTGGTAATAGTAGGTTCTTAGTGGGAACATCAATGAGGTATTCTTCCAGAGATGGTGCCTGCCTCTGCATCTTTGACTTTCTGTAATTTTGAGGAAAGTATGAGATGGGGGTCAGAGGATATAAAGTAGCATATATGTGAGATAGAAGTCAGAGGATACAAAGTAGCATATATGTGAGCTGGAGGTCAGAGGATACAAAGTAGCATATATGTGAGCTGGAGGTCAGAGGATACAAAGTAGCATATATGTGAGATAGAAGTCAGAGGATACAAAGTAGCATATATGTGAGCTGGAGGTCAAAAGATAAAAAGTAATAGAGGCTAGTCATACTAGTCACAGAGGCTGATAACTAGTTCATATGTGAACTCTCAACAACTGAGAATCACTAAGATGAGAGTCTCAAGTAATTGTCTTTATGGAGTTGGTCTGTTTGCATGTCTTGATTATTAATTGATCTAGAAGAACCCAGTCTACTTCGGCCAGCACTATTACCTAGACAGGAGAACCTAATCTATGCAAGACAGGAGAAAACTAGTTGACAGCAAGGAACCAAATGATCTGGGTACATTCTTTTCTCTCCACCTTCAAAGGTAGATGTGATGTGACCAGATGTCTCATGCTCTTGCCTCTGTGACTGTCCTATTTGTGATAGTCTGTACTGTGGAATTGTGAGCCAAATAAATCCTTTCCTCCTATGTTGTTTTGGTCAAGATATTTTAACACAGTGATGGAAATAAAATTAGAACAGAGAGCCAGTATATGAAATAACACTACAGCTACCAATAACATTATTATGTGTTGGAGTTTGCTGCTGAGTGAATAGATTTTAGTTGCTCTTGCCCATTTGTTTTTAAAGACTAGCTACGCAAGGTGATGGAGATGTTCCATTTTTTTCATTATACAAACTTCTTTATTACCCATGTATGTCCCATAGCTTCTGTCATATGTTAAACTTTCCTGGAGAGACAAAGGTATCCATGTGTCGACTTGCCTCAGAAAGAAAGCCCATATAAAGCAAAGGGTTGTACCATTGTCCAATTTGGTGAACCAATGAGTTTTTATTGGGGTTACAAACAGGAATGTGTGAGGGGTTAGTTACATGGAGCAGGAATAGATCAAAAGCAGCTGTATCACCTGAAAGCCTATCCAATGTGAATAACTACTCCTGAGAACACAAAAATCTCATGCGGTTTGCAGGTATCTTCAAGGTCCAAGTATCGTTTTCTTTCTGTAGTTTGGTAAGAGTCTTCGCTCTCAGAAACTGTTCACTCATGATTATACTGGAGGGTGGGGCTCCCAAGAATCTCCCCAGGAATATGTGACCTCTTGTTTACCTCTTCTTTGCCACCTGAGGCACATGAGCCACCCCATTCCTTCTGCAGCAAATGTTTCAATTTGCAGGGACTGTTGAGGTTAGGAGGAACGTGCGATGCAACTTCATATTGTTGCACCTTAAATATGTGCATTAAAGTTATATACAAATGTCTGGGCTATTTGCCTGGGCTTAGCCATAGATGTACATAACATATACAAACCTCTGGTCTCTATGCCCAACACCACCGAAAAAGATACACATCGTGTGCACTATTTGAGAAGTACTTAGTGGTCCAAAGCTATTTTTGTACCACCGCCTATAGTAGACCAGTAGGATCAACCATCATGTGATTCCTAGTTCAGCACCTTTGAATCTCCCCTATCAGGGTCAAAAAAAAATTCAAACCTGATTTTTTTGTTCTATGGTGTGGCTTTTATAAAAGTCATTACATTAAACAGAAAACACAATATTTTAATAAATTTGTAATTATAACAAACCTTCATTCAGATTCATTCTAAGAAACCACTATTTTTCTTGAAAAAGATTTTTTACTTACAGAAAAACAAAGATGAAAATACTCTCTCACACACACACACACACACACACACACACACACACACTTAACTCCAGAAGAATTTTCTTTCATACTTACTGCTCAGCATTTGACTGAAATTAGGTCAGGAACTCAAGCAGGACAGGAATCTAGTGGCAGGAGCTGATAGCAGAGGCCATGGAGGAGTGATGCTTACTGCCTTACTCCCATGGCTTGCCCAGCCTGCCCTCTTATAGGACCCAGGACTGGCTGCCCAGGGGTGGTCCCATACACAGTGAGCTGGATTCTCCACATCAATCATCAATATAATCAAAGAAAAAGAAGCTATCAACTTAAGAGTTGGGGGATGGGAGGAGTTTGAGGGAGAGCAACTGGAGTGGGCCAGAGGAAGGAAAAGAAAGGGAAAGTGATGTAATTACATTAATTTAATGTTTTAAAAGCTGGGGTGGGGTATGAATAAAGAATAGAAAAAGTACAACCAGCTTGCCCACAAGTCAACATTTTCTTTGTTGATGTTTTTTTTCTAAAATGATTTTAGCTTGTGTCAAATTGATGTAAAAACTAGTCAACGTAGGTAACATGGGTGTTCTGCTAGCTTTATCCTTTTAAATTCAATCTGGAGCCCCAGTCCATGAAGTAGTATCACTCACATTTAGAGTACATATTTCTACTTCAGTTAAACCAAGCCAGAGAGACTCCCTCTTAGATATGCCAAAAGGTTTGTCTCCTGTGATAGGTAATCAATATTAACTACCATACTCCTGAAGTCATTTTGTTTTTATAAAACAGTCTCACTCTGTGGCCCAAACTGGCCTTGAACTTATGACAACCATCCTTCCTCGGCCTTTCAAGTGCCACAATTTCAGATGTGATCCACCGCGCCTGGCTTTGAAATCTTTATCGACAGTGACAGATCAGATGAACAATGTTCTGAAATAATGCCTAGGTCTCTCAAAATCACCCCCAAAACAAGCCAAGTCTCTAGTGAACAAGCCTAGATGATAATCTCAGAGCTACGTTCAGATGCTCAAACTTCATGTAGTCATCTTTAGGTGGACGTGGAGAGAAATGGATTAACAGAAATTATCCTGATTCTACCAGACCAGGTAGAATCATGAGAGTATTTGCACAGACCAATGCTATGATATAGAGTAAGTGCACATAGAGTCTCACAACCCTGCGTTGATAACCTTACAGAATTCTGGAAGGTCACTCAGGTTGATCATGCTTGTGCTGCCATTATCATGGTGTCTGTTATGGTTTGAGGTGGTAAAGCTAGCTAGCAAACCTTGAAGCCATAGCCCAGGGTGGCCTTAAACTCTTTACAGTCTTCTTGCCTCTGTCCCGATTGTGCTGGGGTTATAGGAGTTAGCCCCCAGGCTTATCTAGTTTTTGTTATTGTTGATGTTTTTTTCCTTGCTTTGTTTCCTGTGTGAAGAAAAGGGAACTGTACTTTCTCCTTTGGGCTTTGTTTTTCTTTGGTCTGGATTTTTTTTTTGTCCCCTTCAGGTGTGTTTGGGAAGCAATACCAGCTGTATCTACTAAGTTCTCACATGAAAATCAGAGCACCAAGTCCCTGAGCATGGTATTTCACTCTGCCAGTGTGGTCTGCTCTAACTGAGAGCATAAGCTGGAGTCTGTTCCTCTGAGATTTTCTGAGAGCCTATCTGTACCTAGCTGGGTGGGCATGAGGAGCTATTTTCTCAGGGTTTCCCTAGAGGTTTCTGTTGTGTTCCATGGTGCCATGATTTGTGGGAAAGCTTTGTTATTTCACTTGAATAAAACAAAGAGACAAACTCCTCCTGTGACTTTCTGAGAAATGCTGTGACTCTATAGATTGTGTATGCATGTGTCTGTGTGTGTCTGTGTCTGTGTGTGTGTGTGTGTGTGTGAGAGAGAGAGAGAGAGAGAGAGAGAGAGAGAGAGAGAGATGTTCCTTTGATATACTGCTTTTTTCCATAATTTTTACACCAAGTGTATATGTGCTTTATGCATGTGCAAAACATTAGGTTTATGTTGAGGGGGTCAAAGACAGCTTATAGAATTCAGTTCTTCTCTTCTACCAAGTGACAGAACTCAGGTTGTCAGACTTGGCAGTAAGCATCCCTACCCCTTGAGCCATCTTGCCAGTCCTCAATGTTACCATATGAATATCCTGCAGTTCATTCATTGCTTCAATCCTAGAACTTGTTTTAACTCAATCTGTTTTTATTCATGAAGATTTGGGGACTTATTCTTTGTGCAGTGTTACAAGATAGTCATGTGACTCAAACTACAGTAAGTTTTCAAAGTTTTCCCTGATGCACTGATATGGCTCACACCTTTAATTATTCATGTGTGTTCTTCTTAAAACTTAAGCATTAGAACAGCACTTGCTGACCCTCTGATACCTTCTGATTGAGAAAATTTTTATATATGAGTCATCTCCTGCCAGTTTCGGCCTCTCAGGAATTTCATACAGTCAGTGTGCCAACCAACTTTACCTAAAGATGGAAAATCACAGTTGATGTCCAAGTGATTCATTGTGTCTGTGAGAAACACAGAGGAAAGTCCTTTAGGACCAGAATTCCCAGGACACTATGACGTGATCTGTATCTGTACTAGGAATCTATGAGTTCATAAATGCTATTCTTTTCTCAGCTTGAGAAAATACCCGGCCTAGTAATATGAAATCAATTTAAAATGCACTAAGAGAGAATCTTCATTAAGAATGAACACAGTGTGTATAAAATATATCATTGTCCAAGCTACTTGTGGAAAGGTATTTTTAAAACTGAATTCATGGCATAAATGCTGTTTTGTGTTCTTGAAACATGAATTAAAGACTTTTCTATATAACCAAGGTTCTTGCTCAGCCTTCCTTGGAGAAGCTTCTCCATGCAATGAAAAGCAAGAGTAGAGAGAACAATTGCTCTAAGTGTCGCGATTTAGTGTCATGACTGTTCCGATCAGCAGTACCTCTTGAAAGCTCAGGAAATATAGTGAAAGTGAGGATGAAAAGGATTTAAGATCCAGACAGATGATGACAGGGAGAAGGACTTTGAAATGCTGTCTTCTGGGGAGGACACAGCTCTAGTGACCATGATTCCACAGCAGCTGAGGTTGTCCCCATTGGGCCTGTCAAAGTCACCCATGGATCAGGAGGAGTTCATTGGGTCTCTCCCACCCTGATGAAACGCTGCATTACTAATGGATTCTGAAGAGGTGGCGGCCACTATTGCTACTATATCTAGTGAGCCCACAGTTTCAAACTTACAGTCACATAGGAGGCCCTGATTAAACTCACTGGGTCACAAAACAAAACCAAGAGGTCTGAATGTGAGAAAAGGACTTGGACGTAAGGATAAAAACTGATGGGGATGACAAGAGGGCAAGAGTGGCCATGATGGCAGGTGTCATCTGTGTAAAATTGTCAAGGACAAAATGTCATTAATACAACAAAAATAGATTCATCTGTCTAAGCAGCCGTGCACAGGAAGTGTGTGGCTTAGGTTGAGACTCTGGCTTTCTTGTTTCTGGACAAGAGAAGATTAGATCACATGGAAACATATTTTTCAAACATGATTCTTACTTTTACTTGGTGGGTTTAAGCAAATCTGTTAATATATCTGAGCTTCAACTTCCTTAAATGTATTTTGTTTTCTGTGATTAGAATCAAGCCCAGAGCCTTGTATAACCTAGGCAAGTCCTCTACCTCTGACTTACTTCCCTTACAGGTAAGGTGGCAATACCTGCTGCCCTACCTTTTCTGGGGCTGTAAGTATTAACTGAAATAGATAAGTAAGTAGGTAGGTAGGTAGGTAGGTGGATGGATAGATAAATAAATAGATGATAGAGAGAGATGATAGATAGTAGGTAGATATATAGATGATAGATAGATAGATAGATAGATAGATAGATAGATAGATAGATAGAT
>JANHMN010000001.1:33017576-33074332 GCA_030674055.1 Rhabdomys pumilio
TATTATTATTATTATTATTATTATTATTATTATTATTATTATTATTAAATTTAAACATTCTCTTGAATTTAAAAGGCCCAAAGTTATATATCTAGTAAAGTGCCCAGACTGTCTCCACCCTCGCTTAACCAGAGTGCAGTTTTCCTACAGAGCTGTATGATTGACAGTCAGTCGTTAGGGAGGTGATGTGGCAAAACAAAGGCTTCTGGCCTCCACACGTTCAGTGAGGCTGGAGCAGATCAGAAAAACACTGAGAAGACCATCTACCCAGTCTGATTGCATCGTAGAGTCAATGAAAATGTGGACAGCACCGTGGTGTATAGAATTAGAAAATTCTGATCCTATATCTGGAGTCTTTGTTTGGTCAGTGAATAGTAACTAAAGGCCCTGAATGTGGGGTTACTTAATTAAATTAGCACTCAGGGCCCTCCTAACCTTCACTCTGGCTCAGGGCATGCCTCTTGCACTCTGTAAAAATCAGTCTCCTTATTTGAGAAAAGGGGATTTTCCGTGGCCCTTACCTCACATGAGTGTTGTGACAGCCGAACAGCACAGTGACATAAAGCTCTTAACAACTGTCTTACCTTTGCTGAAGTCTCAGTTGCCAGGAGTTAACGATAGAAAAGCCAAGGAGGGTGTACTGCAGAGTGAGGTTTTTAAGTAGACACACAGTAAAATAAGCTTTACTCGACACTGCCACGATAGGGCTCAAATATCATTTGTCATAAGGTAAGGGATTTATCTTCTCGTTCTTATCCCCCTCTGACTCCTCCAGAGGAGGCTGGAGTGATCCAAACATAAGCAACCACATTCATTTCATTTGTTCTATCATAATCTTGAAAGTAATAAATAGATACTTCCGCTCAATATAATCTATTCTGATCAAAAATATACCCAAAGTGGGATTCAAGGAAGCCAGATAAATAGAGCTATTAAGAAAAAAAAAAGACATAAAATTACGTTTCCTGTGAATTAAGATAAATCTCTCAGATTGCAGAAATCATTTCTCTAAATCCAGCAGGCTTGCAATGTATAAAAGTTGTAATTGCAATTTTACTATGATTTCAGGAAAAGATAACTAACTTGCTTGAACCATCTCTCTAAAGAAAACTCTGAGATCTGTCACTTTTTCCTCATTAAATAAACTCTGAGCAAAACTAGCTAGAAAACGAAGCGAGAGTGACAGACACACACACGCAGGGAAAGATTCTGTGTGGCAAGGAAAGGGGAACAGAAACTGCAGCCTGGGAAACAGCTCACACACTAGGGAGCCGGTTAACTCTATCACAGTCTCCTGGCTGTGGAGGCAGAGCTCAGAGTGACATGACCGCTGGAGAGCCTCAGGAACCTTCCCTCTGTTTCCACTGTGATAAGTGAGGCAAAAAACTGTCGTGGAACCACTGTGTACCAGCTCCATGGAAAAACCGGAAGCTATTTTCTCCCATCTGAATACACAAGCTCATGTCAAATAATTTACATTCTCTGCCGCTGTCCTACTATTTGTAAAATACCTGTCATTCTGCTTTATTCATTCCCTCTACACTATAAGCTGTACAAAGACTCCATTAATTAGTCTGTCTTTGTGAATGACTATATTTATTATTAAACATGGTATTTAACTATTAATTTTAAAGATGGCATTAAAATATTTTGATATTCCTATCTCACGGTTAGTAATGTTTTGTAAGTTTTGGGGCTAGAGAGATGGCTCAACAGTTAAGAGTGTACACTACTCTGTCAGGGAACCAGAGGTGAGCTGCGAGGAACTATGTCAAGGTTCACAACTAGCTGTAACTGGAGCTCCAGGGGATCTGACGCCCTCTTCTGGCCTCTGCTGGCACTACTGCTACATGCATATACCCCAGAAAAATCCAATGTCTCCCAAGCAGTTATACAAGATTGCTTGAAGGGCTGCGGTGTTTGCATCAGCACAACACATATGCACATAACTTAAACTATAAATAATTTTTTAAAGTTTTGTCATAGTCTCGTATTGTTCCCTAACAGATTTTTCCTTTGCTAAATTTTGGGTTTGATGACTTATTTACATGTAAAATACTATAAATGGTGTCTTCTAAATAGAGTAGATGATAGATGATTGATAGATAGATGATAATAGAAATGATTGATGTATAATAGATATTACATAGATGATCAATGATACAGATAATAGATACATATAGATGATAGATAATGGATTATAGATTAAAAGGTAGATAGATTGATAGATGATCGATGGTTGATAGATATGATAGATGGATGATAATAGATAGATAGATAGATAGATAGATAGATTTTAGATAGATAGATTTTAGATAGATAGATAGATAGATAGATGTTTGATAGATGATAGATGATGGATGATGATTGATAAATAGATAATAGGTGATAAATAGGCAGATAGCTACATAGATAGGTCGATAATAGATGATAAATAAAAGATAGGTAGATAGAGAAAAAAGATAGGTAATTGACAGATCATACATACATACATACATACATACATACATACATACACACACAGAGATACATGCATATGATGAAAATGCAGCTGGAATTAACTGAATAATCATTTCTTCCCCTACAGGAACTGAAGAAGAAGATGAAGGGGATGATTGTCTGCTGGGGTCTGTGGATGAGTTCTGGTGGTTTCCTCACATGTGGAGTCACATGCAGCCCCACCTTTTCCACAATGAGTCGTCTCTAATAGAGCAGATGATTCTCAACAAAAAGTTTGCCTTAGTAAGTAACTTGCTCTGACTGCTACACTGACCATGTGTGCAGTGGGGAGGGAAGCAGGGAAGTGTCTGAGTTGGAAAGTGCCTCGGAGTTCTGGTGTGCTGGCTTGCCTTACGTGGCTTTTCTCAGTAGAAGTTAGAATCTTAGTACTGTGTCCTCTCCATGTATGGCTCTTGTATGAATTTATCTTTGTACTATGCCCTTCTCATTGGATTTGATTCTTTGGTGAGTCTAATTTAAGAAAGAGTTCACAAAACATAAGGCTCAGATTCATGGCACTGTGGCCAGCATTCACAAGAGTCATGTCCTTTCTAGAAACTTCCTGCTGCACTGCACTGAGAGACGAAATGTATGCACAAAACAAGTCCACAGCAGAATGAGATACTCTGTGACCTGATGTCACACTCTAAGAGCACAAGCTCTCAGTTCCGAGAATAACTGTCATTGAGGTGGGGAAGAGTAAGTTGTGGTGGAAAATGGAATTGAATATACCCCAAAATTCACATAAAACTAGGATATCAAGATGAATTGAAATGAGCTTGGGGTAACAAACCAAACGAGACCATGACGTAGACGCAAGTCTATGAAGATTCAGAAAATCAATGAAGAGATATCTCAAACCTGGTAGGATAGAATATTTGCTCACTGGCAGAAAAGTATGCTGGTTTATATGATTTGGGGCAGGGAAACTTACAGTAAAACTTCTAATAAGTACCGTATGAAAGGAAATGTACCCTTGGTCAGAGAGAACCCAAATCCATTTACATGGATGGTATTCTACACCAGCTGCAATGGCCAAGAAATTTTGCCAACAATACTATGGTTCTTTACTCAAAGTTACACACAGACAAGTTAAAACATGCAAACTGTATTTTTTTCTTAAAGATATAGAAAATATAACTCTTGGCAGGAAGCACTTGCTCATGTTTGTCTTTAACTTTTATTGTTTTGTTTACTTGGTTTTTGTTGTTGATGTTTTAATTATTCATTTCACATCCCAATTCCTGCTCCACCTCCCAGTCACCCCCTTCCACAGTCCTTCCTCCATTCCCTTTCCCTTCTCCTCTGAGAGACTGGAGGCCTCCATGGGTATTCCCCAACCCTGGCACTTCTAGTCTCTGTGAGGCTAGGCACTTCCTCTCCCATTGAGGCCAAACAAGGCAGCCCAGTTAGAAGAACATATCCCACAGTCAGGCAACAGCTTTAGGGATAGCCTGCTCCAGTTGTTTACGACCCACATGAAGGTCAAACTGCACATCTGCTACAAATGAGGGGGGGGCCTACATACAGCCAGTGTATGTTCTTTGGTTGGTGGTTCAGTCTCTGAAAGCCTCAAGGGTTCAGGTTAATTGGTTCTGTTGGTTTTTTCTGTGGAGTTCCTATCTCCTTAAGCACCATCAATCCTTCCCCCAACTCTTCCATAAGAGTCACCAAGCTCCATCTACTGTTTGGCTGTGGGTGTTTCCATCTATCTGAGCTGGCTGCTGAGCGGAGCCTCTCAGAAGACTGCCATGCTAGGCTCCTGTCTGCAAGCTTAATAGAGTATCATTAACAGTATCAGGGATAGGTGCTTGTCCATAAGATGGGTCTCTAGTTGGCCCTGTTATTGCTTGGCCATTCACTTAGACTCTGCTCTATCCCTGCATTTCTTGTAAACAGGATAAATTTTGAGTTGAAAGTTTTGCAGGTGGGTTGGTGTCCCAATCACTCTACTGGGATTTTTACCTGGCTACAGGAGGTGGCCGCTTCAGGGCCCATATCCCCAATTCTGTGAGTTAAAGCTAGGATTACCCCCATTGATCCTTGGGAGCCTCCACTATTCCAATAAACCAAAAACCAACTGGTTTTTTATCATCTTTATATTTAGTATCATAAAACTGTCATTTTCATTTTTTTGCCTTGATTCCTGAAGTGTTCACCACTACAGATAATGGGAATAAAATCTTTCAATTTTTGTTTTGTATAGATATGACAGTAGCTTAATATGAGGTTTACACAATTTGTAAGTACATGTTAGTTAATTCAACTCCCATTAAGGTATTAGCCCTTCAGAGTGGCATTGATGCTAAGTCTGAAGATGAAAGAAACATGAATTACATTTTCTAACTTAGTGTGCATTGTTTCTTTTAATATTCCCAACAACCCTGAATTCCAAGTATACGTACTCTCCCTTTATAGGTGAGAATCGTAGAATACACACTAGGATTATAAAGCTTACTGCTAGAATAAAGACAGAGATCCAAGTCCTTTACTGCTACATAATTGTGGCCCCCAGGGTTCCTCGCTCAACTCACTGGTGTCAATCCAGTCTCAGCTGCTTAGTAATTGTGGCTGTATCTGGCCATCTGGGCAACATAAGGAAGTTAGAGAACTTGAGGGAGGACTCCCAGGGAACTCACCCCTTGGCATCCTGTACTTCCTGATACAGAAAGACCCTCTTAGTGATCCAGGAGACAACTTGAGGCTAAGCAGCTTTCCACGTGGCTGAATACTATTTACTCCATAGAGAAGCTGCTTGAAGTCAGAGAAGCTCCCCTATAGGGACTCAGACTGGCTACTCATTAGAGCTGAGAAACACATGCTTGACCTCCGTGAATGCTGCATTCCTAGTGAGTGATGCTCTGCCCTTGTCTTTCAGCTTGGAGGAGGTTAAGATGAGCGAAAATGTTTCCCAGTAAGATAGATAGGGGAAATGTGCAAAAGGCAGCAGGCTGCCTTGGAAGCTAGAGTGTATTCAACTAATGGCGATGAGGAAAGGCAATGTTTAAGTAAGTAACTGAGTTAAAGTATATTTAAAATGCCCTTCCAACTAAGAATCTGAGAGTATGATCCAGTACCCCAGGCCCTACTTTAACAAGCTGTAGTCAGACACAGATGTTTCTATTTAATTAGTAAATCTATCTGAACTGTTAGGTTTCTGCATGGTTTGGACTCTTCTGACTCACAGAGGCACTGAATGTTCATTTCAGTAGCTTCTCGTGGAAAATCAGACAGATCCTTTAAGCCAGAAGTTCTCAACCTGTGGGTCTCAATCCCCTCGGAGTTGAATGACCCTTTTACAGGGGCTACATATCAGATATGCTACATGTCAGATATTTATATTACAAGTCATGATAGTAGCAAAATTATAGTTGTGAAGTAGCAACACAATAATTTTATGGTTGGAGGTCACCACAACATGGGAAACTGTAGTAAAGGCTCACAGCATTAAGAAGGTTGAGAACCACTGCTTTAAGCATACTCAGATTTGGTGGCTGAAGCCATCAAAGAGAATACGGCATTACAGCTGATAAGGGAAAAAATTTAATAACCAAATATAGACTAATTCAATTTTTTAAAAAAAATTAAAAAATATATATTTTATTTCAAAATTTTCAATCTTGAGTTCAGGATAATAATGTTAACGGTTGACCTATCTTGTATTTGAAATATCTCTTGTATAGCATTAAAAACAGGATAAAATATCACTAGAAGAGTAAAATAACATTATATTTGAGCCTCAAAAAATCATTACTAATACATTGTCTCGTTTCCTAGATTGAGTCTAAATTTAGCAAGTAATTTAATAATTTAATTTTAATAATAAAACAGTTAGTAGAAACTTTTGTCTGAAAACTACCTCCCTCTGTCAGATAATACTAACATCTAACATTTGGAGGAGGAGTTGTTATTTAGGGTTGCTGATGGGTTTCATGTTGTTAAATTTGAGATAGGGTCTCATTGTGTGTCCCTGGATGGTCTAGACCAGGTACTTTGTGGACCAGGTATTTTATAGACCAGGCTAGCTAGTCTTGAGTTCACAGAGATTCACCTACCTTTGACTCCCAAGTGCTAGGATTAAAGTCATGTGCCACCATGCCCAGGCAATGGTATTTAAATTGTTTTATTTGAATTAGTAACAGTGAAACAATGTTCCTAGGGAGTGAAAGGCTTCCTGTAACTTGTACTCCTGGTTTGCATTGTATCATTATAATATTAATATATAATTTTAAATGTATTTTTAAAACTTGCAGGCTTTAAGGAATGCATGATCATCTTCCAATTCATTTGTTTGCAGCTAGAGAGAGGAGAAGTCCTATTTATAAATTTTTCAGTAGAGCTTTTTACTAAAAGACACATCATGTTTTCATCTTGTGTCAATGTTTAATGCAAAGGATAATTTTAGGAGTCTTGGTAAAAGTAGAGAATTCCAGGCAGGGTGAGTCTAATCTGAGCTGATAGACTGCACTCCAAAGTAAGCCAAGCAGCACAGTACAGGGAGGTCACTCGTCATCAATCACAACAAAATGACTGAAGCGTGTAATTTACTTCACAAAATGAATGTGTGGAGGGAGGGGAGAGACAGAAAACTAAGGGACAGAGTGTCAGGCTCATGTTCAACTTCAGAGAACTGGGATCCCATGCTAGTTCCTACACTATGAATCATGACAAGAATAGTCTTCTTAACTCACTATCACCTCATACCCTCCTCCTAGACATCTCAAACTTTGCCACTACTCAGCTACTCATGAGTGTCATCTTCCAGTGCTAACTCTATAGTTAACAACAGTTCTGAGTAGTCCCAAAACATGTTATGTGGAATGGTAAGTGTGCTGAAGACAATGAATATAATTCATCAATCAACTTAGATACAACTAGAATCAGTATATTCATAATGCGAATCACAGGAGGACGCAAGAATTCGTATTTTTCTTGCAATCTGAGTAACTATAGAAAGAGTGGTGTTGACATGCTGGTGTCCCATAAGTGACTGTTAAATTAGAACACAATTACTTCTTCAAGATCCTGAGTCTATTCACTGTGATCTCAAACTGTATGTTTTTTATCAAGAGACAAGTGGCATTGAAAAGATAGTTTGTTACCCAGACACCAAAAGGAAGACGCATGCCACACTGTATAGACATGTGGGATTACCCTGAGTGTGGAGAAGTGCTTTCTCCATGATTTCCTTGTGTGAAGCCAGGCAAGCAGTGGGCTCTGAGGTGCAGGTGCTACATTGGCTTCTTGGGCTTTGACCCTGGGAGACTAGAGCAGAATACTGTACCGAGCACCTGAGTCACAACCATTGGAGATATAAATGTGGAAGTCCTAGAGTGGTGGGTCACACTGGAAGTGTGCAAGCCCTGGAATGGTGGGTTACACTGAGAGTGTGCAATCCCTGCAGTAGAGAGTCACACTGGAAGTATGCAAGTCCTGCAGTAGAGAGTCACACTGGGAGTGTGCTCCTGGGCATGACCTCATTACCTCCAAGAACTGGCTTCACAGTACTCGCACTCTCTTGAAAACCCAGCACGTTCCCAATCCATGACTACTATTGTTTGCTGTTTCTTTATGGGTAGTAAAAGTATCTGCACATTAAATTTACGACCTATTCTATCAATTGCTTTAAGATACATATATGTATATCATATATATATAAGAATATATATATTCTTAATTTGGAAAAACTCAAACAATTTAGTGTATTGTGCTTGATACTTAATGTAATCATCTCTTTATCAACTTTTATGTTTTTCTCATCATAAATATCCTGTAAAATGTTTCTCTTTGATGAAGTAGAAGCAGAAGACATGCACACCTTTTCACTCTAGCATTAGCTAAAGCATTTTAAACTCTCCTTCCCCTGCTTGTGGGACCCAGGAGAGCTGACCTCTTGACTGATAAATGTCTTTAAATTAGTAGTTTCTGGGAAACACACTTTCGACTTTAACAACTTCTTTGGCATGATTTCTTTTAAAAGATGTATTTATTTTATGACTGTGACTACACTGTTGCTGTCTTCAGACACACCAGAAGACGGCATCGGATCCCATTACAGATGGGTGTGAGCCTCCTTGTGGTTGCTTGGAATTGAACTCAGGACCTCTGGAAGAGCATTCAGTAAAGAGAAACCCCTGAGCCATCTCTCCAGTTCCCTCCCCCCACCCCGCATGCTTTCTATACTTATTTATTTAGTGAGTTTTGTCTTCTGTTTTTAAAACTCTGTTAATAGCAGAAGCCCACAGTGAGCAGTTACTATGTAGTTGGAGCATGTATCAAGTCACTAAACATGTTTTGTCCTCTTGTTGATCTTGTTTCTCATCATAACCCCTGAGCCATCTCAACCTTTTATATGACAAAGTCAATTTGGAAAGGTTAGGTTCTCCCCTCAGACACACAGCTAAGTCGGAGATCAGACACTTGAATCTGAAGTACTCTCACTCTTCACCACCTTCATGCAAATGTTTCCTGCCTTTTTTTCAATGCAGTCTTCTGGGAGAATCAGATTGCTTTGAGTGCCTTAGCCTTTACCTCTGCTCCAGTGGTGGATTCCCAGCAACCTTCTCAGAACTATTTGCTCATCCAAAAGACCTCAGCTTCTACCTTCCTAAATTAAAAACTTTATCAACTTGTTTTCAGAATTATTTATTTCATGTGTTTTGAACTTAAAAGATGACATTGTCAGTTTTTTGCCTCCAGAGTTCTTGCGTTTCCATAGAGATGACGAAATCATAGAACATTAGTGTGGGAGTGTTGAAAACAGACAGGCAGGGAAGGATTGGGGGTGAACAGATAAGTTGGATTAGTGTGGAAGTAGTCATGGAAGAAGAATTAAAAGCCAGGCTAAGTCAATAGAAGTAGTACTGTAAAAAGAGAGCCATGGGAATTGGCTCCCCTATGGGAAGTATTGAACCTTTTATTAGGTTAGATGCCTATAGAGGCCAGGACAATAGGAAGAGGCTCTAGAGAAGAGAATAAATAGAAGCATCAAGTGAGAGAGAGTAGCAGCACCCTTGTGACAGGGAATCAGGCAAGGGAGAGGCTAGAGGTGAAAAGATTAAAGTAGAAACAGGGTGATTCAGAGTAACATGGTAAGGAGGGAGAGGTAACCAAAACCAAAAGAGTAGGAAAAAGCATGAGAACCTATTTCTTTAAGCTTTGGAGAGCGCTTTTGATTGTCTCCATTAGAGTTCATTTCTTTGTGAATTCCTCTTCAGCTTATACTCTTCCAGTCTATGGGAAGCTTTCATACTTTAGAATGAGAATGTAGAAAATACAGCTCTCCATTCCGTTCCCCCTTTCCTCCAGCACAAATGCTAGCATTCTTGCCAGCATGCATACCATTGACAAACTGGTTTTATAAAAGACAGATAAAATTAGTGCATGTCCCTCTCTGCCCACAGTCATGTGGACATGAGGCAAACTAAAAGCTTTTATGAATCTGTCTATAAATTCCCCCTGCTGTACTGAGCAGGATGTGGAGCAGGACAAGTTCGGCTTCCAGATCTGTGCATGCTGTTCCGGAATTCGGTCTTTTCATTCTTCTGACTTCCTAGACTGTAAATCATGTGTTTTCTGAGATGTGGCTAAAAAGGGGTCAAGACAGGAGGGACAGCAGGAGGACAAATGTCATGTGACACTTCCTATGGAAACATCTATTTATCCCACGTAGGATATTGATGACAAGACCAAAGGGACAGAAACAGTTCTAATTAAATGTGGCTTAGCAAACCAGGAGTAGATTGGGGTGACTTGCAAGTCCCTGAATGACTCAGAAGCAGCTGCATCACTGAAAAGCCCACCCAGCAAGGTGACAGCTCAGAAACAATGCATCCCTGAAGCTCCCTGTGAACTCTCCCCAAAATTGTCACTGCCTATATCACTTTGTGAAGGGGAGTTATAAAGCCTGTAAATTTCAGTATCTTCCTGGGCCTTGTAAGATTGAATGCTTCATTAGGAGTATTTCAGTTCAGAGGAAATGGCTATGTAACAATAAGTAGGAGCCAATTCTGCAGCTCACATCATCTTTAGTATTCGTTAAAGAATGTATGTGTATGCATGTGTGTGTGTGTGTGTGTGTGTGTGTGTGAATGCATATGTCTGTATATGCATGTGAGTGTGGAAGAATGTGTGCATGTGTGTGCATGCATATATGTGTATATGCATGTGAGTATGCAATCATGTTTGTGCATATGTGTATGTATGCATATGTGTACATTCATGTGCATGTGCATACATGTATGTATACATACATGTGTGTGCGCATATATGTGTGTGTACATATATGTGCTCGTGTGTGTGTGTGTGTGTGTGTGTGTGTGTGTGTGTGCATGTGTGTGTGTGTGTGTGTGTGTGTGTGGTGCACATGTGGAAGCCTGAGGATGACATCAGGAATCTTCTTTGATCCTACCCCACTTTATTCACTCAACTGTGTTCTCTCAAGTCCAGACTTTTGTTAATGATGACTGTTCTTGGCCAGCTTACCCCAGTAATCCCACCATAGTCTTCCAAGAGTGGGAACTACAACTACTCAGCATTTTCTTTGGTTCTGGGGTTGCTGACACTGGTTCTCACACTTCAGAGCAAGTGCTTTACCCACTGAGCTATCTTCCCAGCCCCAGCTTTAGCTTTGCATGTATCGCAGCCCCTATGTCTGTCTTTTCATGATTTGTTGGGGTTTTTTTTTTATTTTCCACAGTATCAATTTCTGTTCCTTTTCAACTGTTCTTCTCTAACTGCCTCCAAATTTTATCTCATTTTTGGATCATTATAGCAACTTACCTAATTCCCCAATCTCCCATATTGTCATTTAAAAACGAATTATTCTGTAAATGTAACAGAAATGTATATTTCAGAGTCCTGATTCCTAAAAAAAAAAAAAAAAATGAAGAAAGAGAAATAGCTGGGTCCCAACTGGGAGTCATGCATTATACTGATTTCAGGAATTCTCACAGCCATGTATTACAACCATCAGAAAATTTGCATAATATCACTAAGACCTCGCAGCGAGTGGAAGCTGGATCAGGGTCTTATCCTGATTTGTCAAGCTTAAAAGCCCATGTAACTACCACAGTTTATCCTGCTGCAAGCCCCAGTGCCTTCGACACTCATGACCATGGTATCGACAGTTAAAACAAATGGAGCACATCACTGTACCCTTTTTCAGTGCTTCTCTCTTGCATAGGTGTTAATGTGACATGTAATTTCTGGTGTCTGAGAAGTACCGCCCACATCACTGCCTTGCTAGCTGCCATAAATACCAGAGGGTGTGTAATAGCCATGACAGAGCATCAGTGTCATCATTGGTTTCTTGTAGGAATATCAGATCTCAATTAAAATTAGTGTTATGAGACTTAAACATTTCTAGCTAGCTGACCAACCGTGTATGTTTTCTGAAAGATGAAATGTACTTGACAACAGTCTTGGGATCTGTAACTATCATTAGATTGTCTACAGATTTATTATATATTAAAAACCTCCAATGTCCCGATCAAATTCATTGCTTAAAGCTAAAAACAGAGAAAGCTTCTGTAAACCAAACCCTAGAACATATCCATTGTATCCCCAGCCAATTCTCTTTTCTGTTATTTAAATATAAAAGTAAAGCTACCTAAATTCACTTTTTTTTTATCTCTGAAAGCCTCTTTCTTGTATTTCACTTGAGCAAATCTCAACAACTTAAAGCAAAACTCGACCTGGCATATACAGAGTACAAGTGCTCACATGATTCTTCAGAAGGCTCTCAAAAAAGCACATCTTTTAGTGGCATGTTGTCTTAGGAGCTCCTTGACACAGTTGTGACACTTCCAGCATTTTGGAAGGAGCTCTGGGAGAGGAGAAAGCAAATCCTTTTAAATAAAAATATCCTTACAATAAATTAATGGGTTATTAGAGAGAACAGAGATAGATAGACACAGGCCCCTGATAACTTTTAGAGATTGCAAGTGGCAGAGGCTGAACCAGGTAGACATACAGTGTGGTATCTTTTCAGTACTTGTACTAAAATTTTAGCTTGACTTGTTTCTGGTGCTTACTTGCACATCTGGGTTGTTAAATATCATTCAAGATTATCCAATTCCAAAGCTGCTGGGTTGTAGGAGGGACTGGAAGGGAAATGTGTACTGTTAAAAGCTCATTGCTGTAACCCTATCATGTGCATAGTATAACAGGGCTGATCCTCATCTCACTGAGACACATAATGTCAATTTTCATTACCAAAGTAGATTTACTGTTGACATCTTCACTTGTCAACTTAAATCTTTATTAAATAATATTGATTGTGGTAGTGTCCTTTAAGCATGTATGCACTTACATAAGAATTCTGAAGTTTGAGGGTACAGAAGTTACAGTGGGGGAATTCTTTTAACTAATGTGGTTTTTCATTTTTAAGTTAAAATATAATTACATCATCCTCCCCTTCTTCCCTCTCCCCAACCCCTCTCATGCCACGTATATATGTGCCATATATAGTGGACACACCCTCTTTTCCAGCCGCCTCTGCTTCTTTTCCTGCCTTGTCTCTGGCTGTAGCTGTGGGAAAGAGTAATCAGCTGCTGTTTGATGGTCCAGTGCCCAAGTGAGCTGGATAATTGCAAGAAACACTTGCAGACATTTACTGATGGCAGCTCTTTGTACTACAGCCAGTTGTAGCTGGTGAGATTTCTTTCGGGGTGGGTGGCCTTTCCAAATGCCAAAGTTTTTGATCCTCTTCTTAAGCAGGATTCATGTTTTTGTCCTGCTGTTTCTTTGGGACCATGCGGACTTGGGTCACCTTCTCCCCTTGTCCCTTGAGCACCTTACTTGGCTGGGGGAGATGAAATAGTCACTTTCACTGCCTCTAACAGTGGTCAGAGAGGAGCCTGCAGCATGGTACGAATAAACAGTCTGCCTACTGCACTGGTCTCTTAAGTACACAGAAACAGGGCTCAGGACTCAGCCCAGGCTGTCTCACTCATCCCAGCTGCCTCTCTCAGGGTCCTGAGTCCCTGAGAATCTCATTCTCTTGTACCTGTGTCTTTGGATAAAGAAAGAATAGGAGCCTTTTCATATCACCGAGTTAATTAAACACTGTATGGCTTATCTCAGATATGTTGCTTTAGAAGGGGAGGGTCACACTTCCATCCTACCTCACAAGATCTCATTACTAGCACCATTAACATCTTCATTCAAGGAGTTTTACTGATTACATTATTGTAGCAGGTTTTTGTTCCCCAGACTGCAAGACAAAGAACCTTTACTTTCCAAGGTTTCTGAGTCCGAGTGATATTACCAGGTCAGGGAATAAGCCTTGAGTCCTAGTTCTTATTAAGGTTTTACTCCATCAGCATGATGGAGTGACTCGCCATCCTTGTGATCGGACTCACTCTCCAACTCTCCGCTCCTGCCAGAAGGTCAACTCTATTACCCGCCTCAGTGCCCTACTCTCTAATTACATGGTTGGTCCTTTGGGTCTGACAGCGTCCATCCTAGGCATAAACTCAAATATGATCTCAACTTTGTCATGAACAATAAAGACCCTACTTGGGACTTTAGGGAATTGCAAGGATTTAGGGATCCCAGGACCCCAGAATGTGGAAGAGCAAGCAAATCATTTATACGATGGCTGCCAGCAGAGGGTGACTTCAAATCCTTAATGCAAGTTTGTTCAAAAGGGCATTGCTGTCACAACAGGGTTTCCACATAATAATAGAGCAGACAGCCATTTGTACTACGGATTGGAGAGCATATAGAAGAAAACCAGAGATATGCAGTAGCCAGACCTACAAACTATTAACCAAATGTTTGTAAAGGTGTCGTTTCTCCTGTAAAATGTAAATGGGAAAAAATATCTGGTTAAGGTTAAACCATAGATTTAAAATAATGCATTTATATTTAGCATCTAAACATAAAGTTATTTATAAAACCAAAAAAAAGAAATGAAAGCAACATAAATTTTAATTTAGTTTTTAAAGACAGGTTGACCTTGAACACACACTATTCCTTCATGGATTTTCCAGAGTGCTGGGATTATAGGCAGGCACCAGTGTGTACTACTGTGTGCCACTGTGTCCTACTGTGTGCCACTGAACCCTCCTGGACATAGTGTTTTTAGTCTTAAACTTAAAGGCTGCATGCACAACTCATTTATTTCATATTTATTGGGAGAAAATAAGATTCCTTGTCTAATTATCTTCCAAGAACTTTAATTTTAAACTATATCAGAAATACTATTATTTAGTGTAGAAACTATTCCAGTATTTAACAGTCTCAGCACACTGACCAAACCCTTACTCTCCGAGAGATAGATCTTGAATTACCAAGTTTCCTTTGAACAATGTTCACATACACTGGGTCACTCGGACCACTGTCAATGCTGCTTAACACTTCCCTCGGTCCTCTCTTGGGTACCACAGGCCCTGTAGGTACTCAGAACCTGAGATGTACATATGAGCTATCAGTTTTACATTAGGAAAAACAAGCTGTCTTTTAAATGCTCCTTGTATTCAAGAAATGTCTTTAAAAACTCGTGTGTGTGTGTGTGTGTGTGTGTGTGTGTGTGTGTGTGTGTGTGTGTGAATTATATGGAGAGAATATATTCAAACTTTGATTCTATTCTTATTTTTCAGAATATACTCCCATCTTCTAGATAAGTGCATTCTTTAGTAAATGGTACCTCCAACAGCCACGGTCCTAAAGGAATCCACTTAGAAAGTCAAAGAAAAAGAGCCTGTTTGATTGTGTTGTTTGAATACTAGAATACTGATGTTTCTAGGATCATAATAGCAAGTGTAAATAGAAGAAGGCTTTATCTCAAATTCATGCAAATTGTGAATGTGAATCTTAGTGTTGCGAGGTAGTTAACCAAAGCATGATCATCTATATTCTGAGAAAATGGGACATTCCAACTAAAACTGAGTGCAGAAAAGTGTCCAGAAGTTTTCCAAAGTGCATTTCTGCAGTTTCCTGGCTGTTTTCTCTGTAGACAACAGAATATCCAACAGATGGCAGACAATTATTGTGGGCTTAGAAATTACAATAGTCTACAGACTTGCTTATCTGTGAAATCAGAGAAGAAGCAGCGGGCTCTCTGGTCATGGATGAGAACCATGAAGCTTCTGTTTAGAGAAATTAAAATTGAGATAAATGATAAAAGTAAAACACCATTCAGAATTACATTCTGAATAAAAGTAAGAGTTTAAATAACTGTCAGAGATAGTACTTTGATAATGAAGTGATTGTGTTGTTTGAATACTAGAATACTGATTTTTTTCTTACTTCCTGTAGTCTTTGAGGAGATTTTTCCCAAGGATTATAGTAAAACATGCCTTTTGAGTTATCTTTGCATTGATTGTTTGGAAAATCTTGAATGATAAAGTTAAAAAAAGTATATTGTAAAACATAAGTTTTATATTGTAACTTATGTCATACTATAACATTAAAAAGGTTTTATATTGTAAAAAAAGTTTTATATTGTAAAAAAGTTTTATATTGTAAAAAACTTTATTATTTTGAAATTATATATTTAATAATATATAATTTAATAATAAATAATAATTTCAGCTATGGTTTCAAAAGTGTTTGTAGGTATTACTTATGCCGTTACTAAAATTTCTAAGTCAGTTACTATATGTTTATACTTGAACAAACTGACGGTTAACCTGAGATAATTCAGAAAGTAAAAAATTAAAAGGAGAAGAGGGTGGTGTCAGCATCACCTCCACACTTGCTCCCAGGTGTTCGCCTTGTTTTCAGTTAGGAAGATAATGAGTGGAGAGCAGTAGATAAAACAGAACCCAGACTTCTTAGAGTCACTTAGTGTGTACGAGACATGCAGAAATAGTTATACAAGTACGCTATATCACTTTGGGAACCAAAGACTACTCCTTAGGAATCATTTTATTGCTAAGTTCCTTTAACAGATAAGGAATTCTTGGCCACTTTAACATCGTCATGTATTCGTTCAACCTTATGGAGTGGGCTTTAAATGCAAAAGTGGCGGTTACCCCCATAACGTGTGTGCTCTGGTGTATCCTATCGGCAAGACTCATTTGTAGATTTACTCAGACAAGGAAATGGAATAGGATGCTGGAAACAGTGGCCCCTGCTTTTAATGTCAGCACTCAGAAGGCAGAGGCAGTCAAATCTCTATGATTTTGTGGCTAGCCTGGTCTACATAGTGACTTTCAAGGCAGCCAAGGATATGCAACAAGATCCTACTCAAAAAGTGTGGGAGGATGTGTGGGGGGGGGGGGGAATCAGAGTAGGAACACCCCAGACTAGGAAGACACTGAGGTAGGAAAGAATTCTGTGAATTTCAGGAAAGGGTAACATGATGAAAGAAAAGATAAGGAGGAAGCATGGGAGGCTAGCTGTAAGCAGCAAGGATTATAAGAGACAGAGAGCACGGTCAGACTATAATTTTGTATTTATGTGCAAGGGGACAGCCTGGAAGATTTTAAATAGAAAGTCATATTTGAATGTATCAGAAATTCCTTTGGCTGCTATATGGGGAATGGTCTAGAGGGCCAAAAGAGAAAAATGGGTAGAAAATTAGAAATCTATACCAGATGGCCTTAGGCCAGGGTATACTATGCTGCTGTGGTAAATTTAAGAAGAGTAGACACATTTAAGGGTTTCACTACTTGTAGTATTCATGGCACATGATAAAGGGCTGCAGTTAGGAGCACTGGATGCAGATTGGAAGGATGGGTTTCTGTAATCTTTATATAAAGTTATTTCTAAAGTTCTTACTCTACCAGAGAGCTACAAGAAATGGCTGCATTTAGAGGAGGGGGAGGGGGAGTGGAGGGGAGGGGGGAGGGGAGGGGGAGGGGGGGAGGGAGGGGGAGGGGGAGGGGGAGAAGCCATGAGATATGATCCCCAAATCCTCAGTAAAGGTAGAGAAAACGACCCTGCATCTTTTAGTAATAAGCTAATCCATAAATGAAGATTCCGACATACTATAGTTTCCAGGTTAAGTTGCGTGGTTGTGTTTATTAAGATCACAGCACATGAGAGCATTCAAGATTAGGTGACAACAGTCAGCTGCACTCACTGAATGTGCTGTACTGCAAGAACCATAGTAAATGAGTCCCACATATGACTTAATGACTTCTCAGCACTTTGAGCTATGTATCCTTCTGTGCAGTGGGCTAGAAAACAAGATTTGGAGATTAGATTTGGTTAGCTGTTCTCCCAAATGCAGGATAGTAAGTATGGTTGTGAAATGTACCGATCACTGCACCAGCCTGCAAATGAAAGGCACAACTTTAACAAGAAACACTAGCAAATAGAAATGAAACCTGAGTGTATCATGATGGTCAAACACTCTTCAAGAAGACAAAGAAAGGGACCGTCCTTTCTATGTTAAGTCATCTTTTTGCTATGCATCCAATTCCCTGGAATCACAAGAGCACTACGCAAGCACTGAAAAACTACCTTAACATTTTGGTCAACATCATTGCTTGTGAATTCCCAGACATTTTGAGTTTGTAATATATAGCTCTGGTAGTTGTGGATTGCTTCTTCACTGTGTTTTCCAAGAAGTTTTCTTTTAAAGGGGCCTGGGCATGCAGTGAACATTTGTTGATGGTATTTAAGAGAGTAGGGAGGGCTCCCTAGGCCCCTCCTGTTGTTATGGAGCTCTGGGATGGAAATTGTGAGGGAAATGCTCAATGTTGAGGACAGGGACTCCTCAGCAACTGAGGGCCTCTTTCTTGCCCTCAGTGTCCTTGCTGGGGTAGGTGGTCCAGGGTTTCTCACTCTTTGGAGGCCATGTAGGCCATGAGGTCCACGACCCTGTTGCTATAGCTGTATTCTTTGTCATACCAGGAAATGAGCTTTACAAAGTTGTCATTGAGACCAATGCCAGCTCCGGCATCAAAGGTGAAAGATTGAGAGTTGCTGTTGAAGTCACCAGAGACGACGGAAACATTGAGGGTAGGAACATGGAAGGCCATGCCAGTGAGCTTCCCATTCAGCTCTGGGATGACCTTGCCCACAGCCTTGGCAGCACCAGTGGATGCAGGGATGATGTTCTGGGCAGCCCCACAGCCATCACGCCACAGCTTTCCAGAGGGGCCATCCACAGTCTTCTGAGTGGCAGTGATGGCATGGACTGTGGTCATGAGCCCTTCCATGATTCCATAGTTGTCATGGATGACCTTGGTCAGGAGGGCTAAGGAGTTGATGGTGCAGAATGCATTGCTGACAATCTTGAGGAAATTTCATATTTCTCATGGTTCACACCCATCACAAACATGGGAACATCAGCAGAAGGGGCAGAGATGATGACCCTTTTGGACACACCCTTCAAGTGGGCCCTGGCCTTCTCTGGTGGTGAAAATGCCAGTAGACTCCATGACGTACTCAGCACCAGCATCACCCCATTTGATGTTAGCAGGATCTCACTCCTGGAAGATGGTGATGAGCTTCCCGTTGATGACAAGCTTCCCATTCTCAGCCTTGACTGTGCTGTTGAACTTGCCATGGGTGGAGTCACACTGGAACATGTAGACCATGTAGCTGAGGTCAATGAAGGGGTCGTTGTTGGCAACAATCTCCACTTTGCCAAGTGCAGAGCAGAATGCAACCCTGGTAACCAGGTGCCCAATACGGCCAAATCTGTTCACACCGACCTTCACTTTGTCTACAAGATGAAGCTGGCACCGCACAAGAAGACGTGGCTGTCTCTAGAACAGGGAGAAGCAGAGACCTCCAAGAAGTTCTTAACGTGTAATTGTCTGTTATTTTCTTTCAACATCTTTGATGGGAATCCATTTTGTCTGATCTTTAAGTTGCACTCCTGTTCTTCAAGTATTTGAGACTGATACCTTAGTGACCTTTTCTAACAAAATCACATCTTGGTACATAATTCTTACATAAAGAAAGTGCCTTAATCTGAGTTCATTAAAACTGGGGAGGGGTATAGTAGAGCAAGGATATGTTTCACTTCTATTTCAGAGAAGTTCTAAATTATATGACAGTGATTACATACGTATTAAAATGTCTACAAAGGTTGAAGAAAGAAGGGAAGTTGTCAGTCCTTCCCCCTCAGTCTATCTCTTATGTGCTCCTTCTCTCATCTCTGTACCTCTCTGTGTTTCTCTTGGGCACTGCGTTTCTCTCACTTCTAGCATCCTTACTAGAGAGGACTGCTGGGATTTTTGAAGAGTGCATAAAGTTCCTGAGAGGAAGGAAAGTTACCACTGAGGGGTGGTGACACCTGGCAGCTGGCTTTCTTGTGAACAGATGCTACTTGTGCCTCTCTCCCTTTTTTTTGATATTCTCTAAGCTGAGAAGGAAAGCTGCCCAAATGTCTTTGCCTTCTGTGTCCATTTGCAGTACACTTCTTCAAGTCGGTCTATTTGGCAGCCTGATCCTCTGATCCTCCGTGTGAAATTGCTCTTTGGTGTGAAAAAAAAAACCCACAACTAATTCAAAGACAGATTATTTCAGTGGAGTCTTTGAAAGTTGTCAAGCAATTGAAAAATACAAACAGAAAGCAAAACAAATCATTCAGGAAAAAAATACCCGTCAGTATTAAAACCTGGAGTGTTCTTCTTCTAAAAGATTGATTTCACAGCCTATGTCTGGAAACTGTCTCTCAGTGCCAAGAGGAATGGATGAGCATTCCCAGGGCACCTGAAGCCTGAACAATTACAGTGACTCTAAGTTAGCCTAAGCCCTCTCCAAAATAAGCCAGCATTCACCGGTATTTTCTAATGGAATTGACAGGACCTGAGGAGGACCAGGATAGGGAACACCTTGAGCTATTCTTAGTAGCTCCTTCAATACACATTCATGCATGTGTAGTTTGAAAGGTGTTTACTTTAAGCTAGTATCTGTGTGAGTGAGTGTGTGTATGTGTTTTATTTAAACCTTGTAAATTCCCAGGTTGTTTTTCCTCTTTGGGTACCTTCTGCTTAAATGATGAGGGCTTCTTCTTTTAAAAAGCAACAACAACAATCAAAAAAAAAAAGACACCAAAAACCTGCTCTATAAAATTTTCGACAGTTTGCAAATCTGTGTGCTTCTACTGAGATTTAGTTGTGTTACTGCCACGCATGTTACAGCATGCCATTACATAATGAAGCTGCAAAAAAAAAAAAAAAAAAAAAAAGTAGCAAACTTGATAGAAAGTATGGCAGACACAGTAAGATCTTTTGAGCAGGCCAGTTACACTTGGAAGGTCCATGATTCTTTGTGTCCCATGGAATAAGCTGAATATTGTTTGTAGAATGTATTTGTTACTTAACTCTTGGAATTATGATCAGTGGGAAGAACAGGTGGCCAAGAATGTGTTAAGTGAAGAACAGTCTTTTGTTTCTCCTACCACCTCCCACTTACCAACAGAATAAGAAGATTGGCTGATGGCTACCCAATGTCAAGTATTCTCATGATCTTAATATGTATCATTTTAAATTCTGGAAACAATAACTAATGGTAGATTTGAAAACATGTATATAGCATATTTCAAAACCCAAGAAAAATATAATCAAGACAAATCTTCAAAGTTAGGCATGGTTATGTATGCCTATAATCGTAGCATTTGGGAGGATGAGGAAGGAGTATCGATGTGAGTTCACAGTAAGTTTAGAGTTGGGCTCTGTAGTGAGGCTCTAGGAATGAAAGTTTGAGCTTCCCACATTCTAATGAGAGTTTTCTTGGTCTTAGGAGCACGGCATCCCTACCGACATGGGGTACGCAGTGTCCCCTCACCATTCAGGTGTATACCCTGTCCACGTTCAGCTTTATGAGGCCTGGAAGAAGGTTTGGAATATTAAAATCACCAGCACTGAAGAATATCCACATCTGAAACCGGCTAGATATCGGAGAGGCTTTATCCACAAGAACATCATGGTGAGTTGCGTGCACATGTGGGGTTGGTCACTCCAGATGTCAGTACACACTTGAAGACA
The DNA here is from genome assembly GCA_030674055.1 of Rhabdomys pumilio. Lineage (NCBI taxonomy): Eukaryota > Metazoa > Chordata > Mammalia > Rodentia > Muridae > Rhabdomys > Rhabdomys pumilio. Next base: position 33,038,975 of record JANHMN010000001.1, read on the forward strand.
GAGAAAGGGGAGAGCTAAGGGTTATGAATGTGGATTGGGAAAGAGTATGCTGTGTGAAGAGAGTTGTCATACCTCAGGAAGGCTCACTAATGACAGCTGTGTCTTCCTCCTTCCTAGAGCTCAGAATAAATAAATAAATAAATAAATAAATAAATAAATAAATAAAAGGCTTTTTTTTCCTGACGCTCGTGCTGGCAAGCAATCACTGATGTAAAAATGCTAAGAAAACATTACGTCAAACTTAGAAATAATTTTAGGCTCTATCATTACTTACACACAGGTCTTTTAGTAGATAAAAGTCATAGCGACTCTCTTCAATCACCACGCTCCCTTTTTATACGCTGGTCAAGTTGCACCTCTTTACCATGCCAGGTCCCCCCACCCCAAAACACAGCACTGTGTGCAGCAAGAAGCCATATGTGAACTTATGACTTACCACCAGACAATAGAGAGCAAATGGCTAAATCACTACTCTGGAGTGTCTCCCATCTTGTTTCGTTTTTTTGCAGTGGTAGCAAAACCAAATAGGTGGCTCCCTAAGATGGAGTGAGATCTGTCAAAGTCAGCCATTGAACCCTATTTTTTCCTAAGTCAGAACTTAGGGGAAGTAATAGTGGAGGTTAGCGCAGCCTCTGATTTAGACTCACACACTGCATAGAAACAGCCAGGAAGCTGAAGAGCCCCAGAGCGCTAAGTTAGCCTGCTGCATGTGAACAGATAATCCGGCCTCTCCGGTAGGTGCACTTCACTTCCGTTCACACAGTTTTCTAATGTCTGCAAAATTCAAATGGATAGTGGTATTTACCATGGATTTAATGCCCATATCAATGTGTCCCTCAACAAGAAAAACACTGTAAATGCCAGATGAGGGTGTAATGGCCACATTCTTCTCCCAGCTTGCCTCTCCTGGTACTCAAAATAAATTTATCATGGCCTCAGTCGGCCAGCTTTCTGATGAGAGGGAGTTTTAAACGCCCATCAAAGATCATTAATTTAAAAGCATTTGGTGCTCTTTCGCTATTACAATGTTGGCAAGTCTACAGTGGTGAGCCTCAGTCTCTGAGGCTATATTCAGTGCAGTTCTGTTCTGTCTCCGATACCTTCTGAACTGTATTTTGCCCATGTTGCGAATGTCCCAATGTTGCTGTTAACCAAAGCTTAGGCAAATTTCGTGCTTTGACATGGTTTTTCCTATGGTTTCTGCTTTCATGTGGATTCAATTTGTGGCTCATGCATGAGAACTTCCATATTGAAGAGTGTTCAGCAGGCTGTGGGTTATGTAGGAAGAGAGACAGGAAATCATCACGAGCCATCCAAATAGACCTATATTTAAGAACTGGAGAGCCAGATGCCCTCCTAATAAAGACTGGAAGGCAAGATCTGGGGACTGAGGCATGAACCCTGGAGTCTTATGCCAGACCCAGATTTCCTAATGAAACTGAAATCATCCACAAATTAAAATCAAAAAACTTAAGGGTATTTTTTCCCCTTCAAGCCATCATGGATCCTTTTCTCATTAATTTATGTAATTCAAACTTTCCACTGTAAATCAAGCTTTCCCGCTAATATGGACAAATCTTCTCTGAGCGCCCACAATCATACCTTTAGACTTTCTTCTCATTCACTCTTTTGAATCCACCATCTTAACTTATGGCTTGGTTATTATGTCAACTGTGGTACCAGCTCCCACTTGGTCAGTTTACACTTTCTCCTCACCCTTCCATGAAGGTGAGCCAGTAGGCAGTGCCAACCCATGAATCCTCCTGACTTTTCCACCCTTATGAGTCTCAGTTGTCTGCACACTCTTTTTTTTTCCAGTCATAATCAAACACTTCATTGGAATAGTTTTTAAAGTAGCACTCTAAGAGGGAAATCCCTATACATCCCAGAGGCAATTGAACATAGTTGTTGAAAATAGTTATGTAGCCGGGCAGTGGTGGTGCACACCTGTAATCCCAGAATTCTGGAGGCAGAGGCAGGCAGATCTCTTTGAGGCCAGCCTGGTCTTCAGAGTTCCGGGACAAGACAGCCAGGGCTACACAGAGAAAACCTGTCTCAAAGGAAAAACAAAACAAAACAAGATGATGATTAAGAAAAAGGAAAAAAAAAGTAATGTACAGTTTTTACACATTCCACACACCACACACATATCTGAAGAATCTAAGCAATGCAAAATAAGGCCATGGAAGGCATCTGAAGTAGAGGTAATGGTAGGGTAAGAAAGCAATGTCTTCAGAGCTGCTCTCTCACCCCCAGCCTCTCTCCAAGCACAGGGTCAGGGGCCAGAAGAGATGTGTGTGTATGCCTAGGTACAACTCAAGAAGACACAGTAAGTACAAGGTTATGAATCAAGCAGAGAAAGGAAGTATTTATCTGTGGCAATGAGGATTTAGGCTGAGTTGGTAAAGAGGTCTAGGTGGTTCTTTGGGTACAAATGGTGCCATCCCACGCTTTCATGGGACCACTTGAACATGGACACGGTGCCAGGCATTGCTGAGTACGCCCCAAAGGTTCCAGATTGGGGCTACGGTATCTGGCTGCACATTGTAACTGTCATACGGCTTTGCAAATGATGTTCAATTCCTTTTGCTCAGCCGGCACCTGAGCTCTCAACTGCCATATTCACCAAGCCCAGGCCTTCCTGGGATACTTCCTCTCCCTGTAACAGCTTCCTGCCAGGTTAGTCTACCATCCACAGACACATCCACTCGGATCACAGCCCGGCCGCCGCTGCTCCATGCATAGGCCTTGATAGTCACCTCTCCTGACTCTACAACAGCCCCATCTTGAAGTTGTGTGATAGCTGACTGGACAGGTAGTTCCTGAATTGATGGAGCTAGATCAAAGTGTACCGTGTCCCAATCCACAGATGGAGAGAAGCCTTTGTAATCCCGCCTCTGCCAGTGACTATAACTTTCCTCTGACTCCACACTCACTCTGCCCAGCCATTTGACATGGGGGGCACCTACCACACAGGAAACCACCACCCATACAGGGAAGCCATGGTCACGAGGCAGAGGCTGACCATTCATTTCATAAGCCAGGAAGACCTCGGCTTCAGGATCCATGGCCCGAGCCAGAGGGATAGATGCCCCATAGGCAGTTCCAGTAGGGTCTGAATCCAGTCCTTCAAAACAGACATGGGCCTCAGTTTCACAGAGTCGATGACCAGCCTGGGCTAACACATCACAGCCGTGCCCCAGCCCAGCGTGCTGTGCTAATGGCCCCTGTTCTCCACTCCAGACCTTTCACTTCCTTGACCTTATTCATTTCAGAGCGACAGTGACCTCATGTTTGGGAAACTTATGCAAATCATCCAAGAACAGAGACAGTGACTGACCCCCAGGAGCCCCTACTACATGCAAACGATAGGTGTCTGGGTCCAGGTTAGGTATGGGCAGATGGTTCCGGGTGAAGAAAATAGGGTTTGGTGTGATGTAGCTTTCTGTTAACAGTTCAGGAGGAGGCTCTGCATTAAAGTGGAGCTGGCTATTAATCCTCAGGGCCGGATGACGCATAGGATCATCAGCATAGGGGTCAGAGGCCTCCAAGGAGGGGGACATGATATCTTCAGGATTCAGTTCCCCAATCTTATACTCAGCCAGTAACTCACGTACATGGGACTGGTTGTGCACAGCATAGAGGACCCAGAAGGGTTCTAGGGGACCTCCAGCTGCTAGCATCAGTTTTGATGATCCTCCTGGACGTAGGTCTACAAATTTTGTGACATCGAAGACCTCAGAGCCTGGAGTTACCCAGACTCCAGTTTTAGGGCTGTTGTGAGGACGCACATCCTCTTTACAGTACATCCGTGGTGACTCCTAAGAGGCCCTACACCAATGCTCATGATAGGCTAGCACTGCACCAAGGCCTATCAGGGTCCCCATGACTTTCCATCCCCGAGTCCTTGAGTTATCATCAGAAAAGGTGAAGCTGGGATGCTGGGGCTTAAGTGACTCATCTGTGGAGCATGCTTGAATGCAGAGCCTCAAGGGGGTTGACTTGACTCTGGCTGGATGTCAGCAGTGGAACAATTTCACCTGCCCCGTGTGGGGCTTCTACACACTCTTTAATGCATCCTTAAGAGACTGAAAATGTTCAGCACTGTGCCTGCATCTCAGTCTTCCACTGCCCAGCATGGACCGCTGTGTTCACTGTGAATGACTTCCCAGAGACGCCCGACCTATTCCTATCCCATCGAACCTTCCTTTTAACATATGTAACTAACTGTACAGCACTGTGGTTCTCAAATAGACCTATAGCTTTCTTATTTTCCTCTGAATCCATGTATTCCTTCCATGAGTCTCCTTCATGAATTCATAGGACATGGGGCCTCTTCACTGGGCACGTTTTATCCTCACAGAGTAAGGAATGAATAAAAAACCTGATGTTCTCATCCCTGGAACCTGGTTGTTAAATGTGACTCTTTGGGTAGACACAGAAGTCTGTGGCTTTAAGGGGTGGCCCAGGGAATGGGCCTCTCACCAATCTAACTGTACATACATAGATACACACAGACACATGCATACAGACAGACAGACACACACACACACACACACACACACACACACACACACACACACTGGCCAGCAGTCTTCACTGGCCAATTCCCTGTTAACACAGTTGCCTGTTTGAGGCCTTCCTTGACATTATACTGGTGTGCCTTGACTTGCTGTCTAAGGCTTTTACCATTTCCCAAGACGATCAGCAACTACAAAAATTACAGTTTCCAAGTTTGAATTTCACAGTGTTACACTACCACTGTCATCTGAGGGAAAGTCTACATCAAAATACCTTGGAAATGGTTCTCCTTCCTTCTGTAGCATAAGAGCTGTTTCAGAAAATGTGTTCATTGTCCTATAGCTGCATCTCAAATCAAGACAGTGCATCAAGACCCTGATCCCACTCCGGATTGCCTGGCCTCCCATGGTGGCCCATTGAGGCTCCGAGACACATGGGCTACACATTTTTAGAGGAAAGCCTCCACTTTACTCTACTCAGACTCACAGAATTTAAGAAAAAAACAACATTCAAGTTTCTTCACATTCTGTCTCCACTTAAATGACGTGGGCAAGCTTCACAAACAGCAGTGCGTGTGTGCTGTGATTTCTAAGCAAGATACACAAACTTAATCCTAAAAGTCATTTACTTGAAGTCATACACTTTTAAAATGCAGCAGTATTCTGGCATTTAATCATATATATACATATATGTGTGTGTGTGTCTGTGTGTGTGTATACACATATATACATATATATACAAATATGTGTGTATATATATACATATATACATATATATATATACATATATGTGTGTGTATATATATACACATATATACATATATACATATATGTGTGTGTATATACATATATACATATATATGTGTGTGTGTGTCTGTGTGTGTATATATATATACATATATGTGTGTATATACATATATATACATATATGTGTGTATATACATATACATATATACATATATACATATATATACATATATGTGTGTGTGTATATATATATGTGTGTGTGTATACACATATATACATATATATATACATATATGTGTGTATATATACATATATACATATATATACATATGTGTGTGTGTGTGTGTGTGTGTGTGTGTGTGTGTGTGTGTATGTGTGTGTATTTGCTTATTTTATTTGGCTATTTCTCTTTACCTTGATATACTGTTAATATTTTTATTAATTAATTTATTAATTAATTTCATACAATGTATTTTGATCATATCCCTGATATGTCCTCTAAAAATAGAATACACACAAACACACACATGAGCACATACTTCTGTTCTCCTACATGAACTAGCATAGAGTTTAGAAAAAGTATTTGTTAAGTTCGTGAATAAAGTCTTTGAATGGCTTTAAGTTACATGAAATTACACATCCGGTGATTGATAGTAAACATATCTGATTCAGCTTTTTTTTTTTAGCTGTGGTTTTGTGCAATGGCATTCTAACAGTTCATGATACTTTCATCAATAAACAACCCCCAGCTAATAAACCTGAGATTTAAACTGAAATATTTTAACTGATCTAAGATAATGTTTTAGCAAAATAAATCAGATGCATATAGGCTTGATTGACTCAGAAATATCCAGTGGATTTACTGAGCTGAGAATTACATTCCTTGGGAAAACTCCCAAAAACTAGAGTAAAATCTCTTACACTACCATCTGCACTACTAGAAAAGATATAGTGTACATGGAAGGCTAAAAACGTGGGAAGTCTTCTACAGGTAATGTTCACAAAACCGTCCTGGAACTAAAACTGATTTGTGTTAAGACAACAAAATGATGATTCTTTTCCTTAAAGTTATGACCAGAATGCCTGACTACATGGTGCTGAAGAACTCTCAGCTTTCTCAAATGCAATCATTGGTTTTCTGTCTCCAAGTACAGCAAGCACAGGCCACTGTAAGTCTCACTGTGTGACACTTGGCTGAAAACAGTGTGTCTTCTTTCATAATTGCATGCTCACATAGCGGAGAATCTGCAACAACAACAGCAGTAACAACAACAAAGACCTCATCACAGATGTGGCCAGTGGTTGACAGCCAAGGATGGAAAGACCCTCTTTCTGCTAAGTGACCTTTTGTCATTTTGTGAATGACATTTTCTAAAGCTACCAACTAAATAGATACTTTCTTCCTTTTGGACCTGGCGACATTCACACCTGGCATTTGAGGTCCCTTACAGCCACATTTTCACAGTAGAGCAGACGCTGATTTGTTTCAAACGCCTGTTCTAGTCGATATGCTGCTTGCTAAGAAGCGCCATGTTAGTAACTGACTTCATTTCCAAATGTGTCTGAAGAATTTGGTAGAAGGAGTTAGCCACATTTTGCCAATGAAAGTTACACATAATTCTGGTATTTTTTTAAAGTCTTAATTTTATTTCTTCAGATGGTAGGATATATTAGACTCTGTTGAAACTTAAAAGAGAAAAATAGCAAAAATAATCCAACGTCTCTATCGGTTTTAATTATTTCTTTAACTTCTCTTGTTATCCCTTCTTCCTTACATCATCTTTTCATTCCCAGCATGAAGGATTCTTCCAGGTCCTGGTTATCATTCAATACATACCACTTTTAAACAAGTTAAGATTGCATGATGGTAGCCAGAGCTTTCTCCTTACCTGCTCATCTTTCCTTCAGGTTCTCCCAAGACAAACCTGTGGACTCTTCACACACACAATTTTCTACAAGGAGTATCCAGGGGGCCCCAGGGAACTGGACAAGAGTATTCATGGAGGGGAACTCTTCTTCACCGTGGTTCTCAACCCTGTAAGTACTTGGAGTCACTCTTCAAATAAGTAATGTTTGAAATGGCAAGGTGCATAAAAATCACCTTGAGGGAGAAATGGGGACTGGGTAGTTACCAATCAAATAGCAGAGACAGCATGTCTATGGAGAATAAAATTACTCTCCCTCCTCCTTTTCCTCCTCTCTCCTCCTCCCTCCATCCTTCCCTCCTTCCCATCTTCCCTTCCTCTTTCCCTTCTTTTTCTCTTTCCCCCTCTCTCCTCTCTCTCTGTCCTCTGACCCATCCTCTCCTCTTTCACTGATATCTCTTCTTCTTTCTCCCTTTCTCACTCTTTCCCTTTCTCCTCTCTGTCCAACTCTCTTATTCTCTCTCCTCTCTGATACAAGAAAGCACAGATTTTATAAGTACAAAGTCAGGAGTTGGATAAAGGACTGTTCTCATTCTCTATTCATGCTGGGTGTGCAGTGCTAGGTCATGGAGCATCCCTGATTAATGGTGTGCTGCTCTTTCTCCTTCATATCTTAATACTAGTGTATCAGCAATGCAGTGAGCCACTGGTAAATTAATTTTCCTGGTGGTGAGTGTCATAAAATCATATGCCGAAAGAAAAACTATTGAAGTGAGCTGCAGAAGGAAAAAGTTGTTAGCAATTTTCTCCCATGAAAGAGAATAGGGAAAATAGAGATAAAATTTAATTTCAAATATATGGATTTGCCCTTGGCCTTAGCAATATTCAAGATGGAAATCTGCAATTATCTCCAAATACAAAGAAAAGTATCAGGATAAAAGTTGGATAAGGTAGAAATAAACAATAAAATTTCAAAAGAGTCTTAGCTTGACCTTAATATTACAGGCTTGACAAATAAAACTGTAAGTATTCTTCATCATCTACTCTGTTCAAAAGCAGATCTTATTTTTAGCTGTTAGAAAAGGAGACAAATGAAAAAGTAACTCATGTTTTGTGACATCTGCTTTAGTTCATAACTCAGAATCCTTTATAACTTTCAGCCTTTAGGAAGGCTATCAAACTTTTGAACACTACCCAAGCAAATATTTCTGATTTATGCTCCACAAATAACCCCCTCTAGATTAACTATATTTTGTTTTGTTTTGTTGGGGTTTTTTAAGACCATGTAGCTCTGGCTGTCCTGGAACTTACTGGATTTTTCAGGCTGGACTGGAACTCACAGAGACCTCCTGCTTCCCCCTCCCACCACCCCTGGCTTTAGATTACCTATATTTTGAGTCTGTATGGACTTTTTTTCTTTTTTTTCTTCTCAGTTTATCAGTAATGTTCAGGAAGAGGAAGTGCACTAGTGTGAGACTGTGAACCAAAGATTTGATTCAAAACCTACAAAATGCTAACAGCTTCATCAAAGGTTTTAGACCCTTGGGTCTGCATTCTACAAGATTCTGATGTAGCAATGCACTTGGAGCCCATCAGTGTGACTGTCTAACCACTGGTGATTTAATATTTGAACGTCCCCTCGTATTACTGTCTCTGAACTTTGTGAACCAAATGATCTCCACTCAACACAGAAGATATTTAAAAAATCAATCACCCATGTATAGTGAACTTATGTAAAATATTTTATCTATTATTTGATAAGTAATGCTTTTCATTAATTAACAAAATTTAACCCAAGAAATGCTTGGTAGCAAAGGTTAGGTTGACCTTGGTGCTCATTTACACTAACTGAGCAAGCTTGTACAACCCCAACTAGTACTTTTCAGGCTTCACCAATCATATGTAACAAGTTTACTTATCTTTATGAAGATATCCAAATGGAACAAAGGGGCAAAATGAAATGTAGGCTTTTATTTCTAGATTGAAATTTTTCCAGAGATAATTATTTTCAGTAAACGAAGATTGACTAATTTGAACAAAAAGGCAGCTTTGACATGTATCATGAGATAGACATTGAGCTAAAATGATTAATATGGTACAGAGAGTCCAGCCTGGGGTAGGGAATGATTCATCTGCTACAGAAGGTCCACTCTGGGGGAAAGATTTTCCTTACCTAGTAGAGACAGGTGCTTGTGAAGTGAGGATGTGTGCTGCCACTAGTGATGTCTGTCTGGACAACCAACATGAGGAATGGGGCATGCTTCCCAAGAATTCCCACATCAAGATTAAGTGATCAGAGAAAGCTATGTTTGGGCTTCAAAACCTTCAGCTTCAATAAAACATGTCTAAATTTGTCAAACAGCATGTTTTATTAGGACAGGATGAGAGTGAAAACTCCTTATCAGATCGTCCTATGCATTAACTGAAAGAAATTTTCATTATAGCAGATCTGAAAGATGGCAACTGAATGATTACGTAGTAATGTAGACCTTAATTTAAAGTGCTGTTTTCCGAGGATACCAACTGAAGTTGTTTCCTGTGGGAACACGGGATGGAAAGTGAAAATACAGGCAGGACTGTGATTAAAGAAAGACCTTTGTAAAATCTTGCCTCATGCCCCATGCACTTGAAAGTGTTAGAACAACATCATGGTTGGGTGAGAGGTAGCAACAGTTGAGTCCATTTCATAATTAACCTTGAAAAGAAAACAACAACTATAAAACAATTTAGGTTGAAAGTGTCAATCAAGTTAATGTAACACAAGTAGAAAAGTACAGTGACAACCTAGTACAGTCTTGGAGAGAAAACCCAAAGCTGTCTTCTAGTGACTTCAGTGCCATGGGCCAGGCATCTCCTGCCACGTGATGAGTCCAGGTGTTTTGATGGATGGACTGAGGTTGGAACCCAGGTTCACTACAGATTCTGTTATGGAGAGAGTATGCTGATCATAGGAACTTACTGTCACTGCAATATGACATGCAAATTGGTTTTTTAAACATCTATCTCATGTGATGAAATCCCAAAGAGGATAACTCTATGTTTCTTCACACACTGCCTCCATGAAGACACCCTCAAATTGTATGTCTCTTTACACATTTCTCCCATATAAGGGACCCTCTTGCTGAGTTATTTTGTTTTATGTGCAGATATATTTTACTTTCATGTATGTTTATATACTATGTGTGTGCCTGATGCCTATGGCGACCCTAAGAGGACATCAGATACCCTGGAATTGGAGTTATGGATAGTAGTAAGCTAGTACGTGGTTGCCATAAACCGAACCTGACCTTTTACAAGAGCAACAAGTGCTCTTAACTTCTGAGTCACACACTCGTACACACAAGCACACACACATGCACATGGAGTTAAACCATTACTTATTCCTACCTTATTTCCAGTTGCTGTGATAAAACATTGACCACACAAATACGTAACTATCAAACCACAACCTTTTTCTCTCTCGTTTTTCTCTAAGATTTCACGATAATATTAATATCTCAATATAAAACACATTTCAAATTTTAATTTCTCCCAGTCTTTAAAATTTTTAATACTCTAAAAGTTCAATGCCTCTTCAAAATATTCATTCTCATACCTCCAGGCTCCTGTAAAAATCCAAAATAAATTAAATACTTCTTATCCTAGAAGGTAAGAACCAGGACACAAAAATCACACTTAAGCAAAACCAGAATGCAACAGGAAAAATAGTCAGTGTGGGGCATCTGGGGGGCACATTGTGGACTGTAAGCTCCATAGGCTTCAAAGGCTTAGGTAGCCATACTCCACCGGCTCTGCATACAGAATTTATCAGGTACCCTTAGTCCAGCTCTACAACACATTCTCCAGTGTTTTTGATCATTATTGTCATTATCCCACATTCCTGTAATTTCCAATATGCATTGATTTTTCCAGCCCAATTCTTTAAAATTCTCCGTCTTCCTCCCATAAGCCATGTTAAAGCACAAAGGCCACAATATCTGGTCTATCACTTCAAGTATCAATTTCTACCCTAGATTGCTCTGGTATCAAATTCTGTCCTAGATTGCTTTCTATTGCTGAGATAAACACACTGGAGAGAAAGGGGTTTTGGTGCTTACAGGCTCCAGTCCATCACTGAGGGTAGTCAGGGCAAGAACTCTAGGCAAGAACCTGGAGGCAGAAACTGAAGCAAAAATCACAGAGAAGTGCCATTTACTGGACTGCTCAGCTTCCTTTCTTATACTGCCTAAGACCACCATCTGCCTAAGAATGGTGCCATCCAATGGGCTCTCATATATCAATCAAGAAAAGGCCACAGACTCAAGCCAATGGCAAATATTATGGAGGCAATTCCTCAACTGAGGTTCCTTCTTCCAAGGTGACTCTAGTTTGTGTTAAGTTGACAAAAAACTAACCAGCATAATGCAATTCCTCCAAAGAACGGGCTCTCAAATTATACATGTTTCTTTATTCAGTTCCCCATATTAGTTATAGGACTAGGTGGCATCTTACAGGAATAGATGGCATTTACTGGTTTCATGGGCATAATTATCTGGTATCCTTTCCTCCTGAGTGGTATCCCTCACTCAGCCAAGAACTGTTTCCTCTCTGGATAGAGATGAACTAGGTTCTAGAGTTCACAGGCTAAGGAGCAGACACTGAAGTATTTGTGTTTACACCAGGATTGTAAAGGAAGTTGTGTTACATTATGTTATACTGTGGGAGAGAGCTGAGATGACTCCTCTGATAAAGCATTTATCATGTAACATGAAGACCCAAGTTCCATCCCCAGCACCCACATAGAAGCCAAGTGCACAGGCAAGTGCCAATAATCCCAGTACTAAGGAGGTAAAGGTAGAAAGATTTCTGGCCAGCCAGTTTAACCAAATTGGAAAGATCCGGGTTCAATCTGAGTCCCTTTCTCAAAAAAATAAGGTGGAGTCAATTAAAAAGATACCCAATATTAATCTATAGCCCCATAAATGTGTGCCCACATGGGTATATGTGCGCACACACACACACATACACACACACACACTCACATACATATGCACACACAAGAAATACTCCAGAGTCATTTTACTACAGTTTACTACATAATCACTAGCACAAATTTTTGTGCCCTCAAAATCCTGATCAAGTCACAATTCAGTAAATTTGTCATATGCTATATATAATTACAGATAGACATTAGATATTTTAGAGCAATGAGAAAATTCTTAATTACTTGAAGATGCCTATATAAATTATATGTAGATGGGTTATGAAAATTAAAATTTACAAAGACTGGAGAAATGGCCTAGTAGCTAAGTGCACTGATTATTTTTCTGGAGGATGTAGGTTCAATTCCTATCACCCACACGGTGGCTCACAATTGGCTGTAACTCTAACTCCAAGAGATCTGGTACCCTCTTTTGGCCTCCCCAGGCACCAGGCACGCACACATGGTGCACAGAGATACATGTAGGTAAAACTCATGCACATTTTAAAAATTAAAATTTATAAAAATGGCAAAAAGTATCTATTGAAAATGACTATACTTGTTCTCAATAAAGAAATCCCTATATAATTTATAGCACATATACCTTATACAAAAATGAGCTAGCAAGGGAAACTACATTTCAGAAATTTTCAGTCCCTTTTTTCCTAAGCCACATTGCTAGGTATGAGGAATGAGGTTGCTTTAACTAGGCAGAACTGCAACTCCATGTCACTAGGGCAGATCTCTGAGCAAGGGTGTCACCCTACTTCAGTGTTCTTATTTGAAATAGGAAGATGCTCTGAGTATTGGATCAATAATACTAATCCATATTAGTGATTGAGAATAAAGTCATTGCTTGCTTTGTTTATTTATTCAAAAGGCTGTGGCTTACCAGGGGACTGACGTTTGCACCACACTTGCTTGGCATTTGGCAGAAGTTCCTGACAGGGCACATATCATGTGCGCCTTTCTGTGTCTGCATCCCACAGGACCAGTGGCCACGATCTTTATACCCATTTTTTTCTGCCTCTCTCAACTTGATACAGCACTCCTTCACCATGTTCTTGATACCCTTCTACCCAAATCCCAAAGTAAAATCAGAAAAACATAAGCGTAGATGCAACTAGCTAAAACTGGGAGTATCGCATGGGTAGATTACAATTCAAACAACAAATTTCACATGGCAATAGTCTGTACAAAGAGAAATTGTTACATTAAATATTTAAAATTATACTTTGCATGTGAATGTATAAAATTCAACAGAAAGAGAACAACTTTTTTTTTTATTCCTAATGAAAAGTGTTGAGCTTTCCCTATCATCGAGTCCTACACAGCACTCTGTTTTAGAAAACATAACAAATAAATCACACAGCTGCTTTAGACAATGAGAAATGACTGCTGAACTATCCAGTAGTGAGCACTACCTGAGACCCTTGGTTAAAAAGTTTAGGCTTAATGAGTTAGTGAAGACCCCCAAATTCGGGAGACCCTTACTCAAGTCTCGGGAAGTCGCGAACACCCACATATTCCAAGACACCGTTACTGGATGCAATTAGCAGAGGTTTATTAGAGAGCTGGCAGCCAGCGTTCAAACTGCACACTCACGCAGGAGTACAGTTTGACCCCGCCAGTCAGTCTGGGGAGGGTTTTTAAACCACAAACCAGGGGAGTGGGAAGGGGGGTGAGAGGTTGTCAAGGATACATAAGAATAGCGAAACATTTCAGAGGAGCCCAAACCTAAATGATACAGGATCATGTGAAAATCACTCTGCACACTCATTCTTCTCAAGAATGTAGTCTCACCATGTTCTTACCGACTATTTCAGGTTAAACTATTTCTCACTTGCTCCGGTCGCAGTCCCACCTAGGTGACTTGCATCTTTTTGTGGTCAGGAATGTGTCTTCCTGCTTTTTGGGCCTTCCCCATCCACAGGTGGGTTCTTTTCCCTGAGGCTTGAGGAATGTTAATACTCTTCCTGGGATGTATCCCAGGGCAGTGAAGGCCTGAAATCCTACATTCTGTTCCGCCTTCTTGGAACTAGTGAGCCTGTATATATTTTATAAAATGGTCTTTATAATTTTTCACTCTACATTAGGACCTCCAGGGGAATTTTAGACAGATATTTATCATGTCCTTAACTGAGATAATTATTGTACTTAAGCAGACTAGGAACACACATGAACACTAAATGCTACACTAAAAATAATAAAGAATTCTCTAGTATTGAAGGATAAAAATCTCAGTTATTTGATGACATTCGTATGTAGGAGTATAGTTAATATTTATTGGGTTCCTTTTGCCTATCTGTAAGGCTCATGTCCATGTTTGCCATTTGCTCCATAGCATGGTTATTTACACTTACATCTTTTTCCACTGTGTAATAAAAAAAAAAAATCTGTGCATTGTTCACCTCTATACATCCCATTATACCTAGATCTGTGCTTGGCACTCAGGAAGAACTCACTAAATGCTTTGTTAATGTTTGGTTGAATTCATGGAAAGCCTTGTTTGGGGACATGAGTTACTTGGGACGTACCCAGTGTGAATCATATCAAATGTGGATTTCACAAAACCACATTCTGGCAGGATCTTCGCTTGCAAGTAAATGAAATGGAAAATTCAGTTGGCATGAGTATTGTAACAGGTTTCTATAAGTGATGGTGAAGCGGCGTGCCATGACAACAAACAATTAAGGCCAAAAAGGACCAGAAGGATGATGTGTTCAACTTCCTGATTCTAAGTGGAGTTCCAGTTAGATGAGCTGAGCTGCTCAAGGTCACTCTGTTAGTATTCCCATGAACACATCACCTTTCCTGGCTCCTGGGTCAGTGCATCTACCAAGGTAGCATGCCGCTTCTCCACGCTACTGAAATAGCCTTCTATGATGCCCAGTAGTTCATGCGCCATATACATAATCACAAGTATGCATCAGTTACCTACAGTGAGGAAATGTGTAAATGCTTGGAAATTTCAGGCCTTTGTCTGGGAAAAGGTGACTATCTCTTTGTTGAGTTTTTTTTTTTTTTTCAGTCATTTAGAGAAAGTCTGTTACAAGTGATGACTTGTGGAAACTCTCCCATGGGCTTTGCGGGAACTATAAGCATACAACTATGTTGTTCCTTCTTTAAATAATAAATCTGGTTGGCATTATTTATGATAAAATACTTATGCTGGTAAAGCCAAAAGTTCATATTTCACACATTCCCTGTCTTCCAAAGAAATTCTAATTTAGCTATCATTAATGTTTTCACTCCTGACTGTGCCCTTATATAATTAATTGCCACAGTGACATTAAGAAAAACAAAGGATGTATAATCCACCCTTGGAGCTTCCATATTTAAGAAAAGCAGGAGTCATTAGGTATTATTAAGAAATCTAACATGTCAGTAAATAGGCTACTAGAAGGGGATTCATTGGACAATCTATTTCTCAGATTTGTCTGACTGAAGGATACATCCCTGTATATTTGTACTTAAACATACTGAAACAAAAAGATAAAATATTAATCAACAGAAAAAAGTCACAAATGCACAGTGTGATGGAGTTGAAAGTACTTCATCCAAATGAGTCACACCATGGACTCAGGCAGATTCAAGTTCGACTTTATCTTGGTAGACTCTTCATGGCCCTGGGCTTTGCTTTGTTTGTTCCAGCAGGATGAGATGTGCATGTCGAGAGGGAACATAGTGCAGGACGTGACATTCTTTTGCTTAGCCTGAGTACATTAGGAACCCTGGAGAGGTTTAAAATGTTCCTGTGCATCACCCAAGAGTCACTGAATGGGCCACTGTGATTTACCGAACAGATTGCTACTGGATTTGCTGCTGGCATTTCTACATAAACCAGCAGCTGGTTGGTAGGCATGATCTATAATACCAATGCCCACAGTCCCTTCTCTGGAAACCTTACCTACAAAACAAACACAAGTGTTCAATTGATCAAAGAAATGAATATTGTTATTGCTTAGCTAATCCTTGAGAGTGTCCCATAACCTTCAGTACAAACAAAAACATCTTTCTTTCACTTAGGGAAGCAGGAATCACATTAGGTATCATTTTGCTTTTGTATCTTTTAACTCTCTGAACCCAATTTGCTATTTTGTGATTTCATAAATTAATGATAGGTTCAACTCTGGATGCTTTTGTGAAAATCTGATCTCATAATTCACCTTTCTCTGGCATTCCCTCACACTCTCACTTTGTTTACATTTATCCTCTATGATCTTACGACATCACAGCATAAACACAGCTTTCCTACCATGCTATGGCTGATTTTCTTTATCTCCTCATAGTTTGTGAGCTTTTTGGTTTAAAAGATAATGCTTTGTTCTGTTTTATATTCACAAAAACATCATAAAACTTTTGGCACTTAGTGAATGATAAATTCTTATCTTCTCCTGCCAGGAAATGTACTGTTTTAAGTTAAAATTTCTCTTAAAGACATACCATAGGATTTGAATAAACTCAAGAATGTATGCATAACTGATTTTTTATTTTCTCCCAACAAAACATCTAAGGAGATCTTTTGGAAAAAACATTTAAATTTATGAAAAGATGCTAAATTTCACTCAAAACACAAAATTAAATTATTTTGAAATACTATTTCTGTTCTCTATAGATTTTTTAAAAATGTTATAGCAAACATTTCTGATAGCAAGACTTAGAAAGCTGACCTATATGCATCCCAGTAGCTATGGAAGTTGTCCCAGATATGTCCCAATGGCTATGGAACATGATGAAAGATAAAGACACAGCAAACACTATACACAAAACCTTTGGTTCAGCAGTTTTGCTTTTAGGGGTCATATTTTACAGAAAGAGATACTATAGGATCTACTTTTCACACATAACTGGGATATATAATAATTATCAAAGCTATGTAGTAGAAATAACTTGAATATCCATTAGATGCTAGTTAAGTCATCTTTGCTATTGCTACACACAACCAGTACTCTGCACATAAAAAATAAAGATTATCTTCAATTATACACACATACACACAGACGCACAAGAAGAGAAGTAAAAGGGAGAGATAAAAAGGGTTCTCAGTGTACCCCAATTTCCACAATGTATTTTTAAAAATTCATACAAATTCCATAAACTCTCATCAGGTTGACTGAAAGGAAATAAGGAAGGGTACATCAAAGGAAAGCTGCAGTATTACCTACAGGAGCTGAAGAGGTGGGATGAACAGGAGAAGTGTTTCAGGAACACAGCTTTGATTTTGAAATATGCAATATTTTACTTGCTGGAAATAATAAATGAGAAAATGTGACTGAGAAATCGGTGAGTAGGTTACCTTCTCAGGATGTCACATCTCTTGATATATGACAGAAAAATAGTCAAAGTGACTCTGAGTACAGTACTACGACTATATGATTTAGTAAAATTAAAGGTAAGAAGCAGTACACAAATTTTCAACTCATAAAACAATCTTGTACCTTTTACTGGAATTACAAAATCTTTTATGTACTGTATGGGGAAAATGAATGACCCTAGGAATGCTGTAGGGAACAGTGGAAAGGAAGGGAAAGGAATCTTGGGATACTTGAATTTTATGTAAGGAAATAATTAGAAACAAAGATTCCCAGACTTTGATAACCAGACTCACCAGATGTTGATGGCATCCAGGTACCCAGAGTCATATGACATCAGTGATAAGCAAGGATAAAGAATTCTGCTAGTCCCCACATTTTAATACCTAAGTGGTACTTTTCCTCAAAGGTAACTTAAACTTTTTGGGGTAAAGGCTTATTCCAAGTTAGGTATAGAGTCTTGTATATCTTGTGTCAGTGGTGATGGTGATGATGATGGTGATGATGATAATGATGATACAGTAAGCCCTCACAAAATAGCAGGACAAAGTCAGTTTTAAGAGGCTGTGAATGACCAAGTTGAATATAGTTTCAACATCAACAAATAATATTGTACAGATGTACTGAATATATGGAAAAGGGATGGGTGTGTTAGATGATAGATTTTCTACATCTAGATTCTGTGTCTATATATAGACTATCTATCATATAATAGTATCTATTACATAGAAGATACTACAGAAGGAGTAGTAAGGCTAGAAAATCATCACTGCAAACTAAGAACAACTGATTCATACAAGAACCATTAGTAACTGCTAGAACCACTGGAAGAAATGTGGTTGTAAAATAGTGTTTATAGTCACGGGGCTTCATTCCAGAGGTTGTGTGTTCATTACAAAAAGAGAAGTGATCCCTTATACAAGATGAAATTGTCAGTTTCTGTTACCACAATGATAAAACAACAGAGACAACGAGGAAAAATTCAGCAAGGTAACCTGACAACACCCACCTTCTAATGAGATGCAATATAAGACAACAGAGCAGGGGCTAGAACAAGCAATGCTAGACACATTACCCCACCTTCTATGAAGACATCAGGTCAGTCCTTTATAGACAAGTCCCCTTTGTGAGAAATCAAGGAACAAGTAAAGAAATTGTTGGGCATCTGATGACATGAAGCCAGTAGAAGATGCCAAAATGTTCACTGAGCCTCTGTCTTACGTCTACAAATAAGAGAAAACCCCCAGATCTTAGCTTCTACTTGAAAATGGGAAGAGAAGACTGGATATATTCTCAACATTTGGATTTTGTTGACCTGACTTGAGAAAAGCAGAGCAAGGAATGAGCAGGAATAGAGGTAGCTTGTACACAACAGTCTAGTCTTCATGATCCAGGTTTTTCCCTCTATTGACCAAATCATGTCTCCTTCCTTAATATCTTTCTGACTAAGCTGATTAGTGCAACTGCCTCTGTTCCTTCAGGTCTGTGAAGCCCCTCATACAATTCATATTAGATCCTTATATTTTGCACAGGTGAGAAATCCTGTAAAGAACAGTTCTTAAGCTTAAGAATTTAAGTTTATGTATTCTTGAACTTGTGTTGAACTAATGTTTTCAGAGTTCTTTCCCACAGCCTTAAGGGCTGCCCTGAATGTCACAGCTTCACCATATTACTGAGGATAACCAAACACATTTTTGCTTTGCAGAATCTTGCTTCTGATTATCATGGAGTTATTTCCCCCAAAGGGAACATCAGAGGAACATAAAGTAAACTATGTACATTATTATGCAAACAAGTTTTACACTTACAGCAGCCATCAGAACTCAAGGAGACCCATGTTCTGGTGTCTCTTCACTAGGGGCAGGAAATGCTGGACCAGCTAAGACCTGTGTATAAACAGTCAAAATGAAGAGTGATTGAGAAAGACACCAGTTATAAATCTCTGGCCTCCACATACATGCAAATTCACAAACACATACACATAAAACAAAACAAACAAACAAAAAAAAAACCTCAAAGAGGAGGGAGAGAGAAAGATGCATACAGAAGTTTGTGGGGACTTAGAAATATCTAGCCTACCTGATGTTCAAGATACATGGAGCTGTTTTTACCAAACCCAAAAGCAACAACAACAAAAAGTTCATCTTAACACACAGCAATAATGAGCTTGAAGGAAAAAAAAAAAACAAAGCAGGGCCAAATCAAAAGATCAGAGTAAACTTCCAGAACACACCCTAAAAATGTCTGCAGAAGAATTAGCTGCAGAAAATGTATAGTTACCATCATAGAGATGCCCACTCCTCAAGAGTAAGTAGCCAACAATATTAAAGTTTCAAAAAGTTGAAAAATATTTTTTAAAGAATCAAATAAAAAGATTGAAGCTAAAGAATGCAAAATCTAAACTGAATAACTCATGACAGGAGTTTAATAGCCAACATGATCAAGCAGGTAGAAGAGCTAGGTGGCTGTTGCTTATGCTACTTGAAAATTACCCCTTATCCACAGAGACACGCTCCAAAACTCTGTTGCAGGCCTGAAACTCATGACTGTGCACGTTACCTATAAATAGCATGCATTTCCTATTCCTAGTACATACACCCAATGCCTTTGCCTTCTTTATTAATAATTAATTCTGCACAGAACTTATAAATTTTTTCATTTAAAGTACGTCAAAAATAACATGAACTTCTTTTTATTTCCTCAGAATCTTATAGATAAGATTTGGACTTATATGTCTTAAGCAATTTCAATACATGATTTTTGTCCTTCTTGCTTGAGAACTTTTTCTTTTCCCTCAAAAAAAAGTGTCTTATAGCCTCTCTTTCACATAGCAAGAAGTTGTTGGCATCATTACCTGGTGTTTTGAGTCCATTATTAGGTAAAATAAACGGTTCTGAACACACCTCTTAAAATACAAGAAAGGCTATGATAGATTACCAGTTACTCATGTGACAGGTGGATGGATAAGACAGACGGTTGTCCCGAGGAAGACATGCAGACAGGATGGAACAGGAAACACCATCCTGCTGCTTAAACTACAGCTTAAAGCTTTATGGGTTGTTTACTTTTGGAATTATCCAGTTAATATTTGCAGAGCACTGCTGCTTCAAATAATTGAAAGCTCAGAAAGCAATACCATAACCAAAGTGGAGTACTGTGTTCAGTTGGAAAGAAAAAAAAATGATGAATAAGTAAAGACTGCCTCGGGGCACGACATCAAACGAAATAGCTAATGGATAATGGAAAAGAGAAGGAAGGAAAACTTACTAGAAGAAATAGTGAGTAGAGACCTCTCAAATCTGAAAGGGGAGTAGATACTGAGACTCGGGAAGACTATGAACTCCAGGAAGAACTGAAGACTTTCGGTACAGCATACATTTGGATCAAAACTTCAGAAATGAAGAATCGTTTTGAACATTGCAGAAGAAAACCAATCGCCCACATTAAAGAGAGCCTTCCTAGTACCACCAGCATATTTCTCCACAGAAACTTTCAAGGGCACAAGTCAGGTGAGGGTAGGGACAGGAAAGAAATTCAAAGTGCTCAGTGAAGAAAACAATTCAAAAACCTGTCAAGCAAGAATGCTACATCCAGCAAAGCTGCCCTTCAGAGATGAAGGATTTCTCAAAATATCAGAAAGTTTAAAAAAATGATAGACATTCCCAGATAAGCAAAATAGTTTTTATTTGCCCACAAAAAGCACAAAGGAGTTGAGGGCTAGTTGAGAGCTCACCATGAGAACTCACTGAGAGAAAGCACTGTGACCTTGTAATGACAGTGTGTGCATCACTCAGTCATGACGTAGAAGTTAGAAAACAAGTGTGAAAAATATGTGTAACTATGGAATACTACTTAAATCACACAATATAAAAATCTGAATTCTGTGATAACATTGGTGAAAAGGATGGACAAAAACTCTGTTTTACTGAAGTTGAAGGTAAAATTATTATGAGATGAAAATGTCAGATTATACTTGCTCATAATTAGATTTTAACGCCTTGGGCATTGAAAGAAATACTTACATAAGGAACAAAAATAGAAAATGAGAATAAGTCAAAGTACATCACAATAAAATTTAGAAATCCAAAAGAAACCAGTGGAGCAAGACAAAGGGTCAAATTAGCTACAAAGACAGGTTAAAACGTATGACAGTAGTAGTGATTCCTATTGGCAGTAAGTAATCTTAAATGCAAATGATAAAATTCTCTATGAAAAGACTTAGGGTAACTTAATAGAAACAAAATCAAAGAAACAAAGGACACTAGGTGGAGGTAGGGTGAATTGGTATAGGCACCATGGAAATTTTTGTGGATTCAGAGATTCCTCAAAGAAACATCCAGCTGTAATGCTCTTGGACACACACACACACACACACACACACACACACACACACAGGCACACGCAAACATTTAATTGGGGCTGGCTTACAGTTTCAGAGGTTCAGTCTGTTATCATCATGGTGGGAAGCATGCTAGCAGCCAGGCAGACTTGGTGCTGGGGGAGCCAAGAGTTCTACATCTTGATTTGAAGGTAGCCAGGAGGATATTTCCCTCCACAGGCAGCCAGGAGGGGGGATCTGAATTACACTGTCCAGAATTCAGCATATATATTAGACCTCAAAGCCCCACTTCCACAGTGGCAAACTTTCTTTAACAAGGCTAAACCTCCCAATAGTGCCTCTTCCCCTGGCCCAAGCATATTCTAACCACTACATTCCACACCATGACCCCCATAGTCTTATTCAAACTCATGAGTCTATGGGGAGCCTTACGTAGACATAGCAAAATATATTTAGTTTAGCTTTAAAAGTTCCCATAGTCTATCATAATCTCAATAATATTTAAAAGTCCAAAGTTCAAAGTCTCTTCTGAGAGTCATACAATCACTTAACTGTAATCCTTTAAATAATTAAAACTAAAAAGAAGATCACATACTTCCAACATCACAGGATATACCTTAGTATTCTAATATATCATACAGAGGAAATATTGGACCAAAGCAAGACCAAAAACCATCTGGGCAAACTCCATACTCTGCATCTTAATGTCTGATGTCCAACCCCTTTCAGCTTTGTTGACTGCAACACAATTCTCTCTCCTGGGCTGGTTCCACTCCCTGTCAGCAGCTTTCCTTGGCAGGTATCTCACAGATCTGGCATCTCTAACATCTTGGGGTCTCCAAGGAAACTTCAACTTCATATCTTCTTGTTCCGGTGTCTAGGTTTCACATATAATCTTCTGGGCTCCACTAAAGGACTTGGATCGCTTCTCCAGCCCTGTCCTCTGTACAACCCTAGCCTCTAGCTGATTCCATTCAATTTTTGCTGCTGTTCTTGGTGGTCATCCCATAGTACTTGCATCTCCAATATTCTGGGATGTTCTGTTGCAACGTGGCTGCTCTTTCACCAATAGCCTCTGCTAGGCTCTCATCATGGTACCAAACCTCTGGTTCTTTGCATGACCCCTACAGTCCTGGGCCTTCAACTGCCACTTAGGCTGAACTTTTACCAATTACCTTTCCTGGCCTTTCATAGTGCTAAACCTCCACAGTTCTCCATGACCCATTCATGCCTTCAAAACCAGTACTACCTGGGTGATTTTTACAAGATCTATCTCTGAAATATAGCTTCTTTGTCCATTCACAAAACACTTCCCAGAAGATTTATCCTCAGTAATGCTGGTATCTTCTTTATCACCACTAATTTCTTAGCTCCAGCTAAACAGGATCAATTGTCCCAGTAACCCCTTGTATTGTTGATTCTAAAGCAAGGGCCACATGGTTGAAGCTGCAAAGTTGTGCTTCTTGCTGGGACTGGGACATGGCCCTCTTATTCTGTTACATCTTCACCAGCTTTCTCTTTTCAATAATTAAACCCACTGCCTAAGCTTAGATGTCTTGGAACTTTCTCTGTAGATTGACATTTTTTTTCCTTTTTTTTTATTGGATATTTTATTTACTTACATTTCAGATGTTAGCCTCTTTCCCCATTTTCTCCCACCATAAACCCCCTGTCACAATGCACCTCCTCCTTTTTGCTTTTATACATTTGAATTTCCTGCAAGTATTAAGGTCAGTTCTAGGTTGAGGGACTAGCAATACAATAGATGCAAACAGTCAAGGAACAAGCAAGACAATAAACACAGGTAGTCAAAGAACAAGAAGGCAATAAACAAAGTTCCATGATCACTTGGGCTTATTAGGAAAACCAAAATATCTGAGCCTACTTCTCTGTTCCAGCTCAAAGTCATTTCATGCCTGAAGCCTTGATCTTTGTTCTAGCCTAATATCAGATTCCTGCTTGAAGCCCATTTCCTTGTCCTTGGCCAATGTCAGATTCCTGCCAAGCAGCCCCACTGAACCTCCTTCTAATAATTTGAATAGGATAAAGAACATCAATTCCTTGTTCCGAATGCCTATCTAAATCCTCTTGTATATTCAACACGTTAGTAATAATTTTTTGCTAAATGATTAGCAAAAGTAACTGTTGTAACTTCTTGTGTCAAAGCAATTGCAGAAGCAGTGGTGCTAGCAATTAATGTAATTAAAGCTGTTATACCAGCAATAATCAAGCCCACTGCCCTCTTGCTTCTGCTTAAAGCCTAACTCACTTCTCCCAGTACATGCAAGCTTTTTTCAGAAAAACAAGGTTCTGTAATATTCAGGGCAATAAGACAAAAGCTGATTGATAGACCTCCAGTAACAGACATGCCAGGTTTCAACACACTAACACAATTAGAAAATATACAATCAATGCAACTTACAATAAATACTGTAGAAGAAACAAAAGTAATTTTAACTTGACAATTAAAAGAGCCTTAATACATGTACTAACAGTTGCTTGAAATCCAAATTCTGTCCCAACTTTATCTCTTGCTAACATAACATCATAGAGAACTGCAGCTAACTTCCAAATATGTCTCTGAAGATGTCCAGATCCAGCCTTCCAAATGAAGACTGTTACTTACAATGTTGGATTGATTTCTAGACCAGTCCATGGTTGAGTCCGAATAACTAGTTTCTTAGATCTTTGATCTTGAGTATTCTGCCTCCCAAGTGCAGGGATTAAAGATTTAAGTCACCTCACCCAGTTAGATTTTTGTTTTGATTGTTTGAGGTATGTAGCTATCAAGAAAATACAAGTTAAAACTACTTTGAAATGTTATTTTATCTCAGTCTGAATTCAAGGTCAGCCTGGTCTATGTGGTGATTTCCAAAACAGCTAAAGCTCATAGGGGGACCTTGTCTAAAAACAACAACAAGGAAATTTTTAAAAATCAAAACCATTTCTATTTCATCTTTGAGAACTGTTTGGATCCATGTTACAGTTTTTAATTGGGTTGTTTTATCTCCTGATGTTCAGTTTTTTCAGTTCTTTGTATATTCTAGGAATTAAGCCCCTGTCAGATATATAACTGGTGAAGCTCCTCACTGTCACTGCATTGGGGTCAATCTGTGATTTTTTATATCTATCAATGTTTGTTTAATAAAGTTGAGTGTCCTTGCATTTGGTACAGCAATGTTTACAATAATATCCTCTCTGTGGATTTAAGTTTACAATTATAATATCCTCTCTGTGGATTTTTTTTCTTTGATGTGTATGAAATGTTCTTCCCTATCTCTTCTGACAAGTTTTGTTTGGAACACTATTTTAAGGGCTGCAGAGATGGCTTGGGGGTTAAGAGCACTGACTGCTCTTCCAAAGGACCCAGGTTCAATGAAACACATGGTAGTTCACAACTGTCTAGCTTCTGTTCCAGTGTATCCAACTCTCTCACATATGCAGGTAAAACGTCAGTGTACATAAAATGAAAATAAGTGAACTTTTAAAAAAAAACCATTTTATCAGACACTAGAGTATATATACCTTCTCTTTGTCTCCTTTGTTTGGAGTTTCTTCTTCCAGCCCATAGCCCTGTCCTTGGTGGTAAGCTGTGGTTTGAGGGGACAAAAAGATGCATTATGTTTTCTAATCCAGTCTGTTAGTCTCTACCTTTTTGTTGGGAAACTGTTAAAAACTGTTAAAATTGAAAGTTGTTATTTAATAATTTTTATTACTGTTATTTTACTGGAGTCGTGTTTTTTTCTTAGTGGTTATCTATTCTTGCATCATGTATTCCTTGTGATATGTTTCCATATAATTTTTCAGGCTAAGTATTTCTTCTAATATTCTTCTGTAGAGCAGAGTTTATGGAAATAAATTCTTTCTCCCTCAATTAAAGATGATGGTTTTGTTTGGTTTGGAAGTTCAGGCTGTGGTCACTTAGAACTTGTAGGATATTTGTCCAGGTCCTTCTGCCTTTCAAAGTCTCCATTCAAAAGTCAAGCATTAAGTCTGATAGGCCTGCCTCTATGTGTCTTTCTCTCTTGCTGTTCTCAATTTCTCTTCCTT
The DNA here is from genome assembly GCA_030674055.1 of Rhabdomys pumilio. Classification (NCBI taxonomy): domain Eukaryota; kingdom Metazoa; phylum Chordata; class Mammalia; order Rodentia; family Muridae; genus Rhabdomys; species Rhabdomys pumilio. The sequence continues at coordinate 33,064,771 of JANHMN010000001.1, forward strand.
TGCCCTGTGCATTTTATGTTTGGTTATTATGTCCTGTGGAGAGGTTTTTTTTTTTTTCTGGTCCTGCACCTTAGTAAGCATCTCTTTCTTTAGATTTGGAAATTTTCTTCTATGATTTTCTTGAAAATATTTTCTGTACACTTTGACCTGAGTTATATTCCTACTACTTGAAAGTTTGGTAATTTTTTGTGTTTCAGATTTTCTGTATGTTCTCTTCTTGAGAGTTCTTATATTGAATATTTTCTTTGAGTGAGTCACTTCCTCTACCTTGTTTCTGAGGCCTGACATTCTTTTTTTCTACATGACATTCTCTTTGACGTTTCAAGTTTTATTTTGTTTTGGATTTTCATCACAGATTCTATCTCTTTATTAAATTCCATATTCTTCTCTTGAATTGTTTTCATTGTTTCATTCCACTCTTTGTTTTGGCATTCCTCAATCAGGCATTTGCTTATATACTCCTTGAGGTCAGTGAACAGACTTATAATTGCTATTTTGAAGTCATTTTCCTATGCATTGTGTAAGGTGCTTTTCTCAAAAATCGCTACACTAAGCATGCTGATTTGGGGTAGAGACATATGTCTTCATTGTTTATGTTGTTGGTAGTTTGTGATTAGACCTAGACATATGGAATTAGGTTTCAGTAGTAGTTCTTGGTGGGTTTCTGATCTACCTATGTTTGGTCTTAGCCCAACCTATCAGAATGTGGGTCCCTTGAATGGTAGTTGGTGCACAATATTGGAGACACTATATTGTGGCTTGCTAATGGAATGTCTAAAGTGGTCTCATCTCAGTGGCAGTTCTGGACAGACTCCATGGGTGCGAATGGGTACCAGGCAAGATGGAGATTAGAGAATCTGGCAGGTAGGTGAAAGGGGGAGTAGAGTCCGATACCCAGATGATTCATTGTAACCACATTTTTAAAGAAGAAATAACTAAAAATACCTTTACTCTTGATAGTATATTTTTAATATTAATCCAATCATGAAGAAACAAATTAAATAAATTTAAACTTTGATATATCTTACAAAGCAAATATCCTCGACTTGTGACAAAATATAGACTATTATATTCTAAAAATGTATTATAGGGGACTGGAGCGATTGGCCAGTCAGTTGGAGAGCTACTGTTCCTTCAGAGTCCCCATATTGTGGTTCCAGTAACCACATTAGGCAGCTCATAGCCACCTGAACTCCAACTCCCAGATCTGCCACTCTCTTCTGACCTGCACAGGCAACAGTACACATAAAAAAAAAAATTTAAAAACAAATCTTTTAAAGGAGATTTAGAGTTTAAAAAGAAACTATAAGATAGTGTAACCTAATGTAATTTATAAATCTAAGAAAGCTTGAATCCAGAATTTTTTTTAAATATATTTGGTCAGGTGTTCTCCATTTCCTAATTCTGGATGACAAAATATCTCTCAAACAGTAACTTTTTAAACAGAAATCATTATAGTATGAGCACCCTTTTTCTCTATAAGACTTGGCTAAGAAAGACATGCAGTGGAAAAAGAAAGGTGTGTACTAGGCTAAGGAAAGTGTGCCCTGGGCTAAGGTGTGCCCTGGGCTAAGGAAGGTGTGCACTGGCTAAAGAAGGTGTGCCCTGGCTAAGAACAGTATGTACTGGCTAAGTAAGGTGTGCCCTGGCTAAGGACAGTGTGTACTGGCTAAGGAAGGTGTGCCCTGGCTAAGGACAGTGTGTACTGGGTTTTTCTTGACAAGCTTCCCCTGGTTTCAGTCACAGTGACAAGCACTGAAAGCCAGGTGACTGGCACAGCTGGAAGCTGCTGTGGTATTTTCCTTTCATTCAGTCTTGGTTCTCTGTAGAAGTGTGAGTCTCTCTAGAGGTCATGTGACAGTGCTTTGCAGAGGCACTAATCCGGTCACACAGGGGATTGGATGATTGGGTTTGGGCCTCATGTTGTTCAAGATTAGTTTATCAGACCCTGTCTTTCTGAACCCATGAGTGACCCTTGTGTTTCCTTTGTCAGCTTTTGTCCCCTGCTGCTCTTGTGTTCTTTCGTGTCCTAATGCTTTTCTATAATGTATAGCCCTTACAATGAGTAGCCAGACTAAGACATGTGCATGGATTCTGTTAAAAAGAAATGAAGGCCAAAAAAAAAAAAAAAAGATCCGGGCGATGGTGGCGCACACCTTTAATCCCAGCACTTGGGAGACAGAGGCAGGCAGATTTCTGAGTTTGAGGCCAGCCTGGTCTACAGAGTGAGTTCCAGGACAGCCACGGCTACTCAGAGAAACCCTGTCTCGGGAAAAAAAAAAAAAAGAGGGGGGGGGGGGGGGGGGAGGGGGAGGGGGGGGAGGAGGAGGAGGAGGAGGAGGAGGAGGAGGTGGAGGTTTATGAGAGTGATGCCCCACCCGCTCACACACTGCTGCCTCAATGGCCTAGTGTTCCCCTATCCTGGGTCATCAAACCTCCACAGGACCAACGGGCTTCCCTCCCAGTGATGCCCAACAAGGCCGTCCTCTACTACATATCCAGCTGGAGCCATGGGAACCTCCTGAATACTCTTTGGTTGGTGATTTAGTCCCTGAGAGCTCTGGAGGCTCTGGTTGGTTGATACTGTTTTTCTTCCTGTGAGGTTGCAAATCCCTTCAGCTCCTTCAATCCTTCTCCTAACTCACCGGTTGGGGTCCCCGTGCTCAGTCCAATGGTTGGCTGTGAGAATCCGCATCTGTACTGGTCCAGTTCTTGCAGAGCCTCTCGGGACAGCTTTATCAGGCTCCAGTCAGTAAGCAGCACTTCTTGGCATTAGCAATACTAGGTGCTAGAAATCAAGGTTTCAAAAGCATTACCAGGACATCATAATGCTCACTGCATCAGTGGTGAGGACACACTCCAGGTAAGACTCTTCAGCCTCAGAAAAGGGTCCAGATGGTATATGAAGCAAAAAGACCTGTATGGAGAGGCCTGGCTAAACAGCCGACCACCATTACCTTGAGGCTTCTGCTTCCTCTCTTAGTACTCTGCCATGCTGGAGTTTCACTATTAAATGTCTAGCACAAGGAAAGAGAAAAAAAAAACACATTAATTGCGATAAAAGAAAAATAGAAACAAGGTCAATGTCCAACTGAAAGAAAAAGCTTTTAAATTGGTGCCTATTTAAAATCATGATTTATGGACGCTACTGGTAATAACATGCTATGAAATATCATAACTGTCAAATTAGGAATTAATACAGAAACACAGATATTTTTAGAAGAAATAATTGCAGCACTTTCTGAGAGTTTAAAAGATCCTTTTCTTCAAACTTCAAAACACTAACATTGTCTCGAAGTTTGCGGGAGAAGAGGGAAACACTAGGAATGGTGGCTTAACTGTCTGTAACCTACTTCCTCCCTCCAAAAGCTGAGTGGACTAGAGCCCTGAACAAAGAAGTCATCAAGGACCAGACCTTGAAGGGGGATCAGGTAACCAAGGTACTGGTTCAGCCAACACGGGTTCCATGCAGCCATGTAAGTCTTCACCAAAGTAGTTAGTGACTATGACTGTCAATATATATATAATGTAGAGAGAGAGAGAGTGATATATATATATATATATGCCTTATCTGACCTTGGTGGATATTTTACAAATGTGGCAGTTTAAAACTGGAGTTTAAAAAGATTTCATATACTTCATGAGAGGAAAACAAATAGAATCAAAATCTGCATTGCTCCTGTCACTGAGCTCTGATGACAGCACAACCGTGGTCCACACTTGTGGCATTCAACTTTTTTAAAACAGAATTCATGCACATGTCCTAGTCTGGCTACTCATTGTAAGGAATAAATCTCAGAAAAGAATTTGGACATGAGTAAAGACTATGGCAACAGTGGAGAATGAAAGCTTCCAAAAGAAAAATACATAAGAAGAACCCAAGGAACTGAGAAAATACAGTTATATGGCAGTTTGGAACTATTCCATGCCAAACACACAGCCCCAGTGTGGTGGTTTGAATAGAAATGCCACCATAGTCTCATGTGTTTGAATGCTCAGCCCATGGGGAATGGCACTATAAGGAAGTGTGCCCTTGTTCCTATTAGGGGCAAGTGTGTCACTGTGGAGGCCGGTTTTGAAGTCTCCTCTGTTCAAGCTTTGCCCAGTGTGGAATCTGGTCTCCTCCTTGCTGCCTGTGGATCAAGATGTTACACTCCTCCTGCACCATGTCTGCTGCAGGCTGCCACGCATCCCACCATCATGATAATGGACTGACCCTCTGAACCTGTAAGCCAGCCTCAATTAGATGTTGTCCTTTGTAACAGTTGCGTTGGACACACTGTCTCTTCACAGCAATAAATCCCAAGCTAAGACAGCTGGGCAATGCTAGGTTGGTAGACTGGTAGACAGTGTCCTGTACTCTACCATGAGAGGAAGGTAACTAACTGTACTGGCTGGTTTTGTGTGTCAACTTGACACAAGCTGGAGCAAACATAGAGAAAGGAGCATCCCTTGAGGAAATGCCTCCATGAGATCCAGCGATGAGGCAATTTTCTCCATTAGTGATCAATGAGGGAAGGCCCAACCCACTGTGGGAGGTGCCCTCGTGATGTTTTGCGCAGGAATACAAACCCCTGAGTAAGACAATTATTTTAAGTAGAGAGCACCTCCCTAGCTGCCTCTTTCTGGTTCTCAATGGATGTGATTTTTCTTTCGGTTTAGTTTTATAAAATGTAAAAATCCAGCACAAGATTTACAAGCTGATTTCTACATCGATGCCCCTGAGAAAAGTCAATCCCAGATGCGGTATTTGGGTTACCTGCCTAACTAAAAGCTGAAGAAGAGACTTAATGGCAACTCCATTACCAGGATGCTGTGGGATGTTTTGCTAGTACAACTTTAAAAATGGAATTAAACCTTCAGCTGAAGCCTTCTGTGCCACTGTGTTTTAAATCAAAGGCAACTCGCTGTATAAACGTGATTTCCGTGGTTTAACTTTAGACTGTTTTCTGGGGTCCTCCCCATGTACCGGGAATGCGTCAGAAGCATAGATAGCTTCGTTTCCTGTGGAGGCTGGAAACTGTTAACAGCAAAGTTTGGAGACAGTCTGAATGAGTGCTTTGCCATATGTTAAACTAAACTTGATATGAAAAATCATATCTGTTTCCAGTTTCCCAGAACATTCAAACAGAAAAAAAAAAGAAGAAGAACAAGAAGCATCTCCAGCTTTAGAAATATAAAAAGCATCTGTCGGCACAGGAAATTCTGCTCTGTCATTTCGCAAATTTCCCTACTTATATGTACAAGAGAAATCAGATCTGGTGAACTCTACAGAAAATGATGTGCTGTTTTGGAGTAGCTATCCATAATTCCACATGGCTGGCTGGCTGCTGAGTGACTGTGGCACAGAGATCTCAGCAGTGCTACCCAGTGAGGTCCTGAAGCATTGATGTTTCCAAGTTAAACCTTCTGTGTGATATGTCTTTGGTTAAATGCTCCCACTACCATCTCCAACTCAGGAAGACTCGGGAGCATTCACAAAATATGTAGCAGTTTCACCGGAATGCTTCATTTCTCACTGAATTTCCCCAGAGTCTGTTACTCAAATACAAATGCCCTTCACTTAATTGGCAGTACCACTTTGCGAAGTAGGTCATTTGATTGATTGATTGATTGATTGATTGATTGATTGATTGTTAGATGTGACTTGCTATGTAGCCCTAACTAGTCTGGAACTTGCTATGTAGACCAACCCAGCCTTGAAGCACTGAGAACCAGTGCCTCAGCCTCCTGAGATGCTGGGATTAACCCCCACATCTGGCTGTTAGTAGCACTTTTTTTTTAACTTATTCACTTTACATTCCACTCTCTCCCCACACTCCTAGTCATCCTTCCCACAATCCTTCCTCATTCCCCACCCCTTCTCCTCTGAGAAAGTGGAAGCCCTCTTGGGTATCCTCCCACCCTGATATATCAAATTTCTGTGAGGCTACATACATCCTCTCTCACTGAGGACAGACAAGAAAGCCCAGCTAGAAAAACATAGCCCTTGTACAGGCAACAGCTTTTATTTTATTGGATATTTCATTTACATTTCAGATGCCATCCCCTTTCCCCACCCCCACCCCCAGAAAACCTCTATTCCATGCCCCCTTTTTCTTTTTGCTTTTATACACTTTTAAAAATGTTAATCAAAGACTTTATAGGTTTGGTAATGCTCAATCAGAAGTGTAACCTAATACCCAGTCTCAATATATCAACTATCTTGACTGGTGGAGACATGTGAACAACTGCCTCCCTATCCCCTCTCTCTTTCTCTCACTTTCTTTCTCTCATCACCTAGCTTCTCCTCTCCTTCTTCTCCTCCTCTCCTTACCCCTTCTCTTCCTCTCGGTACCCCTCTCACCTTAGCTCCTCCTACATATCACCCTTCCCGTTAAAATAAAACTTTTCTCTTAAAACAGGCAACAGCTTTTGAGATAGCCCCCTACTCCAGTTATTTTGGACCCACAAGAAAACCAAGCTACACATCTGCTACATATGTGCAGGGAAGCCTAGGTTCAACCCATGTGTGCTTTTTGGTTGGTGGTTCAGACTCTGAGAGCCCCAAGGGTCCAGGTTAGTTGACTCTGTTGGTCTTCCTGTGGAGTTCCTATCCCCTTAGGGACCTGCAATCCTTCCTCCTATTCTTCCGGAAGAGTTCCCAAGCTACAACCACAATTTGGCTGTGGGTGTCTGCATCTGTCTGAGTGAGCTGCTGAGTGGAGCCTCTCAGAAGACAGCCTTGCTACATTCTTGTCTGCAAGCATAACAGAGTATCATTAGTAGTATCAGGAGCTGGTGCTTGCCAATGGGATGAGTCAAGTTTGGGTTGATTATTGAATGGCCATTCCCTCAGTCTCTGCTCCAACTTTGTCCGTGCATTTCTTGTAGAAAGGATAAATTTGGGGTTGAAAGTTTTGTGGGTGGATTGGTGTCCCTATCGCTCCACTGGATTTTCTGCTTAGCTACAGGAGGTGACCTCTTCAGGTTCCGTATCCCCAATGCTGTGAGTCACAGCTAAGGTCACCCCATTGATTCTTGGGCTACTCCCTTATCCCAGGTCTCTGTCTCATCTTAGAGATGCCCCTCACCTCCCCATCCCTGTCAGTTGCAGATTTCCATTCATTCTCTCATGGCCATCTGGCCATCCCTCCTGTCCTTCCTTACACCTGATCCTGAACCCCCCCATCCCCCTCCCCATCTGCTCTCACATTCAGTTCCCTCCCTCCATCTGTCTCTTATGACTATTTTATTCCCCCCTTCTAAGTGAGATTCAAGCATCCTCAAATGTGCTTTCCTTCTTGTTTAGCTTCTTTGGGTCTGTAGTGTAACATGGGTATACTGTGTACTATGACTAATATACACTTATAAGTGGAGACATACTATGCATGACCTTTTGAGGCTGAGTTACCTCATTCAGGATGATATTCTCAAGATCCATCCATTTGCCAGCAAAATTCGTGATGTCTTTGTTTTTAATAGCTGAATAGTACTCCATTGTGTAGATGTACCACATTTTCTTTACCCATTCTTCAGTTGAGGGACATCTAGGTTGTTTCCAGTTTCTGGCTATTAAAATAAAGCTGCTATGAACATAGTTGAGCAAGTGTCTTTGTGGGATGTTGGAGCAACTTTTGGGTATATACCCAGGGTGGTATAGCTGGGTCTTGAGGTAGAACTATTCCCAGTTTTCTAAGAAACCGCCAAATTGATTTCCAAAGTGGTTGTACAAGTGTGCACTCCCACCAGTGACGGAGAGTGTTCCCTTGCTCTAGATCCCAAGGATCTTGGAGTTTCTGATCTTAGACATTCTGATGTATGTAATATGGAATCTCAGAATTGTTTTTATTCATATTTCCCTGATGACTAAGAACTTTGAACATTTAAGTGTTTCTCGACCATTTGAGATTCTTTTTGTTTGTTTGGTTGGTTGGTTTTTTTTGGGTTTTTTGGTTTTTTGAGACAAGGTTTCTCTGTGTAGCCCTGGCTATCCTGGAACTCACTCTGTAGACCAGGCTGGCCTCGAACTCAGAAATCAGCCTGCCTCTGCCTCCCAAGTGCTGGGATTAAAGGCATATGCCACCACTGCCTGACTAAGATTTCTCTTTTAAGAATATCTCCAAGACAGTCTTGCAGCCTACTTCCCCGGTGTGATTCTACATTTTGCAGTGCCTTTTACTCAGAGCACTGTCTCATGACTTCCATCAGATGAACAAACATACAAGCGGAATGCCATCAACTGCCGCCGTCTGCGAGGCCTTCTCGCCATCTGCTTGCAGTCCCTGTTTCAGCATCAGCAGCTCTTGCTCTCTTGACTACAAGCTCTCATCGATACGATGTTTGTCTTTCATTTCCTTGGTTGTTTTCTAGCACCACAGACATCCCTAAGACTTTTTCTCACAGACTCTTGGCCCATTTCTTGTAGTAACTGTTTGTGTGATGTTTCCAACTAAAATCCTTTAACTGCAAAATCATTCTGGTTTGGCTCCCTTTCCCTGACTTTTCAGTCATTTTCCTTATTTAGTAAACTGAGATTCTTCTTCTAGTTCACTCATGCCCATTTCTCCAGCCATATTAATATCACATGCTCATAATCTTCATTCATAAGTTACAGGGGTCTCTTCATTTACAACCTTCCATGTTTCAAAGGTTGTTCTGCCCTAATGTTTCTTTTTCTAGAATACTTCTTTATAAAGACATACCTACTCTTCCATCTAATCAAAGAAGCACTAAAATGACTCTCCCAGGGTTTAAAAAATTTCACTTTTTCCTCTTCTTTCCCAAACTGGAGACTGAAGCTATTTGCCCTACTTAACAGAACTAAAGCTAAAACGCCATCCATATGTCATTGATAACACTCAGTGTGTGCCCTGTGTCTTCCTGTTTCAGAGGCTAGGCATAATCAGAGTATTCTCTCAGCTTGGCATATGTAGGGAAAGGACTTGACACATATTATAATAAGCAATTCTATTATGAATCAGAGACCTCTGGAGAACAGAAAGCCTCGATATAAATGTGCATTTTTAAGCAATGAACAGCCTCACCTCCACAAGAAGGAAAAAAGAAAATCCAAGTGTGCAACTTTATGTTTTATTCTCAGCAGCGTCTGAGAGCCCAAGGGCTTGAGATCAAGTTGGTTTCTGGCTGCCTCCTGGCCTGGGAACCCCCAACCCAAGCGCTCCGACCCCGTGGGGTCTCAGACTGAGTTCTCCCCCACTCCGGAGTGGAGGAACCCAGCGGCTTCCCACAGCCCAACGTCTGCCCTTCAAGGAGTGGAGGGACCCACAACTCAGCCCAACAGGACCCACGCCCACGTGCGCCGCCACAACCCAACATTTTATTAGCTCTAGGAAAATGTCATCAAGAAGATTCAAACTAGGTCATTCCTGACAGTCAAGTGGCAGAGGCAGGAGGATCTCTGTGAGTTCAAGGCTAACCTTTTGGGACTGGATTACCTCACACACTGAGTTCCAGGACTTCTGACATTGAGGGCTTTGTCTGGAGACCTTGTCTCAGAGAAAAGAAGAAAGGAGGAAAAGAGAGGAGAGGGGAGGGGAGGGGAGGGGAGGGGAGGGGAGGG
>JANHMN010000001.1:33074432-33100311 GCA_030674055.1 Rhabdomys pumilio
AGGGCTTTGTCTGGAGACCTTGTCTCAGAGAAAAGAAGAAAGGAGGAGAAGAGAGGAGAGGGGAGGGGAGGAGAGGGGAGGGGAGGGGAGGGGAGGGGAGGAGAGGAGAGGAGAGGAGAGGAGAGGAGAGGAGAGGAGAGGAGAGGAGAGGAGAGGAGAGGAGAGGAGAGGAGAGGAGAGATTTTCTGTCCTGTTTGAGCTCCAGTCCTATCTTCCTTTGGTGATGAATGGTGATGTGGAAGTGTAAGCCTCTCCAAGTCACTTTTGGTTATGATGTTTTCTCATAGTGATAGTCCTAACTAAGGCACAACATTATATGTTAGAATTAGAGATAAATGGACTCAGTGCATAATCATATAGCCACATATGTTAACAGAGAGAGACATATGTTCAGTGGATAATACTGTGTGCTAGCAGATTTAGAGAAACCTGCACTGAAGCATGAGGGTATGTGTATGTGGAGATACAGAAAATCTCAAAGCTGTTAAAATAAAAGGGGGGTATAGAGTCACATGTACAGTTTTCTTCCACTTCTATGCTTGTGGTTACAGACTTAAAGAGAGAATGCCTGTATATAATTGCTTTGACATAAAATATTTCTAGAACACATGCATGACATAGGATTGATAGTAGAGAGAGACTGCAATGTACATTTGCAAGAGGAATTGCTGGAAAGCCACATAGTGCCCAGTGCTTTCCACAGTAAAGCATGGTTCAGAGGACAGCCATCGGCCGGCATGCTTCACACACAATGAGAATGAAGGCACTGAGTATATGTGGAGCATGCTCTTCCAGTTTTACAGCTGAGGTGCTTCTTACCTGAAGGTTTGGCCTAACCCAACATCCTGTATGTGGTATCTTAGTAAACAAAAAACAAGCACAAAGTCAGATTTAGAGAATAGCTGAAAGGTACAGAAGACTCCAGCCTTTCTTCCTCCCTCATTTCCTTCTTGCCTCCATTAATAAGGCATATTTTCTTTTGAATGGATGGCATACCCCAGTTGTGAATATTTAATGAAACTATTTATTTCAAGCTGTATAGTACTTCCAGAATTTCTGTGTGTTTAAGGTCACTTGATTATGATAATAATAATAACATAACGTCAAAGCAAAACATTTTTTAATTTTTTCTGTAAATCAGGCTGTTTTGTGCTTTTATCAAGACAAATATAAATTTTAGTTTTATAACATCAAGTCTCTTGGCTCTCTTCTCAGCAGTACATACCACGTGAAAGGGCTGATGATTCTACCATGTGAATAATGATAACTGCTGGTTCCTCTGAACAAAGTGATTTATATAGTTCCTAAGAAATTGATAGGAAATGTAATATAGAAAAGCATTCCTGTAGAACAGCTTCTTTATAAATAACTTCTTTTAAGAGATTTAGAATTTAAAGAACAACCAGCTATAAGCCAAACATAGAGTTCTCACTACAAATTATTTTTAAATAGGTATCTGACCTGCTTACAATCTTCTGTAAGCTAAACTCTTACCTGAGTTAGAGACCTCTGTTGTCTTGATCACTGTTCCATCTCTGTAAAGAGACACTATGACCATAGCAACTCTCATTAAAAAAAGGAAGTGTTGAATTGGTGCTTGCTTACTGTTTCAGAGAATTAGGCCCTTAGCATCAGGGTGTGGAGCATAATAGCATACAGGTAAACATGGCGCTGGAGAGGGAGCTGAGAGGTCTACATACAGATCCATAGGCAATGGGAAGAGAAAAACACTGGACTTGAGCTTTTGAAACATCAAAGTTTACCCCCCAGTGACACATTTCCTCCAACAAGGCCACACCTCCTAATCCTTCTCAAATAGTGCCACTTTCTGATGACTAAGCATTCAAATTCATGAACCTATAGGGGCCATTTTTAGTCAAGCCATTATACTTACGATGACACTTTCCCAGTACTGCAGAACGGTAGCTTGTCTCACCTGCAGCAAATGAACATTGCTGTTTTGAGTCACAGAATTTAAGCTTCTTAATATTTTGTTCCATCTGCATTTTTACACAGCTCCATGCTGACCTGACTCTTATAGCTGATATTGTCTTGCCCTGGTAGGCCCTGGAAAAACTACTGCTCTTAACTTATTTAATGCCCAATTTCATTTATTTAATTCATTTATCCAAAGTCTCTGAACTGGGACTCAAGCAGGGTCGCAGAGATCAAGAAGCAGCCTGTGTGGGTCTGAGCTGAGCCCTCTGCAATTATGTTATGGTTGTGGAGCTTGATGTTCTTGTGGGATTCCTCACAGTGGATCAGGACTGTCTGTCTCTGACTCCTTTGGGATCCTTTACCTCCTACTGGGTTTCCTCATCCACCCTTCAAGAGAGAATGTGTGCCTGGTCTTATTCTAGCTTAATATATCATATTTGCTTGGTGTCCCTGGGAGGCCTGCTCTTCTCTGAGAAAGGCAGGGGCAGGGTAGATCTGTGGAAAGGGGAGACATGGAGAAACTGGGGAAGGAGAAGAAGGAGAAACTGTAGTCAGAGTGTAATATATGAGTGAAAAATATATTTTTAAAAAGTATGTTTCAATTGAAACAGTTACATGCAGCTTGTGTGGAAGCAACTCATCACCAATTTCCCCACATAAAGGTAGGGCATCTTGAGTTGTTTCCTGGATGTCTAGTTGGTATTTTTCCTTCATTCTACTCTTTGTTGTCATTAGACTATTCTCTACAAAAAGAAATGAAATTCTGAACTAACTTGGAATTCCCATGACTTCTCACAAAACACTGGATTAAAGGAGCTATCTTAAGAAAATAAATATTTAAAATTTTGTTTTAAATACTCAGAAACATAGCAAGCACAGAAAAAAAAAAAACCTTGATGAAGGAAGATCCTAACATGGAAGGAAACCTTCACCAGTGTGAATTTGATGGGAAATTAATATCTAGAATGAAGAACTCAATAAATTAAACAACGAAACAACTCCAAAAGTATCCAGTCAGTGATTTAGAGAGCTGCTGGGAGACTCCCAGCCCAGAGAGGGTATTGGGGGTGGGGGGACAGAGTAGGACTCTGGTAATGACTTTTCAGTCTGAGAGTCTCAGGGTTTTCTAACTCTCTGACGGTACTGGAATGCTTATGATAACTTCTAAAAAGTCCTAAAAACTTTCTTGCTCTTGCTGAGGGTAAAAGACTGCTGGTTTAGGTGATTAACACTTGTAGCCTAACAGCTGAGGATTAAGCAATGTGGCCTTTGTTCTTTCTTTTCTTTTTTTTTTTTTAATGTATTTATTCACACCAGAGGAGGGCATCAGATCTCATTCCAGATGGTTGTGAGCCACCATATGGTTGCGGGGGAATTGAACTCAGGACCTCTGGAGGAACAGTCAGTGCTTTTAACCACTGAGTTATAACCACTTCTAAGTGTCCTTTTTTCTTCCTGCGATTTCAGACTAGCAGACAAAAGTTAGAGTCCAGCAGTTCCTGCTGAGATAGAACAAAGGCCACATGCGGTTAAGAGCGCTGACTGCTCTTTCAGAGGTCCTGAGTTCAATTCTCCGCAACCACATGGTGGCTCACAACCATCTGGAATGGGATCTGATGCCCTCCTCTGGTATGTCTGAAGACAGTGACATTGTACATACATAAAATAATAAATAAATCTTAAAAAAAAATAAAAGAAAAGAAAAAGAAAAAGCAGTCATAGCGTTTATTACTAAGTTATTAAAAGTTTCCTATGAAAGCTATCTAAGGGGGAAAAGTGGAAGGATCCTAAGCAAGGGAAGGAGAAAAATTCTAAGTGGGGAAAGGGAAAAAAATCTACTCTATCTGGGAAAAGGAAAAAAAAAATTCTATTCTATCTTCTCTCATCTCTTTGTCCTCGTTACTTTTGCATCTTTCAGAATACTTGATCACATGTTACAAAGTTCACAAGTTCACACCAAAACTTAAATCACAAATTGAAATAGAAGTTTACAACAGAGAATGTTTACATACATATCTATTAGGACTAATTATCTGGCTAAACATCCATCACCTGTCTCAGCTCCACAGGTTCACTGAAGGTTTAAAACCATAACTAAGTTATTAGTGAAGTTTCGTATAGATAAATCCACTTGATACTTTATCTTCTGTCCTAGCACCTATAATAAATCGTTAGTTCCCTTATTATGTCCTTTGGTTAATTGTTTTACAACCTCTTGGAATGTGCTCTGAGTAGGAGAAAGTCTAATTACTATTTAAGAGCAATTAAGTGGTGACACTTGGGAGACTGGCAGAGTTCTCATTGCAGTTTTGACTATCAGAAAAGGACCTAATAGCACCCCTACTATAAAACAACTTAATAATCATTGATATAATTTTAGGAATTTTTATAGGATCATCATTAAGACTTAAGACGTCATCTATTTGTCTGTATAGCATCACTACTAGACAGTATACGTGGATCTGCAGAGATCTGTTCCAAAGGAGTGGGCTATTACTTAGGGATTGTTATATATGTTTAATAATAACAGGAAAAGCACACTAATAGAAGGAATCTTTTCTAAAAATGAATACCTTACAGCCTTGCTGAATAGGGACTCACCTGTCACAGATTATATAATAATCCGAAGCAGGCTATTTCAGGATTATCACCTGATAGTTATTAACTTGTCCCATTATGGCTCCTGCCAGAGAGCCCTCAAAAGTAGAGATACTAGTGGCCAATCAATACATGAAAAAAAATGTTGAACAGCCGTAGATATTAGACAAATGCTAGTAAAAAAAAAAAAACTGCATTATGAGTCTCTTACCCTCATCAAAAGGGCTGCCTAGAGGGAATATAAAATATCCATTCTAGAATTCATGTGGAGGTTCTGCACAAAACTCAAAACAGAATTTAGCTATAGCATTCATAATTAAATATGTTATTTGTGTGTTCATTCAAACAATAATAGTAAATAAATAAAGCAGAAACTTTAGCAAGGAGTCTCTACCTTTTGAACATGTAGTACTGTTTTTTTTTTAATTCACCAAATAAATTAACAAACTCGATGTGTTGTTTTCCCCTAGCAGGTGAGATTCAGTCCTATAAGCTACTGTGTTAACTGAAGCCTTCTATCAGTGAGCTCAGTCTTTGTGATTGCTAAAATTCAACTCACTCACGTATAAGCCAAAGTCAGTTTTCCAAGCAGTCATATTTTTTTAAAAAAAATATTTTTTTATCTACCAAGTCTCTGAAGTTAAATTAATACATCCTCAAACATTTCACTCAATTTCCTCTCTATATTTTGATTATGCTGTGGGGTCAGTGTTCTAAAACTAAGAAGAAGAAGAAAAAATGTATGTTTCCTGTAAGAGAATAAAGACATTTTCATTGCAAAACTAAGTAACACGTTTGTGGTATGTATCTGGCTGCATAAGAAAGGATTCCTTCTAATTACTTCTTACCAGTGTAACTGTGTTCATTATTCTGTCACTGAAAGTCTAGTGGTACAAGATCAGCTGTGTCTGTTCTCTAAATGGCTGAAGAAAGGTGTTTCAGAATAATGAGAAGCATCGGAACAACACAAACCATGGACATGATGTGAACCTTAATTGAAAAATCAGTGGGGTAAGCATTAGAGCTACTGCATGATGTGTCAACATTTGTTCTGAAGCTGAAGCAAGAGCAGCGCAATCCGGTGACTTGACTTCTGTTATCCAGCTGAAACAGTCATTAGCTTGTAACCAAAGGGCTGAAGTTGTGGTTCTGAATGCAGAACCTGAAAATTTAAGCCAGTGATGGTGAAGACAACAAAACAGGTCAAGCTAAATTGCTTTAAATGACATTGACCTCACCCTTGTACCTTTGAAACCTCTCCCTAATCCCTAATTGAGAGCAATTGATTCACCCTTGTGGGTCTCTTTTAAAGCTTGTCAGATCTCAAATTCAAAATGGTAAGGCCTGTCTGGTAATCATTCTGCAATGGATTTTTCCTCTGGGGTTATTAAATGATGAGTAAGAAGGAAGATTACCAAGGGTTGGTACCTTAGAGGCTACCATTGGAAAACCATGTTTCTTTAAAAGGTAAGATAGAAAGCCAAGGCTAAAGGTCTCCATGGAGGTGATGAAGAATAACCACCCATGTCCTTCTTCAAAGCACTTACCTGGAAAGAATGATGTATAGAAACCAGGAGAGTTAAAGAGTGAGCTCACATGGGAGAGTTTCCAAGATGTTTTTGGGTTATAGAAAAGGACCAATAGACAGAGCTGAAAACACAGGAAAGCAGACAAACAATGGATTATAAGATCTCATGGTGTTTAGATACAGAAAGTCAATGAGAAATATACTAGTCTTGAATGAGAAACAATATGTGTATTCCCCCCTGTAGATATGGAGGAGAGGGGAGTTCCAAATAAATGTTAATGAGAAGCATTGAGATTTGAGTTCCTACTTGCTGATTTAGCCTTCTGAAACTTTTCGGATGGTTGGATAGAGTAAAAAATTGAGCCAAAGGCACAAAGAGGGATCCAAGTTTGAAATCACTGCTAAATGGAATAGAAGAGTAAAGGCACAGAAATGAATGGAAAAGAATATCCAGCAATATTCAAGTGAGAATGGAGAGCATCTCCATGGTCAGGTGCTCTTGCTGCACAGCCATGAAGACCTGATTTCACACGGCTGACACCCATGAAACAAGCTGTCCAAGGATGGATTAAACCCCAGCACTGTGGGGCTCATGACAGAGAGAGATCACCCAAGGTTGCAGACCACCAGCCTAGCCAAAAAAAGTGCAAGCTTTCAACCCAAAGAGAGTTCCTGCCTCAGTGACAGAATGAGGTGGAGAGTGATGGAGAAAATTCAGTGCACTCCTCTGGTCACCATATACTCCCCAGTCTACATACCCACTCATGTCCCTGTGAACTCATCACATACACACACAAGGAGAATTTGGGCTGCCAGGGAGAGAAGTCAGCAGGTAAAAATGCTTGTTCCAAAACTGAGGAACAGAATCCAATCCCAGTTAATTAAATATCTTTAAGAAGAAGGCAAGGAAGCAGAAGATTGGGACCATACACTAACATGTTAATGGTAGCTGCCATTTTTGTTTTCTCTGATGTTGTACGGAAATATCTCCATGTCAGGGGAAAATAAATGGGAGAACTGCTTCCAAGTCTCAGATTGGCCGGTCAGTGACAAAGATGACTTAAGAAGCTGTGAATAAAAGCCACAAGAGATGTTCAAGTCATTGGCCACAGCATCTTGCCTGGTAGAAGAGATTTGAAGATGGATGCAGAAAAGGGAGCGTTAAGAGATGTCAGATCTGTGCTGGTAAACTGCTAGGACACTGTTATAAATAAGAAATGATGTTTCTTCAAACTCGCAGCAGCGTCGATGACTACAGTCCTATAAATAGATATTACTTGCTATGCAATTGCTATGCAACAGGCCATGCTGCGAGTTTCTTTATGACTGTGATGACAACTGTCATCATGGTGTTTGTTCTAGATAAAATCCCAAGAACTGAAAACTTTCAAAGATCTCAGAGCCACTGTTTCTCACATAATAGGCAGGACAAAACTACAGACATAAAGATAATGTGTATCATCAAAGGAAACAAGAAAGCATCCAAGAAGAAAATAACTAGAGGGGAACGTGCCACAATGGGGTAAGAAGAGAAAACGTGTGATGTCAAGTTTGAGGAAACAAGAATAAATCCTTGAGGGAACATTTTATTTTATTTTATTTTATTTTATTTTATTTTATTTTATTTTCGCTTTTTTAAAAGAATTTTTCCATTCTGTAATAACTTAGCAACTCTTAATTTGGTTGTCATATATATAATTTCAAGACTGACCGTTTGGTACTGGATGGCCAGTTGAAGGTACTTTTCCCTGGGGAAGACTTTCTCTCCCACTCTCAGTAGTCCTTACTTGCTTGTAGTTCTTTGTCTAAAGGAGGGAATCCTTGAGACCCCAGCCTTCCCCGTAAGCCTATCTGTTAGAGTCACCCTTGCTCAGGTTTTACGTAGCCATGTTTCTGAAACTTCATGGGGTAGCTTCCCTGACATTTCTAGCCTTTCCACACTCTCTTCTACAACAATCCCTGAGTCTTAGGTTTAGGAGGAGTGTTGTTGATGGATCAGTTAGGGCTGGACATCACGTGATCACTTGTCCTCTGCTTTTTAATCAATAAGATTTTCTGTGATAATCCCCATCTGTTGAGAGTAGAGATATCTCTGGAGGGGGTTGAGAGCTACACTTACCTGTAGGTGTGAGGATAAATATTTAGAATGCAGTTAGGAAGTGTGCAGTTTCAGTAATGTGATGCCTGTAGGTTCTCCTCCCAAATCTACTACATCACTGTCCCCAAGTATTTCCAGTACTGAGCATGATTTCCTCCCTGTTGGGTGATCTTAAGCTGACAGTTACCACTAAGACGTGAGTGCCATGCCACTATTGCATCTTTAGAGTGCCATGTAGTTGAAAAAAAAAAAACAAAACAAAAAACAAAAACCAGTTCTACATTCATGGGTCTACCTGTGCTCCTTACAGGAAACATCTCCTTTAGAAACCGCTCAGAGCTCAGCTAGATAAAATCCACCCTTGCTATGGATGAAGCTGATGTAGAACGGACCTGCTCATTGAAAAAACCCACAATAAATGTGGGAAACTTTTATAGTAAAGTAAATGTGCTTGCTATAGGCTTTGATTAAATTGATCTGGGATATAGAATGGACATTTAGAAAGTCTAAATGAATTCAAGCCCTTTTGTTGGTTATCTGTGGGTAAATGGAACAAATTCTTCTGTCTATAACAAACCAAGTAACTCATGTGGTAAGAGGAATTCTCCCTAGCGTGGAACGTTGTGTGATTACTTAATAGTCACGACAAAAAAAAATACAGCAGGTCCTTGTTTAAACGACTGAAAGAAATATCCAAGAAAATTAAAAAATCAAGTGGCAAGAATATGAGAAAAAGTTGCATTGAGGTCTGACAAGACGCACAAAAAAAAAAAAAGAGGTCTGTACAACTTAGGGCAGGGCATCAATACTCTGTACTTCCCAGGGCAGAGTCCTCAGGCTTTCATGTGTGAAGCTCCAGTTCTGCCCCCCTCTTTCTGTTTTCCTCTTCCTTCTTTTCTCTTTTTGTATCTTTAAAATTCATTTTATTTACTTCCCATCCCAATATCCACCTCCCCTCTCCTCCCAGTACCCCTTGAACATATCCTCTCCCCATTCCCCACTCCTGTTCTCCCCCGAGAGGGAAGCCCCCCTCCCTGGTATTAACCCCCCCTCTGGCACATCAAGTCACTGCAGGACTCTCCCACTGAGGCCAGACAAGGCGGCTCAGTTAGGGAAACAGTATCCCCAGGTAGGCAACAGATTCAGGGACAGCAGCCACTCCAGTTGTTGGGGGACCCACATGAAAACCAAGCTGCACATCTGCTACTGGGAGACTAGGTTCAGGCCATGATCACTCTTTGGTTGGTAGTTCAGTCTCTGGGAGCCCACAAGACTCCATGTTAGTTGACTTCGTTAGTCTTTGTGCAGAGTCCCTGTCCTCTCTGGGTTCCTCAATCCTTCCCTCAGCTCTTCTACAAGACTCTCAGAGCTCCCTCTAATGTTTGGCTATGAGTCTCTGCATCTGTTTCCATTGTTTGCTGGGTAGAGCCTTTAAAAGCACCAGTTCTGAACACAATTTTTCAGTTATGTTCTACCTCCTCTTCATGAAAAGATCTTAGAACATTCATGAACAAATATGTGGAGGCTGAGTTTTAACTAGTTACTAGCGTGTCAATGCAGCCATGGTTTACTAACAATTCATGTAATTTTTATTATTTTGACTCTGAAAACTGAAGCTTTAAGAAATTACCTTTCTGGTTATTTCTCTTAAAATAGCCACAAGTCTGTGGCAACTCCTCTTTCTCTTGTTGAGTCAGGGTCCCACTACATAGCTCAGGCTGGCCCCGACTTCACAGTGTCTCAGGGTGCTAGCGTTACAGTTATTTATGCACCACTGGTTGGCTCTTTCAATTCTGGTCACCCCTTCTCTTCTGACGGTTGGAACTTTTTGCCCCCACTTCCTGCTTTGTGTGTGCGCACACGGGTTCATGTGTAGAAGCGGAGGCCAGAAATCAACCTCATGTATGGTTCCTCAGATGCTGTCTGTCTCACCCTTCACCCCTCCTTTGAGGCATTGTTTTTCACTTCACTGGGATTCTCCCAATAGGGAGGCTAGTTATCTAGTGAGCCTTTCCTAGCCACAGTTTTTGCCTTCCCAGAACTGGGAGTACAGCACATAGCCCATGCTAGCCTTCTTGTATGTGATTCTAGTTACTGAACTCAGGGTTGCTTGTACGTGCATTAATTAAAGATGTACATTGACCTAGTTAGTTGCCAGTTCCATTTTTCTTTATTGTTATGAGAGAGTTAGTGACTTGCCGCACCTCCCTGAATCGTGTTTGCACTGGATAGAAAGTGAGAAACAGAGGTGGTGTGGTACCACGCTCTGACTCTAATGCACCTGAGTTTGCTATTCAATCATAGAAACACAGTTTGTACTGTGATGAAGCAGGATACCTACCTTTTTACTTGCACAACTACAGGGAACAAAATGGCACCAGTACCGATAAAGATAGGCTATCCATAATGAGTTACAAGCTAGTTAATGATATTGCTTTTCTGAAACTGAAGGTCATTTGAAAGAACTGAGGAAATATTTCTAAAGTACTGAATGCAGTCCCTGCCTTAGTCAGGTTTGGAAAATAAAGGCTTTACTTCATCTTACAACTCTCAGATTACATTCCACCTGAGGGAAGTCAGGGCAGGAACTCAGGCAGGAATGAAACAGCTGGCATAGAAAGGTGATACAAATTTTCCACTTCCCCTGGCTTGCTCAGTTTAACTTTTTACACATCCCAGGACCACTTTCTCAGGGGTGGCACCCCTCCTGGTGAGCTGGTCCCTTCCATATCAATTATTAATAAAGGAAATGCCCTACAGACTTGCCTACAGATAATCTGATGTAGGCATTTTTCTCTCTCTAGGTAACTTTAGCTTGTATCAAGTTAAGAGCAACAAACCAAACTAAACAAAAACTAAACTAAACTAAACTAAACTAAACTAAACTAAACTAAACTAAACTAAACGTCACTAACCAGGATACCCTATAAGAGAAAAACTTCTTAGTCTGTAAGCATTGCACATCTCTTAGATTTTCAACTCCATGTCTTGTGTGCCAACCTAACATACTACAAAGGACAATGCAAGTAAAGAGAGGCAAGCAAACAGTCACCTCTTGGCCCTTTTAGATTTTGGACTCCAGCCTGGAGTTTGTTTTGTGCTCTTAAAGAAATAGAAGGCAAAGGGGAGTGCAATTCATCAGAATATAAAACACTTCAATTTCTTTTAAAAGTATTTTTTAATGAATCATTATGTCTTCTCAGAAATAGATACCATGCATCTTTTGCTAAACAAGTATCCTCTCCATTTTTTAAATTGGTTTAGTTACAAGTCATATGCAACAAGCAATAGGATTGGTGAGAACAAACCTACAAAGAGAATACATTTGAGTTGGGTTTTTTTTGTTTGTTTGTTTTGTTTTGTTTTTTGAGATAGGGTTTCTCTGTGTAGCCCTGGCTGTCCTGGAACTCACTCTGTAGACCAGGCTGGTCTCGAACTCAGAAATCAACCTGCCTCTGCCTCCCAAGTGCTGGGATTAAAGGCGTGCGCCACCACCGCCCGAAGAGAATACATTTGGTCAGAAGGCTAGCTATTGCTTCTGGTTGTCTTGCAGAGGTGGAAGATAAATCCCAATTGCCGAAGACACACTCACTTCAGACACAGAACTTAGAGAATCCTAACTGGATCAGACAGGAAAGCTTCCTCCCTGAAAGCTTTCATGGTACCAGCGCCATGTGAGCTTCCAAAGAGTGAAGCAACCAATATCCAAACAAGCTATGGTGACTATAAATGTCAACAACTATATGTCACACAACACTCCATGCTTGGGGGAATTCCTCTTACCACATGAATTACTTGGTTTGTTATAGACAGAAGAATTTGTTCCATTTACCCACAGATAACCAACAAAAGGGCTTGAATTCATTTAGACTTTCTAAATGTCCATTCTATATCCCAGATCAATTTAATCAAAGCCTATAGCAAGCACATTTACTTTACTATAAAAGTTTCCCACATTTATTGTGGGTTTTTTCAATGAGCAGGTCCGTTCTACATCAGCTTCATCCATAGCAAGGGTGGATTTTATCTAGCTGAGCTCTGAACGGTTTCTAAAGGAGATGTTTCCTGTAAGGAGCACAGGTAGACCCATGCATGTAGAACGGGTTTTAATGTGTTACATGACACCGTGTGGTAAAATTACAGTTCTAAGAAATGTAAGCCAGAGGACAGTTAAATAACCTCATTAATTGTGTATCTGCTTAACTGGAAACACTACAACATAAACCAAGGTCAATAGACTGAAATTATAAAACCCCACTCATGGAATCCTGCATCTTCAAATGGCCGACAGTTTGCTGTTCATGAGGCCATTGTGTGTGAAGGCCTAGCCTGTGTTTTTAAGGATTGGCTTACTGTACCCAGGTAGCAATGTAACAATGATTTTCTTAAATAATTAGAAATTATTTTAAACTCATTTTTGTTAGAAAGTATGCCTTATCAATAATATACTTCACTGCACATTAATATAATGAAAGTTTTTAGGATAGATACAAAGACTTAAAATAGGTCATGATTGAGATCCTTATATAGACCATTTCATTTTTTTTAAAAAAATGTCTAATATTTCTATGATCATACTACCCTCTGGTGTTAAAATAACCTGTTTATTTATGTCAAAGTTCATTTGCCTTTTTCAGATCAGTATTTTCATGACCCATTTGTCTAACTATGGAAACGACCGACTGGGACTATATACATTTGTGAATCTAGCCAATTTCGTGCAGACCTGGACCAACCTCCGTCTTCAGACACTGCCTCCAGCTCAGCTGGCTCACAAGTATTTTGAGCTCTTTCCTGATCAGAAAGACCCTCTCTGGCAGGTAAAATCAGTTCAATAATGGGTATAAATAATTAATCCCACAAACGTGTTTTGTAGTTCCATGAAGTGATTCAAATGCGAGAACTCAGAGCATCTACGTGAAACTGTGCATTCAGGAAACATTAAAATTTGAGAAACTACTTCCTACTGAATTGGCCTATGTTATTGCTACACATTAAGCCACATTTTCTGTTTCTTTTCCCGTTAAAAGGTATAGGATATTCGGTGTAGGGTTCTGTAGGTGATGGTGTATTCAGTCAGGGGTGAGAAATCCATTTTCAGACTGTCCTAAGTTGAAAATAGAACATGATAAACAAGTTGTGTGTTAGGCAGTCAGCCACTAGTCACACACACACACACACACACACACACACACACACACACACACCTCTAGTTACCAGTCCATGATCCACGGTAGCAGTTAGCGGCTCTCTGGAGTGAGCCCAGTGCTGATAGCCTATACTACTCTGCAGTTGGCTTCACAGGCATTGTTTCCTCTTAGCAACTACAATTTGCTGCGTGTTAGACACTTGAAAACACATACTTTTTTTCCCACTAATTTCGCACCTTATTTTTAAACTGAAATCATTATCATTGTGGGAGAGTGGTTTAAAACAAAGTGTTATAAAGAATAACAACCAAAAGAAGTACATCACTTTTGTCTTTGCTACATATAAGCAAATTTATTTAATTCACATGTCTATAGTGCTAACTGCCCAGAAGGAAAAAGGCGGCCTGTTTGTTCATTTATGAAATAGTACTTAAGAATGCTGTTCTTATGTTGCTAGTGTATTCTAGACACAACTACGCCATCTGGCTGGTTTTAAATAGACCAAAAAAAAAAAAAAAATAGCCTGTCTAATAGCACTTCACCTTTATTTTACAGTTCTGCTAAAATTTGGTACTTTTAGCATTATAGTTGGCAAAATTACATATTTAGATTATAGCCACCAAATTTTGAAGGTAGCTGGAAGAAATGAACTGCCCCTTTAAATTAGGATGGCTTAATCTCTCTCCTCTTGAAAATAAAACTCGTTTACTTAGAATAAAAATAGCGTAAGGTCCAGGGGAACCTTAAATGGAGTGGGTTTTGTGAATGCTGAGAGTATATCTTCCTTTAGACCAGTGGGTCTTAACCTTCCTAATGCTGTGACCCTTTAATATAGTTCCTTATGTTGTAATGACCCCCCCATTATTCTCATTGTTACTTTATAACTGTAATTTTGCTACTTTTATGAATCATAATGTAAATAATATTGGAAACAGAGTGTTGCCGAGGGGGTCACGACCTACAGTTTGTAACCACTGCGTTAGAGTATCAGAAAGAAGAGTGTCTTCCCAAGTTTACTACTTAAATGGGGGAGGGTAACTGCAGGATTGCCAGGAGCAGGAAAACGTGACACCCTGGGCACTTGGCTGTTTACCACTTCCTCCTTCTCAACTGAAGGACAGAAAGAAATCCCCTCAGAACTTCTATGATGCCACCTCATGGCTTTTGGTTTCCAAAAGAAACCTCTACCATGTGGTCCTGTCTCCTCTGGTATCTTAAAACGAAGATTAGAGAGGCTAGCTCTCAGATGGATACACACACACAAAACCATCTCTGTATTCCTCTCCCATATAGAACCCCTGTGATGACAAACGCCACAGAGACATTTGGTCTAAAGAAAAAACCTGCGATCGTTTACCAAAATTCTTGGTAATAGGACCCCAGAAAACTGGTGAGAACTTTTAATATTATTATTAAATAATGTGAAATAACCTTGAGCCTCCTGTAAAGCTAATGAAGGAACCACATACATTCCTCCGATGCAACCTTGTTCAGCTGAATACTAAAGGCTTTGTTGGGCTCCGTTTAGAAAGAAATGGGAGAAATGTCAGTGGAAAGACACAGCAATCAATTTGCTGCATACCTTTTTTTTTTTTCCGAAAGATTGTACTCCAGAAGTGTAGCTAACATTTCTAAAATTAAAACAAATTTTATGTTTAGAAAGTGATTGACAGGATTTGCTCAAATGCCAAGCAAGACATATCTAAGTACCGGGGTCTTTATATGAAATCTTTTCCAAATAGTCTATTCTCCAGATACAGTTTACTTTTCTTGCAGAGGTGACTTTAAAAAAAAAAAAATCTAAAAGATGTTTGACAAGCAGAATTCCTAGACATAAACAAAACTTTCTGCTATCAAGGTGTTTATTCACACCCAGGAGGCATCGGGTTGCACACTTTCTTAAATTGGCATGCAGTTTTTCCCTCCATAAAATTCTTGTTTCTGTAAAACTCTGTATTAAGGAGAAGCCCAGTGGAAGTTTTAATGCCAAACATTTGAGCTGTGCTTTGCGTGATAAATTACTCAGGGCCCTTGGATGCTGGCTTCATAGAAAAAAGCCATGGAAACTGCACCGAGTGGTAATCCCCTTAGTCATCTCCAAAGATAACTGAGAGTTCTATGCAAGGGTTTCAGACTCAGATGCTTCATTATTTTTAATGCCATTTGCAAATAGTCAGAAAGCATGGGAGACCTTCCTTCCCTTGTGTGTTCCCTTGCAGATATCTACTAAAAGTCTAAAGGTGGGTAGGAAAACATTGTAACTAAAATATCCTTGGCGGCTCCCTCTGCAATCAAGTAACCAACCTCACCCGTTACTCATCATCACCCCTGTCTGAGTCTTGGAATACCCAGTTTGCATTAGAGCTCTGCAGGAGAAGTTGCTTCTCCTACCACACTGGATACAGACACTGTATCATCATGCTTAGACAGCAGAAGTATTACTGGGCGTTCTAAACTTTGCTGGGCTTTCAAATATTTCTGTAACTATTTAAATATGACATTTGTCTTTGGCATAAAATTTTTCTAGAAAATTATTGTTTCGTGGAGATTCATTTTTCCAGGTTTGGGGGGGATTCTTTTTAGGTATAATTTACATGATCCAATAAAATGTATCTATTCTAAATACAGAATTAGACAAATGTTACACGTCTTTGTTTGGGTAGTATTTCCACATAGAATAACTTCAGAACATTTGTGAGACCCTGATAGTCTTTTCTTCCCTAATAAACAGACTAGGAAGATAAGACTCAGAATTCCCCAAGCTAGTAATACTGAAAATGTAACATAATGCTTGAGCCTAGGACTTGCCTGACTCTTGATCTCTCACTGTGACTTTCCATTGAGACAGTCTGTCCATCCGTCTGTCAGTCCTGTGGTCTTGTCTTCCCCCTCCCACACCCGTGTAAATTTCAGATACTCTTCCATTCCTCTCCTTGTTAATATTTGAGACAATCAATAGAGCAGAAGTGTAGATGTCCCAGAGCTTTGTAGAAGCACAAATTCCTGAGCCACACCTTAGGCCTACTGAGTCAGCCCCTGGGATGGGTACAGATGCAAACCAGCCTCTATGTGTCTTGGCTACAGCCAGAATTTGAGGATCGGTGTTGGGTGCTGAAAAACAACTGGTGTTGTCTGTCACATGTCCTTGCATTTCATCCCATATGACCCTCCTGCATAAGCACTCATAAACAAGCACTCATTGTTTGGCTTAGATATATATTCATGGTACACTGTGTCTTTTAATTCATTCTTTAGACAATCTTATTGACAGCTATTTTAACTGCTTTTGTACTGTACAGATATTGTATATTCAAGGGCAATTTTAAAAGAAAACTTTGAGTAATAAGAAAATTACCAAATTTTGCACAAATGGCAGCCTGGTATTGTTTCTGGCAAAATTAGGATGGCACATTGTGCACCTGAGGGATTGCTCTTGCTCTCTTTTGACCTGAAATAAAATCGAGAGAGTACAGCCCATTGAATCACAACAATTAGACCACATGAGTGTGTAGAAACCACAGGGGGCACTTATATCCTAGGAGTATTGAATGGATAGATAAGAGATACCTTTTGGTATGATATTACAAACATGGTCACAGTTGCAAGTAACTGTGTAAATCTTGGACAAACTAAGCGCGGAATGCCTTTCTTCCTCCTGCAGTGGCCTGAGCTACATACTTTTTTATATCTCTTGATTTATGTGAAAACAGTAACTTTACACCTTTAAAAAAATTACTGCCAAACTGAGTGAGTACCTGCAATGCACCATTCTGTTCCAATAAATGTAAATGTTGTGTTCTGGTCCTGAAAAGAACACCACTTCTCTTCGAACTTAACAGTTTAAATAATTGTTGACCGTTTGTTGGGTGTAGGTAGACTCAAGTTTATGCACACTTGTTAAAAGATTAAATTCTTCATTAGCCTTCATGGGCCTCAGGAAGAACATTCTGTCAAAGTTTATATCATATCAAACATATCAAACAGGTATCAGTTTGGGTGATGAAATATATCAAATACTTGTATCATTCACTTATATTTTTATTTTCTAATTTTAAGAAAAATTGAGTTATAAGATGTCTTTTATTTTATTGTTTGCTTTTTTAAATTTATTCTTCTCACATGCAATACATCCTGACCACAGTCTCCATTTCTCCCACACACACACTCCACCTACACCTCCCCTAGATCCACAGCTCTTCTGTTTCCCTTCAGAAAATATCAAGCTTTGCAGTGATAACAACAGAAGATGGTAAGACATGTTACAATAAGGCTGGGCAGAAACTCTCATATCAAGGCTGCACAGTACAAAGATAAGGGTCCCAGAGCAGGCAAACGAATCAGAGATATTCCCACTCCTGTTCTTAGGAATCCCCCAAGCACACCAAGCTAAACAACCACAACATGTATGTGAAGGACACAGGATGTCTTTTAGCGTCACAGAAAAGCTGTGAAATAGACGAGGCAGATGGGTGGGGTTTTATTTTTCTTTCTTTAAGAAAAACTGCAATAAAGAGAAACTAACAACCAAAGTCACAGATGACACCAGTGATTAAGCTAGCATCAGAAGTCCATTTTCCCAGCATTGGTCCATTCTCACCTCTCTTCCCTCTGCCTCTGCTGGTGAGAATGTGCCTCCCATGAGCTGCAGGTTATCCGTTCAGTTTGCAGGGGACTACATTGAAAGAATCTGCCTAGATCGTTGTAGTATTGAGTTTATTGGTGACTGAAATACTAACAGTAGGAAACTGTCTTTCCCACTGGTTGATTTCTGATCTCTACTGTCATTTCAGGTACCACTGCCTTGTGTCTGTTCCTGATTATGCATCCTTCCATCCTTAGTAACTCCCCCAGCCCAAAATCCTTTGAGGAGGTACAGTTCTTTAATAGAAATAACTACCACAGGGGGATTGATTGGTAAGATGGGTTATTAGTATAAATCTAAAAGTATATGTACCATGCAGAGTATAAACTTAGTGCTAATATTTAGAAACACAGAAGTTTGTGGCTACAGATAAAATTCATGCTACACATATTACAAATTGACTGACCAGCATAAAAAGCACAAAAGTCATCATATAAAGGCTTTTCAGTTAATGGGAGGGCTTCTTCCCTTGAGAGACCCACATTTCAATTGGTGTTAACTATCCTTGGAGGTAATAGCAGATGTGCATTCAGTGAAATGTAAGCCCCAGGAATGTCACTCTGCCCATTTCATGGAGTGATGCTGTGGTCTGAATACATCATTTTCTATCATGTTTTGATGAAACGGGCAAAAAGTAACTAAAAATGGAAACGTGTGTATATTTCATGAATTATGCAAGCTATAAAACAATTTTAAAGGTATAAATAAAATTAATTTTTGTCTTTGAGTTCATATTAAGGTATGTTAAGTATCCGAAGACAATGGTTAAAATCAGAAGAAATAATATAGATTATATATATGTGTATTAATGTAATATTATATAATACAATAACAAAGCCTCTGTGGTCAGGCTTGTTGCATGATCTCAATTTTCTAAAGATCGACCACGCCAAGAGGTCCCTGTGGTTAACCTGTGGGAAGACTAATGGGTGACTATCACTTGAGCATCTTTAGAAGTTACATTCTAATTGTCCTTTTGTTTATGGCCAATTCTTCTACAGTGTTGGGTATCATTAACTAATTGTATGGTGTTAAATAAGCTAGCAACTACTTCAACTTCTGTCACCACTCTCTCAACTAGAACAGAACACTGACATTGGGACAAAATGAGAAGAGGAAAAACCTTCTTTAGAAGTAAATCCTAGCAAAACCCTTGGCATTCCTGCAAGTTAAAAATAATCAATTTTTTCATCAGTTATATTAACCAAAACTCTTTTGACCATAAATGTGTCAATAAAAAGTAAAATTTCGGCCGGGCGGTGGTGGCGCACGCCTTTAATCCCAGCACTTGGGAGGCAGAGGCAGGCGGATTTCTGAGTTCAAGGCCAGCCTGGTCTACAGAGTGAGTTCCAGGACAGCCAGGGCTACACAGAGAAACCCTGTCTCAAAAAACCAAAACAAAACAAACAAACAAAAAGTAAAATTTCTTCTAATAGTGTACAAGAAGATGACACAAATAGCTGAATATAACTCAGTTAGGGTGAGGGGTGTAGCTCAGTGGTAGAGTGATGCCTAGTATATGCAGGGCCTGGGTTCAGTCCTCGAGACTGCAAAACAAAAGTAAACAAATGAAAAAAAAAAAAGCAAAAAGCATCATAGATCTGAATACAGCTCACCAAAAGTACCCCCAAATACTTTTGATTGACAAATTACACATTATGAAAGGCAATTTATGCAAATAATAGATAATGATGACTGTGAGTGTCATTTTATAACTGTAATTACAGCTTCGTTCTCAGTGGCATCAAATGTGTTCGCCGGCAGACTGCCAGGCCTCCCTGGGAAACATCACCCCATCAGCTGTGCTTTGGGGGTTTTGATTCCACAGGGCTGAAGATTGTGTGCCTAGTAGTTTGGAGCCCATTTTAACAATTTGCTTACACATACATAATTAGTCTAGGTGCATGGATCTGCTTTTGTTTTAAGATCTGCATAAAGCTAGGACTGCCTTAACTGACAAGCAGTCTACGTTTATGAATAAGGTACAAACAAACTAGGCCAAGTGAAAAGTTTTGGATTACATCTTAGACAAAGTAGCCTGCCTTAACTGACAAGCAGTCTACGTTTATGAATAAGGTACAAACAAACTAGGCCAAGTGAAAAGTTTTGGATTACATCTTAGACAAAGTAGCCAAAACCTACGGTGACACTGTCTCAGGCAAACATCTGACTTAATCGTTCTTGTACGTATTGTGCTTTATGATTTAACATTCTGTTTTAATGCATGGGGGTGTAGAAGAGATCTAGAATCGTGTGTAGACACCCACAGAGCCCTGTTCTCCTTTGGAACTTGGACAGTTATAACATGGCTTTGAGTACAGTCCATTGAAAATTCTCAGGATCAGAGCTGGGCTAAGGTGTCTCAGTGTGAAAGGAACTAGCTAGAGACGGAGAGGGGACCGGAGGGTGTGCTAGCCCATAGTCTGGCTTAAATGACCAGCTACAGGTCCCATGAAGGAATCTGTCTCATAAAATAATAATAATATGGAGAAAATAATAAAGAAGACACCAGCATCATCCTCTGATCTCCACATATGCATGAAGGTGTGAGCACACACATGCACACATACACACACACACACACACACAGGCACGCACACACACACATTCACACTCGCGTGTGTACATGCACATACATCACATGCAGACAAAACACTGAAGAAGATATTCAGCGGCAATGCAAATCACAAATAAATATGGAGTGTTACAAAATTGTATCCTTTAAATTACTTTTTTTTTCTGCTGAAGTCTTAGGCTTTTCAGAAGCCTGAAGCTTGAGGGAGCTATATTCATGTGTAACCACTAAAAGTACTAAGTCACTGTAATATGCTTGCTGATTCTTTAGTTATACTGAATACTTAAATCTCCAAGAGTGATCTTACCTGGTGAGACTTCAGGTCCTGTTCTGGAAATGTGGACCAGAATCTCTTGCATTTGCTAATTTACTAATCAAATATCTCTCAAGTTTTCTGCACCCTCCACCTCCTAGAGAAGGTGAGAATATAGGCAAGCAAGATGGAGCCCATTTTCTGTGCGAGTCTCTGAGACCAGAGAAAATCAACAGCATAGATCCAACATCCCAGAGGACTGTAAGGGCTTTTCGAAGCCTGAACTGTTACATGTATAAAAGACAGATGGGAAAGGGCGTGTCATTCGCTGTTAAAAAGCTATCTAATATCAGCACCTCTGTCTTTTTTATTCATTACTTTTTGGATGGTTTTTCAGAAACAGGTTTGAGATAAGCTTGAGCCCGACAGACACTCATGATAACCCAGCCCCTAGAAGCAGTACAAGCTTCTAAATAAAAAAGGCTAAAATGTGGCACTTCTGGAAATAGGATGTATACCATAAGAGATAGCACATCAAATACCCATCAAATGTTTTCATCTCTTTTCCTGTAAAAGGTAGCCAAATGACCTGGGCAGCAGGGCAGTCCCTGGAACACATAGCAAGATTTTGCTGTTCTAGATGTCTAGATGTCTCTGTTAACTTTGCTTTGTGATAACAACTGGAGTCCTAGCAGGAACCCTGGTTAGACAGTGTCACTTGGGGCTTAGGGTCACATGAGCTTTCTGATGAAATAAAGCACACTATACACTGAAGCCATCATGGGAGTTATGACGCTCAGGAATTATTGAACTCCGCTCATCCTAAGTGGTGGTGGCCCATGAGTGGAAGGCAGGAGGGAGCAGGGTGAGACCATTATTATAGTAAAATGTAACTCCTAGAAATTAAATTTGAAACAAAAGCTTTTTTATTCTAAAACGGGTTCCCTTCCTGCTATAGAAATGCGTACTGTCATGAGCTGATGTAGCTATGCCTGACCACTTTTGCAGGGATGGAACTTTAAGCAGGTGTCAACATCTATGTGCTTGAGCTGGCGGGTGTTGCTGGCTTCACCCTTGTGGTGATTTGCCTGCTCGTTACCCTCCAGGGAACAAGGCTTGAACCCGGGAAGTTTTGATGAGGTTTTGTACTAAATTCTAAAGAGAAACATAGTAACATGGTATTTTAAAAGGAAACAAATAAGTCCTGTCAATCTGTGCTTCGACACTCTGTGATTAAACATATGAGCCACCCCCGGGGGTGGAGTGATTATTTTACTGTGACAACAAAAACTATCTTGTAGGAATTATTTTGAATGCCTTTTAACTAAATGTACGTCTGGTTCGTGGTATTCTCTTTAGTCGGGGGGGTTCTCTGTGCTGGTTTTCTGTTTAGATGCATTTTACACAGAAGCTGCAGTTTGATTTTTTTTTCTTATATTCTTCCTGCCCCCAAATTTTTTTCTCTGTAATTAAGCAAAACAACAACAAAAAATGTTTGTTGGATAACCTTCTTAGCGTTTTGAACATGGTTCCTTTGCCAACTGTCACAGAGACAAGCTTGGTTGTCAGTTTTTTAGGAGACAGATGAATTTCTTGGCCACCTTTAATGTCTTCAGACACCAGCATATAAACATAAGGTACTTGTTTTGAAAAAGATACTCCTTTCTAGGTACATGGATTTCTTCCCAGTCCCATCTAATGTCACCACTGACTTTCTGTTTGAGAAGAGTGCTAATTACTTCCACTCAGAGGACGCTCCTAAGAGGGCTGCTTCTCTAGTCCCAAAAGCCAAGATCATCACCATACTTATTGACCCATCAGACCGCGCATACTCCTGGTACCAGGTAAGGAAAAAATATGCCCAGCAAAGAGGAGGAGAGTTTGTACAACGGAAAGTCATTTCCAGCAAAACAGTTAATTCCTATTGGAGGACAGATTATCTTGAATGGGTGTATCAATCCTCCATGCATATGGAGTTACGCATGTGTATGCAGCCATGAGTGTGTGTGTGTGTGTGTGTGTGTGTGTGTGTGTGTGTGTAGAGGAGGTTATTTTTTCAGGAACATTCCACTTTGTTTTTGAGACAGGATCTCTCGTTGAGAACTCCCTGCTTAGGCCATACAGTCTGGCCAGTGCGCCGCAGGGATCT
Organism: Rhabdomys pumilio; assembly: GCA_030674055.1. Lineage (NCBI taxonomy): Eukaryota > Metazoa > Chordata > Mammalia > Rodentia > Muridae > Rhabdomys > Rhabdomys pumilio. The sequence goes on from JANHMN010000001.1 coordinate 33,097,364, forward strand.
ACTTGTCTCTGCCTCCCAAGCACTGAGATGACAAGCACATGTCGTCACGTTTACTTTTGCATATGACTTCTGAAAATGAATCTCAGGTGCTTCCATTTTCAGGGCAAGCAGTGTGCCCCCTGAACTGTCTCCCCAGCCCTCAGATAAGGATAGAAGACCTACTAGTTAATTACTATGTACAACAGGCAGATGGTTTGTTCTTGGTTTCCCAGGAGAAACAAACACTATCAAAGGTTTTTTTTTTTTTTCATTCATTTGATAACTTAATAAAATGCATTAGTGCAATGAATTGCAATTGAAAATATATAACAATAGATGTTTGTGTACATGTATATTTTAAGGTAAATATAATAATTTAAAATCATTTTCTTCAAGCACATGCGTAAATTACAGGGGGATATATAGCTTTTCTTTTTTTAATCCATGTTTTATAAGTTGTAAAGTCTCTGTGGCAATTCTGCCACTGTGTTTCAAAAGCAGCAGTAGAGTATCTGTAAGGAACATGGCTGAGTTCAGTAAAGCTGCTGGCCCAGCCCCAAAGGAGCTTCAGCAACTGCTCCTACCAGAAGATCAATGGGGAGGCAAAACATATACAAAATCTCTCATCCATGAAAGCCCAGCCTGTCCAAACTGCTCTAGGCCTTTTTCTCGTGAGCTTATTGTCTTCGTGTCCCTGAGGTCTGCTAGAACTTGGCAAAGGCTCAGTCACTGTAAGATAATTTAACATACTCTCAGGAAGTCTGTAAACTATGCAGTGATATTTTAATCACCTAATAATAAAGACAAAATTAAGCATACATATATACAGCAAAATTGAGTTTTTCATGTCATTAATTACTATGAGTCTTTAGTTACTTAATCATTCTCATTTCTATAATTTTGTTTTGTTTTGTTTTGTTTTGTTTTGTTTTGTTTTGTTGAGACAAAGATTCATGTAGCCCAGGCTAGCCTGGAACTTACTACATAGCAGAGGAAGACTTTGACCTCAGCTTCCTGTCTCTGACCCCAAATGACAGGCATGCACTACCATGTCTTGTTGACAATTTTTAAATACATCTCTAATGTTCATCTGTTCTAATCTAATCTAATGTTAATCTGTTCATCAAAAAGTTGTAATAACCTCAGCAAAGTATTGTTTGAAAAGTGATTTGAGTTAATAGATATTAACACTGCTTTTGGTTTATTGGAAAAACAACATGTCTGAATGAGCATAAAACAATAAAATTCTAAACAATGAGTAGACTCATTCAGTGATAAAATCTGACTTAAAAGCAAGTTAGATTTATTAACAGAGGAGTGTGAGCATTAGAAGAACCACTGGGCCATCTGTAAAGTAGGGAACGGTTTACAAGAGAAAAACAATCTGAATGTTTAATGGTATAAACAGAGCTATCTGTCAAGGGGTCATCAACAGGACAAGGCAGAAACAGAGGCTGATATTTTATTTCCCTAGAAACTGTAATCTAACAAAAACTTATTATCTGAGAGGCCGCTGGTTATTTCTACCTGAGGTTAGACATCCAGGTAATTGCCGGTGTTCTAAGTGGCCCACACAGCTCAGAGCCTCCGGGCACTGGTGTGGTTTCAGACAGCTAACTTTTTTTAAGATTTATTTTATTTTTAACTAGATGTGTGTATGTCTATGTATGGGTATGTACGTTGAATGCAGATGCCAAAAAGAGGCCAAAAGAAGGTGTTGGATCCCCTGTAGTTGAACTTACAAGCGGTTGTGAGTTGCCTGTCATAAGTATTAGGAACTGAACTCAGGTCCTCTGCCATCAGAGTGCTTGCTTTTAACCACTGGGTCAACGGCCCCCAACAGCTAACTTCTTGACCGTTGTGCTATTAGAGAGTAACGTGTTCTGGAGCGCTATGTTCTTTTATAATTAGCAAAAGCAGTTATTCCAGGTTCACAAGTGGAAGGACAGACACATTGTGAGATGTTTCAAAGATGAACCGGGAGCAGAATGACAGGAAGGGATAGACTTTAGAGAAGCAATAATAAAAGATAATCTCCACGAGGGGTGGTGGAGCCATTGGAAAGCTAAGGTCACAGAAATCCACGGCCTTACTTGGATCTTGTATGCCAAACCCAGAACCAGCTCTCCAGCCAAAGTATACATTAAATTACAAGTTGACAAATTTCGTTTTGTGCCATCTTTATCCAAAAAGTATCTGGGGGGAAAAATAGAAATGCACCATGATTGGCTCAAAAAGAATGAAAATGTTGAAAGTTGGTAACCACTTAGCCCACAGAAAGTGAGAATGAGTGCACAGAGAGAAAGAGAGAGAGAGAGAGAGAGAGAGAGAGAGAGAGAGAGAGAGAGACAGAGAGAGAGACAGAGAGAGAGACAGAGAGAGAGACAGAGAGAGACAGAAAGACAGAGACAGAGAGAGACAGAGACAGAGACACAGAGACAGACAGACAGACAGACAAATAGACAGAGACAGAGAGACAGACAGAGACAAAGAGAAGAGACAGAAAGAGAGAGAACCCAAGGCTCTCAACTAAGGAAACATCATAAATATTGCAAACAAATCAGTCCGCAGTGGGTGAGCAGAAGCTGGCAGAGCCTGCCGTGCAATAACTGAAATTCCAGTTGCCACAAATGCGCTCTTCAAGTAGATGTGGTGAACTGCCACAGACTGGCAACCGTGCCTGAGTGCTTAGTGATCAATCTGAAGAAAAGGTGGTTGTCCTTGAGCCCGTGGGCCTGAGACAGAGCCATTAGGAAGCATTTTCATATTTCAATTGCTGCTGTCTGCATTTTCTCATTCTGGTTCTCCACAAAGGTTGCCATTAGATAAAATAACCTTGGCTTTTAGATGCTCAGTAATGCGTGGTAAAGTCTGTAAATCTCACATAATGGGTATGCCAGAGTTTGCAGTAGTTTCTCCATTTAAAGTGGCCAAGTGGGCTTTCTAATCAAAACCTATCTTAAGAGTAG
>JANHMN010000001.1:33100321-33124574 GCA_030674055.1 Rhabdomys pumilio
TTATTATTATTATTACTTCTGTAATTTAGTTATTAATCATCGATGGGCAGCAGCTAAGAATTGCCCCTGCGACCGTGATGGATGAAGTCCAGAAGTTTCTAGGCGTCTCACCTCATTATAATTACTCTGAAGCTTTAACGTAAGTCCAGATTCTAATTAATTTACTGACGTTTCAGCAAGGAACCCATTGTAAAGAAATTGTAGTTGGATGATCTGATTCGCTGATGAGTGACTTTTTTGAACGTTGACTGTTTTCTAGGTTGGCATTTCCCAATTGAGAAAGAACATTTAGACAGTGTGACAAAGAAATGTCCTCGGTATTCTTAATTCCTAACTTGGCAAAGATTTCTCCTAAAATGAACATGGAGGAAAAAAAAATAGTTGTGGCTCATTAAACTAACAAAGAACCTTAGAAGAAGGTACTTGAAGTAAGTAGCTGCCCTGGCTAGTTTTATGTCAACTTGACACAAGCTAGGGTCATCTGAAGGGAGGGAAACTCAACTGGAAAAAAAATGCCTCTGTAAAATACAGCTGTAAGGCATTTTCTTAATTAGTGATTGTTGCTGGAGGGCCCAGCCCACTGTGGGTGATGCTATTCCTGGGCTGCTGGGCCTGGGTTCTATAAGAAAGCAGGCTGAGCAAGCCATGAGGAGCAAGCCACTAAGCATCAGTCCTCCATGGCCTCTTCACCAGCTCCTGCCTCTAGGTTCCAGCTGTGCTTGACTGAGTTTCTGTCCTAACTCCCTATGATGAGGGACTATGATGCTAAAATGTAAGCCAAATAAACCCTTGCCTCCCTAAGTTGCTTTGGTCATGGTGTTTCATCACAGTGACAGTAACCCTAAGGCCATCTGTAAGAACAGAACCCATTAACAGGTGATATTGGAACTTCTTGGGAGCATGAAGACATGACTGGTACAGTTTAGGAAGTGACCTTTCTGTGGCTTTCAGAAACAGTGTCATATAGCAGAAAGAGCCCAGTGGTTGACTGGATAGGAGGGGGCACTGTGATAAGCCTAAGTATGCTGCGTGTCTTCCTTGCCTTTACCCACTGTGAATCTGACCCTGCCATTCTCCCTTCAACAGTTCACAGCACTGGTTTGGGTTTGGTTTGGTTGGCTGGGCAGGTGGTTTGGTTTGTTGGGGGTTTGTTGGTTGGTTGGTTTTCATTGGTTTTCCCAGGTGGCTGATTGGAAACTGGGACTAAGGAAAAGTTAAGCAGCAGAATTTTTTTTCTTTTTTTTTCTTATTTATTTATTTATTTATTTATTTATTTAATGTATGAGTACACTGTTGCTCTCTTCAGACACACTAGAAGAGAGCATCAGATCCCACTACAGATGATTGTGAGCCACCTTGTGATTGCTGGGAATTGAACTCAGGACCTCTGGAAGAGCAGTCAGTGATCTTAACCTTTGAGTCATCTCTCCAGTCTTAAGCAGCAGAATTTTCAGGAAGTGTCAGTGCTTACACAGTGTGTGGACCTTCATGTTGTGCCCTCAGTCTTCCTTACATCACCCTTGTCCTCCTCTGCAGTCTGTCATGAGGGCTCTGCTTGCTCGCATCTCAACTGAGCAACTCAGCAGAGGCACTGAGATGGGCGGAGTATAAACCATATTCTCACTATATATTTCTTAATTCTAGGATTAATGGGTCGAGCCTTAAAGAAACTTTAAAAGACTATATTACTTCTACTGTGCATTTCTTAAAGCATGAATATTTTTAATGTTTATTATATAAAATATAAAATTATAAAAATATATTATTAACATATTTTATTAATTTAAGAATTTCATGCAATATATTTTGATCATTTTCATCTCCCGTCTCCTCCCCCTAACTCCATCCATATGCATCCTACATCAGCATCCCTCTTCCAACTACATGACTTTTCCATTTCCCTCCACATTTAATATCATCATCATCATCATCATCATCAATTTCTTTTCACTTCTCCCCTCCCCCAACTCCCCCCAGATAAAACTCAGTCCCACAAATGATCTGAGTTGGCATCTGCTGTTGCACTCTATTCTATGACAACTCTAAAAGTGAGGAAAAGGTTTCTTCTTCCTTTCAGCTCTGCTTGCAATAAAGAGTTGGTAGGAAGGCATCAAACCCTGCATATATAGTGTACCAACCATGTGTAAAGATGTGTTAGACATTCTGGTTTAGAAGCCAAAGGATACTGCAACTCTGAAGTTTCAAGCTTTCTTCCCAGGAGTCTCTTACTTGCCATTAACATTCACCTGCTGGACCAGTTTGCTATACCTCTAGTATGGCCAGTTTTGTGGAGTTTTAGTTCAACAACTGATAGACGCTGGCCTTAAGTATTTAACATTCAACTTAACCTTAAAGAAAGCTGAGTGCTTTTAGTTTACAGTTAGAAATTCAAGTCCACTTTCTGCTTTCTGCTTTAAGTATCTCTTTGAAAAAGAAAGCTTTTATTTTCTAAACGATTTTCTATTTCAAGTTGGCTTATCTTTGTGTCTTTTTATAGGGTATCTGGCGAGGTATTGTGTTTCGGGTAAAAAAAAAAAAGAAGTAAAGTAGTCTATAAAGACATAATTTCTTTTTCTTGTAGAGTGGTCCTTGACCTGCATGCTGTGTGTTTGTCCTCTCTGCATCCTGCTCAGCAGAGAGCTTTTTTATTCATCTCGATTGCTGGAAAAGGCAATGTGAACTTGAGAGACGGACAATCAAAGAAACATACTATGTACAAAGAACTGTGGGTCACTGTGCACCTGGAATGTAGCTAGCTAAAATTACCCATTATGTGATTCGCTTACCTAGTCTGGCAAGTAGCAGGGTAAGATAGCTGTAATCTGTGAAAGCAGTTTCGGGGCCAGCAGGGCTGCCCTCACTGTCGCCTTGCTGACATAGATAATGTACTTCCAGGGTGTCTCTTTCCACGCTTTCTTGTCGGTCATTGATTGGCCTGACACACCTTTTAAAAACCTGCTGTGCGCTTGTAGGATATTTGGATAACGCATCGTATTGTCCTTGCCTTGAAATGGTTCTGCCCTCACCCTGTGCCCTTCTAGGTTGTTTATCTGGATCCTGGTCTAACAATCCCTTCCTCCCATCAGAGTCTCTGTGACACAATGGGTGTTTCTCAATGCTTTGGAAATGTGGCCTGACTGTGAGAAGAAAATGCATTTCAGAAATATCATTGGCACAACCGCCAAAAGACTTTGCTGTGTACACTTTAGCATTGCTTAATCTACTGATGATAGTAAGATTATCTGGTTTGGGTACAAAAAGAAAAAAAAAAAGAAAAGAAATGTGTTATCACTGGACCACTCACTCCAACACTTAGCATTTCTAGGTGACCTCTTGTGGATACACTATATAATCTTTTTTTATTGGATATTTTCTTTATTTACATTTCAGATGTTATTCCCTTTCACAGTTCCCCCCTCCCAAACCTCCTACTTCTTCCTCCCTCCCCTGCTTCTATGAGGGTGTACCCCACCCACCCACCCACTTCCACCTCCCACCTCGACACCCTGGCATTCCCCTACACTGGGGCATTGAGCCTTCACAGGACCAAGGCCTCTCCTCCCATTGATGACCGACAAGGCCATCCTCTGCTGCATATGCAGCTGGAGCCATGGGTCCCTCCATGTGTACTCTTTGGTTGATAGTTTAGTCCCTGGGAGCTCTGAGGGGTCTGGTTGGTTGATATTGTTGTTCTTCCTATGGGGTTGCAAACCCCTTCAGCTCCTTCAGTCCTTTCTCTTAACTTCTTCATTGGGGACCCGGTGCTCAGTCCAATGGTTGGCTGCGAGCATCCTCATCTGTATTTGTCAGGCTCTGACAAAACCTATCAGCTATATAATCTTGATATGCAGGACTATGCTAAGCGGTCTCTATGCTGATAATCTTCAATAGTGCTTACTTAGTCACGTATCAAAGGTACTTTTCAAAAAAGCATGGCAAAAAAAAAAGAAAAATTTCTCAATAATTAAGATATTATTTTTTCCACAATGACTGAAGAAAATGTTCCAGAATTCTAAATTTTACACAGAACCACCAGATAACATATGATATTTTAAGTGACTTTCTACTGTCATGGTGGGTTTCTAATGACACTGAACATTTGGTTTTTGGTTGTTGCTGTTGTCTTGTTTTATCTGATTGTCGTGGTGAGTTTGAAATAAATGGTATAAACCTAAAACAATGTAAGTAGGAGTTATCCAATCAGACTATCATTGAACAGCTGCTCAGCATAAGCTTCACCCCAACCCCTGAAAGGGTTGCCATAGTGATGCTTCATAAGCTGTGTTACATGTGTAAGAAATTGACCAGTGATTTCAGAGAAAGGAAGAGAAACAATGCCTGGAACAGATTGTGCAATTCATGTAAACCAAAATCAAACATACGAACTTTTAATTTGCCACATATTCATTCAGAATTATCAGTGGTCAGCCGATGTTTCAAAATGCTAACCCTGCAGCTCATCTCTTGTCAGGGGCATACTTGTTCAGATTAATGAAACCAGATTGTGTTGAATGAATATTTAATACTAATGCACGTTGAAAATGTCAGTAGCGGGCACTGACAATGTGAAGCCCAGGGACTGACATAGTTTGTGTTTATCTTTTGTTTTGATGTGTTTTCTGGTTGAGGCCTGGGTAAGTCACAAGGGAATTTTGAACCCTCTTGACAATTCAGAAAATCTCCTCGTATCATTTTAATTACAGTCAAGTTAATATTGGCCAGGAAGTCCTTCCCAAATCACTGCTGATAAGCGTAAGTAAACTCTGCCATGTTAAAACTGCCAAAAAGTAGTTGTGATAGGAGCTATAAATTGGTTTTCTGGATATCTACAAGAGAGCACCTGGAAGAAGTTAAGTGCTGGCAAGAAAACAGAAAGCCCACTCTGCTTAGTTATGATATAATCCTAAATGTTTATATAGTATAGAAACACATATTTATTTACTGAGTACCTTATATGTAGATACACATTTGTATATAGCACAAGAACAATATGTTATCCATGTTGTTAGTTCCTACCTGTTTTTATTGAAAATAGACTTCTTTCTCATACACTATATTCAGGTTAGAGTTTCCCTTTCCCTAACTCCTCCTGGTTCCTGCCCAACTTTCCATCCACCTAAATATACAGCCTTTCCTGTTCTCTCTTATTAGAAAACGGGCATCTAAAAATGAATAAATAAATATTATGATAATAATAGAAAATAAAAGCAAACCTGAAGAGAACAAAGAAAGTGAATGAACAGAAAAAAAGGGGGGGAAGGCAAGGCTTTTGCATGAAAAACATATAACTAGACACAGAGACACTAACATTCACACACAGAGAAATCCCACAAAGATACAAAATCAGAAACCATAACATACAAGCAAAAGACATGCAGGTTGTGTTTTTTTTAATTCCAAGACACAGGCCTGCCCTTAAGTGTACTTTGAATACCCAGTGAGGCAACATGGGAGAAAACAGTTTTTCCTTTGTGAGCAGTTGTCAACTGGAGATGACAACTTCTAGGTTACAGATGTGGGCTTGTGTCCTCTTTCCCTCTGGGCACTTAGACTCCATCTGGCTAAGACATGTGCAGGCTCTGTGCATGCTGCCGTATTCTCTGCTCAGTTCAAATGTACATCAGTCCTCTTGTGTCTAGAAGGTTTTCTTTCCTTGGTGCCTCTCCTCTTCATTGGTACTTAAAATTTTAGGGCTGAGTGTTCCAAAGCCTCTCACTCTCTTCACTTTCTTTTTCAGTTGTGAGTGTCCACATTTGTTCCCATCTATTGCAGAAGGAAGCTTCTCTGATGATGGCTGATCAAGACATTGATCTATGAGTATAATATTATTAGGAGTCGTCTTATTGCTACATTCCTCTAGCAGAAGAGTAGTGTTTGGCTTTCCACTAGGTCCCCAGCTTATCTACTCTCAGGTTCTTGGCCATACAAGCAGTGATAGGCATTTGCTCCATCTCATGGAAATGTCCTTAAATCCAATTAGACGGTGGTTGGTTACGACTTCTGTGCCACAATTGTACCAGTGTATCTTTCTGTCAGGACGCCAATATAGATTGGAGGGTTTACAGCTGGGTTGGTGTTTATCTTTCTCCTCTAGTATGTAGAGTAACTTCCAGAACTCTGAACACAAACCAATAGGGAAGAAGGTTCTAGGTAGGCACTAGTTAAACTTCTCTGTGTTTACTGAGTTATGTAGGTGTTGTCTTCAGTAAAAGAGCCTTACCATCATTTTGTGAAGAGCACCCAATAGCTTTGACAGTTATCTGGGTTGTTGGGAGGTTTCCATGGGGCCCCTTTGGCCAACAACTTGATGTAACCCATTCCTAGTAGTGGAAATTTCATTTGGTGATGAGAGATGTCTAATTGGAGTTTTGTCTCCCTCATTTTTTTTTTGATGATTGTATTTCTATGTCTGTAGTATGTTATCATACAACTCCTTAAATGGCCCTTAGTTTTAACTGTCCCTCCCATATTTCCTCACTTACCCCTTTCTTTCTTCCCCATACCTGTGTGATCTTCCCATTCCAGTCTACCCCCTTTTCTATCCATAACTATCTCTATCTCTATCTCTATCTCTATCTCTATCTCTATCTCTATCTCTATCTCTATCTCTATCTCTATCTCTATCTCTATCTCTATCTCTATCTCTATCCCTTTCCTAGGGAGATCTTCTCTCCCACCCAGTCCCTCACTCTATTCCTAACCTCTGTGGTTATATGAATTGTAGCCTGCTTATCAAAGACTTAACAGCTAACATCTACATATAAATGAATACATTACCATATTTGCCTTTGGAGGTCTGGGTTACATCACTCAGGATTTTTTTCTGTCTCCATCCATTTGCCTGTGAATGTAATTGTTTCATTTTTTTAACAACTAAGTAATATCCCATTGTATAAATGCACCACAATTTCTTTATCCACTCATCTTTTGATGAGCATCTGAGCTATTTCTAATTTCTTACTATTATGAGTAAGATAGCAATGAGAACGATTGAGCAGATATCTCTGTAGAAGCATGGGGAAGCCCTTTAGGTATATGCCCAAGAGTGGTATAGCTGGATTTGAAGTAAAGCTATTCCCAGCATCCTGCGAAATTCCCACACCAATTTCCATAGTGTCTGTACAAGTTTGCATTCCCTCGTGCAGTGGATGAATGTTCCTTTCACCCTACATCCCTGCCAGCATGTGATATTTGTTTTATTGATTATTGATCTTGACCTCTCTGACTGGTGTAAGATAAAGTCTCAAAATAATTTTGATTTAGATTTTCCTAGTAACTAAAGACAGTGAACATTTTCTCTAAGAGTTTTTCAGCCATTTGTGTTTCCTCTTTTGAGGACTCTGTTTATCTGTACCCCATTAGTTCCACTTTTTTTTAGAAGTTAAAAACCAAAGCACACAAAAGATATAAGTCAAAAGTCCCCTGGAAAGTGAGTGGGGAAGGAAGGATTGAACCTGTCTTTAGGATGTTATACTTTCCATCTTTGACCTCTTCCCATTTTAGCACAAGATGCTTGAATCAGAGAAAACTGATGCTGCTGTGTCTCTTTCCCAGTGGAAATGACCTGACTATAACAACCAGGGTCTGGGTCAGCAAGATGGCTTAATGGGTAGAGCCCTTGCCTCAAAGCCTGACAACCTGAGTTTCATCCCTAGATCCCAGGTGGTGGAAAGAAATGGTTGACTGCCACATAGATGACACATACAACACTTGTGTTGTAGCATGCACATGCACACAATGTAAAAATATATATGTATAAATTATACACAATGTAAAAAATTATATATTATAAATATATAATGTGGAACTTTAAAATGAGTTTTTGTATTTTTCTAATTCTTTGAGTCTTTCATGTTACATAATTGATGATATTCACCCCTCTCCTTCCCACTTCTCCCAAGTCTTCCTTCACCTTCCGACTCACCATAGTGCGAGCCTGCTCACTCGCTTGCTTGCTTTCATTTTCGACAAATCCAGTTTGTGTTCCTCTACTACTCTTTGGGATTTTGCCTGCTCTGGAATGTAGTCAAGAGATTTTTAAATGTCACTGTCCGCACAAATGTATAACCAGATACAGATACAAATTAAAATCACATTGGCATACTACTCAGTGCCAAAAAAAAATGGTTATACTTCTTCAAAAAAATAAACCAAATGGCCATGAACCCAAAATATGATGCCAGATGTTGGCAAGAATGAAGAGAATTTCTAAACTTGTGTACTGGCAGAATACACAAAGTATTTGGCAAGTAGTTTTGTAGTTTCTTGAAAATTAAACACAATCTCACCAGCAGTTCAGCTTTGCTTGTAGGAATCTACCTCAAGAGAAGGAAAAGTGTAAGTAAATTAAAAACTTGTAAATGAACATTCATTAGAATAGAAGCATTCATTTTATATAAAACCAACAAACAATCCAAATTCCTATTACCTGGCACGTGAATTAACTTTTTATGCAGGGTGGGGGGGGATATCAATAAATGATGAAGTTAAGACTTAAGTGTGTAACTGAGTAGCTGAGGCAAGAAGACTGATGTGAGTTTAAGGCCAGCCTGATCTATGTTGTATCTATCAGATTATCCTGGACTACATAGCCAGAACCTGTCTTAGTGACGACGACGATAAGTCGTCGATGTGACGATGATGATAAAATAGATGGAAATCAAGGATTGTGATTGAAATCAGGGACTGTCTGAGCATGATGGGGTTTGGATTTGTTTTTTTGTTTGTTTGTTTGTTTTTTTGTTTTTTTGAGAGGTGATAGAAATGTTGCAAAGCTGGGATAATTTTACTGTCGTTGGATTATATATATAATAACATACAAGTATTACGAAATTTAAATTAAACCTTGAAAAAGCTAACAAATATATATGTATAAATATTCTGCTCTTATCCTATATTTATAACATAAATTATGGTGTTTCACTTTTGAAAAATGCATGTGCTTTTGTTTCTCATGGAAATGAAATAGCAAGTTGAAGGTATTTCAGACAAACTTTCTAAGTGTCCTCTGGATGTACTCTGGCATCTGTTCATCAAAGAATGGTGTTTTCACTAATGCTGAAATGTTAAAGACTGTCATTCTCTTGGAGAATCTTTCTTCCCCGAACGCAAGTTGCCTTTATTATTTCTACATATCCCCAGGTGGTTTTCTTCACAAGCTTACAAGCATTTTTATCCTCTCTAACTTTACTCTTTAATTCAAGTTTATTAATAACCATCGTATACATGACTCTGGGGACATGGTGATGGACTATTTTTAACTCCATTGTGGAACAGCCACAAGGTCAGACACTAAGCAGTATATTACACTTCATTCAAAGACTCATTTCCTGATATCCTTGGAAGGAGGGACCCAGGTATAAAATGACTACAAGTGCCAACATTAGAAAGGCTGTTTTCCCTCCATGTTCCCTCAGACACCGTGGCACTGATGTGATTCTTGGCAGAAAGACCATTACTGATTTTTTGAATAGATGTCAAACTTTGTCACTTAGGCTCTGAAATAATATGTCCTCAGCCATACAGTGACCTTCATAAACCTTCATCTTTTCTCCTCGATTGTTTTTTATAAGCAATCAAACCCAATGATTCCTCAGGTCACCTGAAGAACAGACACAATGGCTTGCCTTCATTCTCTATACTCACACTGCTAACTTACACATACACATACTACCCTAGGTGCTGGCTACAAACACACACACACACACACACACACACACACACACACACACACACAGTAATAGGGGATGACCTCACTAAGAGCCGTGATAATGGCACATCTTGTTTTGAGAAAGTCTTGCATTTCCCCAATCAACAATTTGAGGAGATGTTTCCCATGAGAAGCACTTGGATTTTGTCTGATGCTGCGTGGATATTGGGGGAGCACTATCACCCCATGTGACATAACTCCATTAAAAATATGCATACGCAATGGTGACACATGCCTTTAATCCCAGCACTCTCGAGGCAGAAACAGGTGGATCTCTGAGTTCGAGGCCACCCTGGTCTGCAGAGTAAGTTCCAGGACAGCCAGGCCTACACAGAAACCCTGTCTTGAACAACCACACTAGAAATCAGTCTGGAAGTTCCTCAGAAAATTGAACATAGTACTACCCAAGGACCCAGCTATACCACTCCTGGGCATATACCCAGAAGATGCTCCAACATGTAATAAGGACACATGCTCCACTATGTTTGTAACAGCCATATTTATAATAGCCAGAAGCTGGAAAGAACCCAGATGTCCCTCAACAGAGGAATGGATAAAGAAAATGTGGTACATTTACACAATGGAATACTACTCATCTATTAAAAACAATGACTTCATGAAATTAGCATATGAATGGAACTTGAAAATATCCTGAGTGAGGTAACCCAATCACAAAAGAACACACATGGTATGCACTCACTGATATGTGGATATTAGCCCAGAAGCTCAGAATACCCAAGAAACAACTCACAGACCACATGAAGCTCAAGAAGAAGGAAGACCAAAGTGTGGATGCTTTAGTCCTCCTTAGAAGGAGTAATAAAATACTCACAGGAGGAAATATGGAGATAAAGTGTAGAGCAGAGATTGAAGGAAAGGCCATCCAGAGACTCCTAGGGATCCATCCCACATACAGTCAACAAACCCAGACTCTACTGCGGATGGCCGGAAGTGCTTGCTGACGGGAGCCTGATATGGCTGTCGCCTGAGAAGCTCTCTACCAGAGCCTGACAAATACAGAGGTGGATTCTTGCAGCCGACCATTGGACTGAGTGCGGGGGTCCCCAATGGAGGAGTTGGAGAAGGGACTGAAGGAGCTGAAGGAGTTTGCAGCCCCATGGAGGGAACAACAGTGTCAACTGGCCAGACCCTCTGAAACCCCCAAGGACTGGACCACCAACCAAAGAGTACACATGGAGGGACCCATGGCTCCAGCTGGCTGAATATGTGGCAGAGGATGACCTTGTTGGATGTCAGTGGGAGGAGCAACCCTTGGTCCTGTGAGGGCTTGACGCCCCAGTATAGGGGAATGCCAGGGCAGGAAGTGGGGGGGGGGGGGGGGGGGGGATATGGGGTTTCTGGAGGGGAGACCTGGAAAGGGGTTAACATTTGAAATGTAAATAAAGAAAATATCCAGTAATAGGGGGAAAAGAAAGAGAGAGAAACATCAGGAAATGTTTGTGTTCACATCTGACCTAACCTGGACTTTCCAGAACCTGCCTGGCTTCTGGTGGTCTCACAATTACTCACAAGACATACTTTCTTGCTCTGTTGCCCAGAAAACTGGAAAATAAATGGTTATAGCCAGTAAAAAAAAAAAGAAAGAAAGAAAGAAAGAAAGAAAGAGAAAGAAAGAAAGAAAGAAAGAAAGAAAGAAAGAAAGAAAGAAGGAAAAGAAAAACCAAAAAGGAAAAAACTATGTATGTTGTACACACACGTGTACAACACACGCATGTGTGCACACACATACACAATGTATATATAAAATGCGTGTACACATATGACATATTTATTTTAAGTTGCCACATATTTTCCCGTGTTTTTCTCATACATACGAATGTTATTTGTCCTTCCTCCCCACCCATAACCAAAGTCCCCTCCATTTTCCCATTAACCCTTCATCTTTCATACTCCAAATACATTTTGTTTTCAATACACATATTTATAATTTTTCCCTAGCCTCTAGTTTTCTTTCTTTTCTGAAGTTTCTTTGGAAAAAACAACATTGTAATTTTAACACATACAAAATTATCACTTTATAATTTAGCTTAGAAAATATTCACCTAGCCTAAGGGTGTGAAGATGTTTTGCGTAGGGTGAGGATATGGGTTAGTTGATAAAGAGCTTGCTTAACTGCAGGAGGCCCTGGGTTTGTTTCTCGGCACAGCACGAACCAGGGGCTCTGGAGTACACACCTGTAATCCAAGCACTATAGACTCGAGAGGTAGAAGCAGGAGAATCAGTAATTTAAGGTCCTCCCTGGATACCTAGTAAATTTGAGGCCAACTTGTGATCCAAAGATGTTTTCTCAAAAGAAAAGATTTAAAATGTTCTAAATTTTTTCTTCCAAAATTTTTGCAGTTTTAACTTAAACGTTTAGGTCAGTGATCCATTTGGTGCTCAATTTTCCACCAGTGTGATACAACTGTCAGTGTTCCTTATTTTTTCATGTAAATCCACATTTTTGTCCAGGACAGTTTGCTTTAGTCCCTTCATTGAACTGGAGTCTTCCTATTTGTTAAAGTCATTGACCTTGGATATAGAGGCTTCTTTGTGCATTCCTCATTTTGTCCACTGGTCCATCACTGTGAGTATGGTGGAGGTCTCTGTTTTGCCTCATCAGCCGGTCTCTTTGTGAATCCTTCATCTTGCTCCACTGGTCCATTATTGTGACTGTGAACCACACTGATTGCTCACCATTCAGGAGGCATTGAGATTACACAGTACGAGATCTCCACCTTGGTTCTTTGTTTCAAACTTCTTAAACTGTTTTAGTTCATGCAGGTCTTTTATATTTTTATATTCATTTCAAAGTCATTTTTCTATTTCTACAAAGGACAGGAGAATCTAGTCAAGTTTTAATTGGAATCGTATGAATCTGTATGTAACGTTTGAGCCAGCTGATTTTAAGTATTTAGTCTTGACTGTGAATATAGGAGAGCACTCATTTGGTTAGGCCTTCTGTCTTAGAGTTTCTATCGCTGCGACAAAAAGCCATGGCCAGAAAGCAAGTTGAAGAAGAAAGGGTTTATTCAGCTTATAACTCCACATTGTTGTTCCTCACCAAAGGAAATCAGGACAGGAACTCAAGCAGGGTAGGAACCTGGAGACAGGAGCTGATGCAGAAGCCATGGAGAAATGCTGCCTACTGGCATGCTTCCTTCTCATGGCTTGCTCAGCCTGGTTTCTTATAGAACTGAGGACAGCCAGCCCAGGGATGGAACCACCTACAATGGACTGGACCCTCCCCTACTGATCACTCATTAAAAAAATACCCTACAGCTGGATCTTATGCAGGCAGCTGAGGTACTTCTCAACTGAGACTCCTTCCTCTCTCAGGACTCTCACTTGTGCTAAGATGACACCCAAAACCAGCCAGTACCCCTCTGCTTTTGTCTTTTTCAGTGCTGGAGTTCTTACACCTGGTTTTTGTTCATTTTATTCTTAGGCACTTCAACGTTATAATTCAAATGTTTTAATTTAAATTTTATTATAACTTAAACATGATTTTCATTTAAATTTCCAAAATTGATCATAGAATGATGTTAAAATCAAGTCTTGAAAGTTGGCTTCTGAGTAGTGTACACTGAGCGCCAAGGGAAGTGTAACCCTACATAATACTTCCTAGTGGAGAAGCCACCTTGACAGTGGAATCACTGAATAACAAAGGTGAGGGAGTTAGCACTACCGCTCCTTACAGTGGCAGCTTACAACTAAGCCTAGGAATCACTGCTTTGCTTACAACAAACAACTCAAAGAGACATGTGTGTACTATTGGACCTTGAACATAGAATCAGGATGCCTAGATTTGAACTCAGCAAAATACTGCGGGGACAGATAGTCCACAGAAACTAGACCTTAACAAACATTTTCTTTACTTCATTATTCTCTCTCTTCCCCTCCTTCCTCCTCTCTCTCTCTCTCTCTCTCTCTGTGTGTGTGTGTGTGTGTGTATGTGTGTGTGTGAGAGAGAGAAAGAGAGAGAGAGAGAGAGAGAGAGAGAGAGAGAGAGAGAGAGAGAGAGTGTGTGTGTGTGTGTGTGTGTGTGTGTGTGTGTGTGTGTGTGTCCCACTGTGTAGCTCTGCCTGTTCTTGAATTCTTGTTGTAGACAAGATTGACCTTGAACTCATATAGATGGTCCTGGCTTTGCCTCCTGAGTAGTGGGACTAAAGGCATACACACCACCCCACCCCCATTGTGTATCTTATATTTAGTGAGTATACACAAAACAAAACACTGTGCTATTACTTCCTAAAGAGCTGTAAGACAGGCCCAAATGAGAAGAGATGTGAACAAACTAGTGCTATAACTGGGGACGTAAATTTAGCATACTGTTATCATTGTTTATGTAATTACAGAAAATAAATCTATTTATAGGCAGTTTTTGCTCCAGTGCTAACCTCATGCAGAAATTAAAAAGATCACTAGACAGAACTTCAGTGGATGATAGCTAGAGAAATGAAATTTTAACTCCAAAGTACAAAAGGCTTGTTTGACTTTGGGGGTGGGGGAAGACAGCTGCTAAGAGACAAATTTCTATTAGTAGAAAATCTTCGGGAAATTGTTCTATTAAGAACCTGGCAAACTCACAAATATGACAGATGGGCTGAAAATTAGGAAGTGTGTGCTAGAAGACTTTATATAAGAGGTTATATGAAAAACATCCCCCATTTCCCTGGTTATGGATTGATAGCTGGTCACTGCAGCTTCTGAACTGCTTGAATAATACTTCTTTTAAATTTGGTTCGTTTTCTCTGTTTCTAGGTTTGATTCTCATAAAGGCTTCTGGTGTCAACTGCTGGAAGAAGGGAAAACAAAATGCCTTGGGAAGAGTAAAGGAAGGAAATACCCGCCAATGGACTCCGATGTAAGTGTGGAACTCGAAAACATAAAAACGTGACAAGGATAAACAATAATGATAATATCACACACAATTTCTTAGAAAAGTGAATGAGATCAAGATTCCGCCTTTATACAAGCTAGAAGTCAGACGGGCCCCTCTTGCTTTCTTGTGCACTTTGTGTTACAGACTTACTTCCTTCACAGGAGCAGGGAGGCATTGGTGGAGCAAGAGCCCTTAGCTGTGGCTACACCATGAAGAAAGTATCATCTCTACCTAACAAGTGTTACTGACCCAGCCATAGAAGGGAGGGGGGAGGAGGAGAGGGGGAGAAAGAAACTGGGTTGAAACTTACAGTATTTTATTATGGAAATGTATGAAAGCTATCAGACAATTAAACGTGAGAAATAATAAGATACAAAATACAATATTTCAAAGAAAGACAATGATATTAAAAAATAATACAAATTACTATAAGTAAATAAATACATACATTCAATAAATAAATAAATAAATGATGAGAAAGAGTGCTACACAGCTAAAGGTCACTGCCACCTATGCCATATATGCTGGGAAGGAAGAACCAACTGGTTTGAACTCTCCTCTGACATCCCCTGTGCCAGGGCATGTGCACACACACACACACACACACACACACACACAAGAAAATGCAATTAAATAACATCTTAATTAAAATTAAAAGTAGCTTTTGTGTTTTGCTATAGCTCGGTCGGTATGTTGACTTTTCCATTTACATAATTAATATCTGCATTACAAGAATGAAAGAACATAGGATTTGTGACTATAAATCTGAAAAGCAGGTAACATGAAGAATGATAACCACAGAAGAATGATCCCTGCTGAGCAGAAATTGCACTGCTAAAACTGTCAGTAAAGCCAGGACAGGAAATATATCAACCAGAAATTGAAAAAATATTTTCTGTTTTCAATGTCAAATAATTCTGTGGAACATGCATTATAATGTTAGCTGCTAGTATAATGTACTAAGCTTTTTAACTGTTAGAATGTTAGTGAGACAAGATAATTAACATACCTCTCAATTGTCAAGCACACCAACACATAACCTAGTCTGTGAGAAATGAACACGTTCATGGTGTTACCCAGTATTTTGTTTATTCTGCTCAGAAAAATGACATGGTACACTGTCATTCTCACAGTCTGTGTGCCCTGTATTTTTCCTTTATGCTTATTTTGCATATGCTAATATTTACTTATAGTATATTTAGCATATACTTTGACTATAAGAATCTAACTTGATTATTATAGATGCTTTAGAACTCAGAAATTTAAATATATGGGAACATTTTTTACAATGTTTAATACATTATGTTAACTGACAACCCCAAGGTGGTCAAAATTTCTCAGTGATCTACATTTATTTGACAAATTTTTATCCTTCAAGGTTTGGAAGACTGTTTGTTATACTAGTCTAAAAGACAGGACCTCAGTGAGGTCACAATTAAAGTCTGTACAAAAGGCATAGAAACAGGAGGGACCTATTTTCATAAAGAAATTACATTGTAAGAAATCTACTCTGTTTGAGTGACTATCAAAATATACCATGAGATCTCTGTGAAAACAGTCAGAATACACTAAATGCTGTTGAGAGGTAATTTCTTCGTTGTTTCAAGTAAAATAAAAATATAAAATATAATGATTTTTAAATCAAAGCTACTTCTGTAGATAGTTATTAAAACTAAGTCTATCACTAAGACACTAAGGTATATCTTATCATTTATTTTGCTCTGGTCTAACATAGACAAAAGTGAGATACTGTATAAAACTGGTGCTAGTCTAGATAACAAGAAAACCATGACCGTAGATGTCAACAAGGTTACTCTGTAAATGTATGCTAAGTTTACTTAAAGGAATAAAGTGTCTGACACTGTGTAAAAAGTCTCCAAACTGGAAGCTTCACAGAAGGGTGGAAACACAAACCTGACTGGAGTAGCAAGCTTTGCCACACAGTGACCACCTCTCCTACTTCAGACTTGAGAGGGAAAAAAAAAAAAGGAAAGTATCCCAGGGTGTGGCCAACACGGTTCACGTGCTTAACCCAAATTTCAACCCATATCTGGTACACAAGGTACCTATTTCAGCAGAGTCAACATGCATGGAATATATTTTAGTAAAATAAAACATGTGTTTCTCTTTCCTTCACACAGAGCAGAGCATTTCTGTCCAGCTACTACCGTGACCACAACGTGGAGCTCTCAAAGCTGCTGCACAGGCTGGGGCAGCCTCTGCCCTCGTGGCTGAGACAGGAACTGCAGAAAGTGAGATAGCATGGAGAAGACAACAGGAATCTGGCTGCGTACTGGCACAGACCTCATCCAGAGCTCACAGACGTTACCAAAAAGCTGTCAATCACATACCTCTGCATCACGGAAAACAAGAGAGACTCTTCCATGTGCTGGCATATGGATGACTGTGGAGGGTCGGGCATTAAAAAGTATCTTTAAGAAGCTCCCAGGCTTATGGCCGTCCTCTTAACCCATATATCTGATTCATGTGGAACAGCAACCAGCATAAATTTTAAAACAAAACAAAAACCAGAAACGCTGACACAGACCTGTTCCATTTCACAGTAATATTTACAATTTTGTATCTCAGCTACGGTTGTATTTCTGTAGATGGATTTCTGGACCACTGTTTGACTGTAAAATGTTTTCTTACTTGATTCTGTGAAGTATCCTATAAACATCGTGACGTAGAAGTGTGAAAAATGCTGCCAGCATAGGCCATCCATGGTTGTGCGAGAGAACGGGATGGGGAGCAGTCTGTGGGCTTTGTCTCCAAACAGAGAAGCAAAGGAGGTGGTTCTCCTTGTACGCTGTCCAGTGCGCTCGTGCTGATACAGCTCTGGATTGTAAACTTGGCAGACAGTAAACAGAAACCCATTCTTACATCAAGATAGTGAGTGTTAATGGAAGAGTACTGACTAAATCCTCTAAGAGAGAGATGGTGAACATCTAAAGATACACCACTGAGAACATTTTGCTTTTCTGCTGTAAGCTGCTGGTTTGTTCTGGCCACCTCCAGTTGTACCAAAATGCATGTGGAGTCTGCAGAAAGTGTTCTCTCTGAGTCATAGAAACCTTCAAATGTGCAGAACAAAGGCTAGAAAAATGGTTGGGAGCACTGACTGTTCTTCTAAAGGACCCAGGTTGAAATTCCAGCACCCACATGGCAGCTCACAACTGCCTGTAACTCCCAAGATCTGGCACTCTCACATAGACAAACATGCAGGCAAAACACCAATGCACATAAAAGAAAGGTTAAACACTTTTAAAGTCTTCATAACTATGCAGAGCAGCTACTGAGCAAACTCTACTGGCTAAAAACTAAGGACAGTTCCTTGAGGTGTTTAATTAAAGTACTCAGATTTAAGTTATTGCAAAACTGCATTTTTCCATGCAATCCCAAAGAAAATTGTGTAATGTACTGGCTTTTGTGACAATGGACTCATATACAAATTTTCATCTAATATATAAAATGATGGTTGTGCTTCAAGGGTGGAGCAAGCAGGGAAAGTCCCGGGTTTGAGAATACCTCACATGTTGTCCCTATCTTTGTTCAACAGCAGAGCATTGTCACCTGTATGAACTGTCTACGGTAAGAATCACAGGGAGTACAAGGATGAGCTTGGCTCTCGAAATACATCTAATTTAAATTAGACACAAGATGAGTGACGGATTCAAAACAAGAGTACAGTAGATCACACTTCCCTGTGTTAAAATAGACTTAATTTTATTGTAATTGACACATGTGTAAATATAAGGAGAACATTCCTCGCTGTGACTGCACACACTCCTATAAAGTATTCTACGAGGTATGTTTAGAAAAACGATATGCCAGAAAACCAATGGCCTGAATATTTCTGTCTGTCACTCCCATACATAAAACTCTTGCAGTTATTTGCCAGTTAAAAAGCAAGAGTGAAGGGACCCTGCTCACTATTTATTTCCTTATATCCTTATTTCCACAATGATTGATTTCTCTACTTAATGTTTTCCCATCATTTATGAACTCAAAGAATACAGTGATTTTTTTTTTAAGCACTTACCAGAAAGAGTTGGCTAAACAACCAAATTTTAAGAACCTTGACTGAGAGGCCAAATCAAAATACAGTGAAATGAGTCTTCCCTCTTATGGCTGCCACTTTGAAAGCGACACCTGCCAAGCCCAGCAGGACAATCATCCCTCACATCCGCATCCATTAATTTAAGAAAATTGGCTCAAGGGGTCATGAGACCCAACAGCTCCAGCTGTTAGTCTCACTGGTGACAACGTGTCAGCTCAGGAATCAAGTGGGGAAATAAGCTGACATATGTCTCCACCTTTGAACCTCTAGATAAATTGGCTACTGACATCCTTTAATGTAGGGAGACAGTGCCTGTAAATGGCAAAAATAGCACTTATAATGAATGAGAAAAAAGAGACGGTACCCAGACCTGCTCACTCCCAAGTACATGTCAGATGCCGTGTAGAACAGCAACCTTTTCAAAGGGTTTTGACCACTAGGCATGTCAAAGAGGCAGCTCCAGATTCTGGAGGACACCCATGTTTCACACTGTGAGCTCCAGCTGGCTATTATGCTATCCTGAAAGCGACAGAAATCCGGGAGAAAAGAACGGGAGAGAACATGATTCCAAACTAGCTTTGTATAGAATTCCCTTTTTCATGACTTATAATATGGGGCTTCCTCAGGAAGAAATGAAATGGTTATTTCAATGTTTATAGCTATAATATTCTTGTCATTCACATTGAATGAAAATTATTGGGAACATTTTTTTTCTCTGGGTTTTTTTTAAAAGACCAAAAAAAACCCTCTATATAATACTAAAAGTGGCATGATACCTCATATGTACAACAATAAACTGGTAAGAAAACAGAGATGTCGGGCCTGGTGATTTCAGGTAATGAGAGGGTATTGTTTTGCTGGGGGTGGGGTGGGGGTGGGAATGGGGCAAGGTCAAGAGTTCAAAGGCACAATGTTATGATTTAAAATGGGGAGGTAAGTGAAAAGCTTAGTAGGCAATGAGGAATTTCTGTTCCGGGTTTTGCCTGCTGTGATTTTATTTGTCTTCTAATAGGACAAAGCTGCAGCTTCCAGGACACTCGTGGACTCTTTACTCTCTGTAGAATTTCAAGAGGTGTAAACTAGTTTAGTTCACACACACACACACACACACACACACACACACACACACACAAAGGCTAGAAAATAATCTCTCCAAAAGAACATAAAATGAGGACAGGAGTTAGACCTGTAGCCTCATTCTCCACAAACTTTCTCTCCAAGACACTAGATTTTCTCACAACACAACCCCTGCCACCCCTGAATTACTCTTACCCGGAGTATAGTATGCTCGTCTTTCCAAATGTGTCATCCTAGGTTATGTCCACTCCAGAACCGGTCAGTGATGGGTAATGAACCCACCCACCAGTATTCCTGGTTTAAAATACCAGTACTAGTGTGTTTCAGGGAGAGCAGCCCTGCAGCCTAGAAGCACTTACTTTTTAAGCAATGACTCATTAAGCAAAGAACACTGAACCAGTGATGCCAATATTTTTTTTATTTCAGATTACACTTGGTACCTGAAATATCTTCTGTCAATAGTAACAATACCATAGTTTCCCCCATCTTGTGTGTGTGTGTTGTGTGTGTATGTGTGTGTGTGTGTGTGTGTGTGTGTGTGTGTGTGTACACGCATGCTTGCATGCCTGTGTGCATGCGTGTATGTGTGATTCCTCTGGAGAATACTAATGGATATAGTAATGAAAGACACAATTAGAATATGGCAAGGGAATATATTTTTCATTTTTAACACTATAATTCTTCTTTCTCTAAAATATCATTTTAAGTAAGTTGTTGACATGTAGCTGGTTCTGATTTTGGTGATTTAACAATTTTGTGTTTTTTACGTTTAGGGGCTAATCAACAGAAACTCACAGGTTTCCTCATTGCACCTCCAAAATATCACGTAGCTAAATCAAGCAGTTAGGAATCTTCGTTGGAGAAACACATACTCTGTGGTTGACAATTCTCAAGAAACTATTTCTGTGCTGGCTTTGATGTTCGGTGTTTTCACTTACTCTAGACCAAGACTGCTTCAGGCCTATGCAGTCAGTCCATAAACTTGCCCTTTGGCAGTAAGGACAAAGGAAAAGTGTGTCAATTTTATAGAATTCTTTATATTTCAGTGTTCCTCATAAATGACAGTCAAATTCATGCATTTATTTCTTCATATAGTAAAGATATGTTTAACTTTTCATAACACTCTCTTCCATTAATCCTGTAATTACCTTAATCTTTGAGCTCTTTGTCTCTCCTCTCTCTCCCCTGGTCCCTTGCCCATACAATCTAAAGGTCCTGCTTCTGTCTCCCTGCCCAGTCATTGACTGTACAGTAATTACCAATCAAAGCCAGTTGGGAGCAGGAACCCTCAGGTCTGAAAGCACTGCTTTGAGAGTCCAATTAAGACAAAACATTAGAACTGATTCCCAACAGTCTTCCGTTCAATCAACAACTGCAAGCTGACTTTGCTCTTAAGCGAAGTTATGCATGGCTTACACAGGTGGACCACAGGAGACTTATCCTCATCTTTGTTTTGGGAACAGCATTCTGACCCTAAAATTTATTTTCGTTTAAGTTTCAACTGTTACTAGAGATTTTAAAGCAAAAGATTGGCGCCTGTGGTACCCATAGTCCCAAGTCTACTACCCATCCCAATATATCAGCTAAAGGGACTATAGGAATGGTAAGTTGTAGAGAATTCTTCAGTGTGGGCATGCTGGCAAGTGGGACAGACAAAGGTGCATATCTGTGATACCAAGTTCATCTTTAGGGTTGCTGACCTGAGGATTAGGTTTGAACGGAGAAAGAATCGGAGTGCAAGTAAGATGGGGACAAGAGATGTGTCCTGATCAGGTGCAATCACCACCGATCAGTCCCTTCCTTCTGCTTCTGCAGCGGAGTTCTGAGTAGCAACACACACCAAACGTTGAGAACTACAGAGAATTGAGTCTGTGGGTATGAATCCTTCTCAATTGATGGACATTAAAAGGCTGGACAACTCACCATCTTTATTCAAAATACCCAAGATTGGCAATACAAAACCCAAACCTTGTCTGCAAAGGGCAGAGGCTCTTGACTGTTGTAAGAATAGACTGTGGGAAAGATTTGCTCCAAATTCTCAAATCAAAACATCCCATTTGATAGGGCTGGAGACACAGCTCAGCAGTTAAGAACATTTGCTGTTCTTGCAAAGGACCCACATTCAGGTCCCATCATCCCCATCAGGTAGCTCACTACTGAAGTTGGAGCCTGGACTTCCAACACCTCTGATGTCCACAAGAAGCACTACTGATATGTATATACACACAGACATGCACTTATATTACATATTCATTGGGATCCACCAAAGTCCTAAGTGAATGTATGTTATTGACGAGGACCAATGAATTCCACAGACCTGTGGGGATTTGCAAAGTCTTCCTGCAGGTAAGGATCAGGGATATGCCAAGCCTTCTTCTGATCCAAATATAAGTGTTTATGACTGATTGTCCAATGTGTAAAAAAAAAAAAACTAGCAACTGCAGCTTCTTCTACCCCTGATGACTGGAACCTGAGACTGCTCCCCTACAAAGACCTAGCAAGACTAGCTAACTCCTCCTCATTTTTATGTAAGAAGCTTGGTCCTGTGTCAGTGCATAGATGGTACTATTCCACCAGAGTGAACACAGCCACGTGTGTCTGTGTGTCTGTCTTTTCTTCATTCCCTCATTAGCTCAGTCAGGTTTCCAGGACCAAGGCATACAGAATGTGGCACACATACATATAATTAATAAATAAGCCTCTATTTAAAAAAAAATAAGTGACTTGACAAACAGCAGCTGCACCAGCTGGCCCCAGTTAATGACAACTCTGCAGAGGACCAAGGATGTCTAGGGACTCCATAATCTTTCATCTCCAATCATTATTTTTCCCACAGGATCCCTGGATGCAGCCAAGAGTGGGGAACACACCCTTAAGCTTTCAGGTTGA
Source organism: Rhabdomys pumilio (assembly GCA_030674055.1). Lineage (NCBI taxonomy): Eukaryota > Metazoa > Chordata > Mammalia > Rodentia > Muridae > Rhabdomys > Rhabdomys pumilio. The sequence goes on from JANHMN010000001.1 coordinate 33,122,942, forward strand.
CACCGGATCTACAAAGTCAGTTTTAATGATGACGATGAAAGGATTTTATGAACTGTGCCCATTACAGGAGATCGGGAAAGCCCCAAGGGCTGGCTTCCAACAGCCACTGGGCAATATCCACCTGATTTGGCTTATGTTTGTAATGAATGTTCCATTGCTAGGGAGAGATTTGCTATGCACTATTTTACTCTGCAGGTAAAAGCACTGCCTGAACAGACCCTTTATCTGCAGCTGTGAACCCTGAAACCACCAAACTGTCAATTCACATACATGAGCCAGGGCACTCCAGGAAGAGTTAAAATACTGTGCTCTCGAAAGTCATTTAAAACAGGGTACACCAGCTTTCCCCTAAGCAAAGGAGGGCTTTTGGAGGTTGGAGGCACTTGAGCAAAGCCAAAACATGTTCCACACGTTTCTCAAAAGCAATTTGATTCAGTCATGCCTGTCTCGTTAAAAATGTTCCTATTCTACCAGGTTTTTTTTAAGGCCTATTTCTAAGGAATATCATTTTGTTCGATACCTACTAGTAAAATTGCCCAGGACAATCCCATACAGTGCCAAATCCCTTCACTCTTTTGAATTAGCAGCACAATGAAAACGGTTCACTGTCCTCAATACAAGAGGCTTTTGCATTCCCCCTGATGGCCAGTCACAGTTACTTTTTGCCTTCAAATGGGCAGACCCTAAATCAGAAAGCACTCTTCAACACTGCAGGGTATGTTCCTTCATGGATTCAAAGACTCCCCTGTGGTCTTTGAAGACATATTGGCTGCACACTTGAAAATGTTTCAGTTAAATCAGGGAACACTACTGTAGGCCATAGATAACAATGATTTCCAGTCTGACTTACAGGTTCTGCCTAGCAAACATTATTCAATCCCTTAGTCAAACTGTAGAAGAATTTGGGAATAAGATGTTCTGTTAGTTACGTTTCTCCTTGCTGTAACAAAATTCCTGACAAAACGAACTTAAGGAATAAAGGATTTATTTGGGCTCGTGGTATACAGCCTCTTGAGCCGGGGAAAGTTAAGGCAAGAGCACGAAGAAGCTGACCACTGTGGCCGAATTTCCCCCTAATTAATTGATTGGATAATAAAGATGACAAGAAGCCAATCGCTGGGCGAGGAGGCGGGTCTTCCGGGTCCAAGAGAGGAAGAGAGATGCAGAAGGAGGGAATGTGCCTTTTGGGTAGCGAGGCAGTAGCTAAAGCAGGCAAAGTGTAGAATAGGGGATTCTGCCACCAGAAGATTTCTAACATAGAATAGTTGATTGTTTAGGATGATAGATTCCCACACCCAGCGGTTGTGTCATCTGTTGATTCTATACTAAGATTGTCTGGTGTTTTCCATTCTAGGTGACTCAGGTGGGCCAGAGGGAAAGAATTTAGCCGGGGCAGAATTAGGCCAGGCAGAAGGGGAAGAGAGCAGCTTGACAGCAGGGGACCGAGAGAGCTGTCTCTGAGCTCTGGAGAGGCAAAGCTGGTGTTTATGGGAGAGGTGTTGACAAGGAGAAACACATGGTCTCAGGCTGTGTACCGGGCTGGGAGCAGACCAAGACCACCAGTGCCTAACTGGCAATAGCGTGGATTGTTTTGTTTTGTTTTGTTTTGTTTTGTTTTGTTTTGTTTTGTTTT
>JANHMN010000001.1:33127097-33153468 GCA_030674055.1 Rhabdomys pumilio
AGATAGATAGATAGATAGATAGATAGATAGATAGATAGATAGATAGATTCAATTTAAGAAACACAATTAGTAAAAATCATTATAATCTTTGGTTTCTGACCAAAAAGAAAGGAAAGGAAATCTAATTTTCTAATTCAAAACAGTGATCATCTGTTCTAATTATAAATATTGTATAATAGGAATCAGGGCCAAGGTTGGCCATTTCTGTGAAATTACTTCCATTATAAAATCGGGGGCTAGGGGAAGCATTCCCCTAATGGAAAATTTTGGTAGAGATACAGTAAAGATTTGGGCAAAGTTGAGCACTGTCAGTTGTGCTATAACGTAAGGTCCTACTTTCCTTATGCACACCCTATGGAGACTTATGTCATTTCTCATCCTGGCTTTTGCATTTGAACAAAAAGCACTGAATTGAACATGCAACATACAAACAGCACGGGCATGGTAAGGTGAATAGAGTGCCTCTTCGCCCTCTAGTGGACCAGGCAGAAATATCACTTCAGTAGTTGTACGTTTAGATAATACTTCACATTAACAATGAATTAACAATGCTTCAGACAGCATCAGATAGATTAAAACTGCTGCTTGTCCACTTAACATGTGTGATGACTATTCTTGGTTATCAATCTGACTACATCTGGAATTAACTAAAATCCTGGCTGCACACATGTGAAGAATTTTTTCTTAATTGTTTGAAATGGGAAGACACACTTCTAGTCCAAATCTTTGAGGCAGCAAGATATAGCTTTAATCCAGATCCTTTGAGGCAGGAAGATCCACCTTTAATAAGGGGCCATGCCTTCTGCTAACAGTTTATATAAAGGACATAAAGGAAGCTTGCTCTCTCTTTCTCTGCCTGCTCTCTCTCCCCCTAGTAAATCCTCTCTTCCACCAGCAGTGGAGCCTACTTTGGGTTCTAGAATATACTGCAGACCAACTGACACACCCAAACTCATATGCCGAACAACTACGGAATTCTTGAACTTTCCATTGGTAGACAGCCATTAATGGACTAGCTGGACCACAGCCTGTAAACCATTCTAATACACAGAGCTTAGGAGTGCTTGCTGCTCTTACAGGGGACCTGAGTTTGGTTCCCAACAACCTTTTCAGGCAATTCACAGCTACCTATAACTCTACCTCCAGTGAATCTGAAGCTCCCTTCTGACCTCTACACTCATATACACAAACCCACTGCAAACACACACACATACATAATTAAAAATAAAATCTTACAAAAGAAAGGCCTGCTGTGTTTTAGTTTTACTTGTAGGCTATGCTGTGCCGTTGTTGCTTCATAATAAAATCAAGATTTTCAAACCTCATCATTTTCCAAACTCACTCATTATTATATAAAACAAAGTGCATGGGCAGGTTAGCAAAGCCATTAGGAATGCTGGTGCTTTCATGTCATTATTCACAATAAATTACATCAATAAATTCATGCACGATAATAAATCAATGTATTTCATTCAAATTTTCTAGGGTTTTACCCACGACTAAATAATAGGATGACAGCACCACCTAGTGGCTGTCTAAAATTGACACGTAATTATCAGTTCATCTCACCGTTTTTGCATAGCTATGATGCTTAAGGACAATGGCTCAATGTATTGGGGTTAATGTCTCAGGAAACATCTATAATGTAATATTGTGATGAGCAAAGAAAAGCATCAGTTTTAACAAGTGACAACTAAATTCCCAAATGATTTTATGAAAGCATTAAGTAGTTTACAAATGTCCAAAGACAAACATTCCAAAATACAAGATCTTCCATTTAATATGCTATGTTAAAGGTTACCTCAATAGTATTTTTGCATGCATGAATGTAGCAAAAAAAGAAAAAAATTAAAGCCTCACAAGTCATGTGGAAATGGTAGAGAAGAAAACAGCAAGCTTCTGAGATGTTAAGTGTCTAATAGCAGACATGCATACCCCAGATACGTTGACAAAAGTATACAAACAAGTTCATTCTTAAAGTGGTGCAGCTAATTTCTTCTCAGATCACCTGGGCAATTCTAGTTATTATGGAGAGACCTTAATTCCTGCAGTTGATGTTGCTGATATCCTAGTGAAGACGGTAGTTGTTTCCCGTTCCCAAATGTTTACCCAGGAACTCCAGATCCCACATTCTTCTAATGCACTGTCACCTCCAGTTTGGTTGATGCTCTCATCTCTTTCCATCCCTTCCTGGCTGCCTTAAATGCTGTAAGAAATCCATATGGCGCTTCCCTCACAGAAATCCCTCCTCTTGCTCACCGTCTTCCTGGCTCCACCCACCAGCTGCACACTTGAATCTATGCAGCTCAACACATCGTGGAGAAAATACACAATCAGACTAGACTTGGATTTAAGTTTGTTTCAGGAATCCAAATAAACTCCCACTAAACCCAAGAATCCCTGCTACATTTCTTTAAAAAAAAAAAAAAAAAAGATTTATTTATTTATTTTATATAAGTACACTATAGCTGTCTTCAGACACACCAGGAGAGGGCATCAGTTCCCTTTACAGATGGTTGTGAGCCATCATGTGGTTGCTGGGAATTGAACTCAGGATGTCTGGAAGAGCAGTCAGTGCTCTTAATCTCTGAGTCATCTTCCTAGTGCCACCCCCCCCCACACACACACACACACACACTACATTTCTAAGTCTATTGACATTGTCTTCTAATCATATTCTGTCCTTTCCCTTCAAATTTCCGAGCCTCCTTTATCCTAACTGGAAGTTGATGGCGTTCCTTTGTATTTCCCCAGGAGAAAACCAACTGACAGAAGAATACATGCAGACGTTTGCACCATCACTTCCAACAGCCAACTACCACCTGGTCCCACCTATGTTTCTGGAGAGTTCTCAGCTGTTACCTTAGACCAGCGCTTCTCAACCTTCCTAATGCTGCAGACCTTGAATACAGTTCCTCATGTTGTGGTGACCCCAAAAACTAAAATTATTTTTGTTGCTGCTTCATAACTGTAATTCTCCTACTGTTATGAATCATGAATAATGTCATTATCTGATATACAGGATTTCTGATGTGCCACCCTTATCAGGACGCACAGGTAGACAACCACTGCCTCAGGCTAACCCCAGCCTTTGTGCACTAGCTCCAGCTCATGCACGCTTTCCAGCACTGTCAGTTTTCCATCTACACCATAGCCCCAGGGGCCCAGCCTTAGCTGCTCTGAGACTCCACGAGCGAGCGAGCGAGCGCTTGATCTCACCTGAGTCTCCAGAGAGAGCCCCATTTCTCTTCTACTTTACAGCATCCCTTTTCAGGATTTCCCAAATCATTGTCCCTACAACAGTTCTTTAAAAGACCCCAAATAGCCTGTGTATGGCTAACTCAAATGGTCCCTTCCCAGCCGTCACGTTGTGTATACTATTAACAGTGGATTGTCCTCCTCTTCGAGAACTTTTCTTTTCAGAATTCAACATTTCACTGGCTTTTCTCCTCACCCAAGTCTAGTCTCGATCCCCTCTCATAGTCCCTCCCTGTAAACTGTCTTTAGATTACTGTGAGGCCTGCTCAGTACCCAACCCACTCTCCGCATTTCCTTATTGGTTGCTTCATCCCAGACCTCTCCCCAGATCTTTATGCACATTTGGATCCGGAGCAGCTGCACTGAGTTAAGATGGCCTTTCCTCTGCAGCTCCCCAGCACTGTCTGTTGCTGTCTCTGTTTGTAATAGTCCTTCTAACTGGCTTTAGATGGAATTCCTGATCATTGGTGACACTTTCCCATGCACTCATTAACCTTTGTACTGTTGTTACCCAGGGTAGGAGTTGTCTGCAGAACCAAGGGTTACTGAAATCTTGTAAAAAGCAAGGCTTTCTAAACAGGGTGTGTGTGTGTGTGTGTGTGTGTGTATTACAGACTGAGAACTCTCATCTCCCAGCTTCTGCACATTAAAGTAACAATAATTTCCTCTGCAGTAGAATCCCATTATAAGATCACAATGATGGAATGCTTAGGTTCAATCTTAATTTCAGTGGTGTTCATTCATATGAAATCAAGCTTCAGGCTATTTTCTGACTGTGGTCTCTCCCGCGGAAGTCAGCCTTCATTTAAGAGATGGATAACCGAATACTAATTATAGTTTTCTGAGTATTACCAGTCTCCCCCACTCAAACCAAAAGGAGAAAGACTCACACGACATGCAAGGAGCAAAGCTGAAGGATGGCTATGCTACAGTGAAACCTTCAGTCCATCCCAGTGCAGAACAGCAATAACGCCCGGCACACTTGCTCAGAGCAGAACAGCAGTATGCCTGGCACACTTGCTCAGTGCAAGTACTCCTTCTTTCATCTTACCCTCCATAAATGTGGAAAAAATTAAAAAATCATAACAAGCAATTTCCACTTCTTCTGCTCCCACATTCTCTCAAGTGGATTCTCCGACTCCAAGCCTTGGCATGACGGTGATGAAATTCACTGGATTTAAATTCAAGTCTTCACTGATTAGAAGTGTCACCTCTGACTCAAATTCAGAGGAAAGTAGAGACGGGCAGTCACTAAAGAAGCACTTGCCTTAAAAGTAGCACTTATCTGATCGGCCGTAAAATGGTGACTGCTTCTGTGTTAGACTTCAATTCTGAAGTTTCAGACTTCAGGAAAAAATGCAAAAATGACAGAGTGTGATTTTTCTCTAATTGTTAACCTAAAGGAATTAGATAAGCATGGTTTTATCTGTTTTGTTTCCCTCGTGGTCAGAATATGGAGTGGACTTTGAGGAACAGGACCACAGGGAGAGAAAGGTCTTATTTTCGCCCTACTGCCTCAGAGTGCTCACCGCGATCATTACCTGTCATTGATACTTCTTTGATTTTTATTTTCACATGATGCTTATCACTCACATTTTTATTACCCAGAACAGGCAGTGTCTATTACTTTCCAACACTATTAATTTATACATTCTCCTCTGTGCTGCTTATTATGTCAACTTGACACAAACTAGGGCATCTAAGCAGAGGGAACCTTGATTGAGATAACGCCTCCACTGCTTTGGCCTGTCGTCTCGGCTGTGGGGCATTTTCTTGGTTATCCATGGATATGGGAGGGCCCAGAACAGTGTGAGCAGTGGCACACCTGGGCAGGTTAGCCCTGGGTTGTATAAGAAGGCAGGCTGAGTAAGCCAAGAGCAAGGCAACAAGCAGCACTCCTCCATGGCCCCTTCTTCAGTTACTGCCTTAGCTTCCCTCAGTGATGAACTGTGATGTGGAACTGGAAGCCAAAGTCTCCCTCGCCAAGATGCATTTGATGATGACGTATCACAGCAAGAGAAACCAGACTAGAATATCCTCCTTTCTTTACTCTGCACCTTCATGAAATCAAGTCATGAAACACAACTCAAGACGAAGCTGGTGCTGCAACTCAGTAGAGGGATTAAAGTCCACCTTCTGGAGAAAATGACTTTTGCTGTTGTTTGTTTGTTTGTTTTTTCCCTGTGGTGCTGAAGATTGTTCACCCGCCTTGTGATTACCAGACAAACACTCCATCACAAGACACATTTCCAGCCCCCTATCCCCAAATGTTTTATTTTGTTTAAAATATATATATATGTATATATATATATATATTGTTTAAAATATATATATATAAAATATATATATATATATGATATATATATATATATATATATCATATATATATATATATGAGAGAGAGAGAGCCTCGTGTACCTTAAATTGTCCATAAACTTAATAGGTAGCCAAACAAGACTCTAACCTGAAAGCCACTATTGCTGGGGTTACAGGCATGTGCACCTGAAAGGTCTCCAAAGAGAGACCCTCACTCAAATCCGGATCAGCGCCCACCCAAGGACACACAAGAGACCTTCTTAATGCAATTGCAAAAGGTAGTTTAATGACAAGGGTCCTCGGGTCAAAACGTATCCCACACAGGGGATAGAGGCTTCGACCCGGCCCCCAGGATGTTTGGGATATTTATAGATAGGGGTTGGGGAGAGTGGGGAAAATTTAGCGCAGTTACACATGATTGGTTGCATTATAAATTTTGAACAGTAGTAGGCTGTAACACTGGGAAGACCTCAAGTGTGTGTGTGGGGGGAGGGGGGGTAACCAAGGACAGTGGAAAGTTAGTTAGTTCTTGGAACCACCCAGATGACTTGCATCTTTCTTTGTCAGGAATGTGTCATCTTGCTTTGGGCCTTCCCCACCCACAGGTGGGTTCTTTTCCCTGAGGCTTGAGGAATGTTAATACTCTTCCCCGGGATGTATCCCAGGGCAGTGAAGGCCTGAAATCCTACATTAAGTTCCGCCTTCCTGGAACTAGTGAGCCTGTATATATTTTATAAAATGGTCTTTATAATTTTTCACTCTACACACCATGCCCACTGTATGCCTTGCTGGGGGCTGGTCCCAGGGGTCTGTGCTGCTAGGTAAGCACTCACAAATGAAGTAACATCCCAAATCCTGAAACCAAATCTTTTTCAGTGTCAGAAATAGGCACTGTGCACTTGAAAGCATTTTGTTTGCCATGACCCCAAGTGTTCACTGAAGTCTTTCCACCAGGCACTTCACCAGGAGAAAATGCAAATACTACTACATGTCAAAGCATCAAATCCACTTGTAGTGATCAAAGTTTTCATAACAATACTTGACCAAAACACTGAAAGCAGAAAAACAACTTCCACAGATAACAGATGCGGGGGAGGGGAGGGCAACAAGGGGGGAGGGGAGGAAGAACCCGAACGGAAAAAATAAGTGGCAAAAAGCAGGTTTTAAAAGTTCTTTTTCAGATAAAAGTTTAGTCAAAAGACAGGAACATACAAGGACATAAACTATCACTATTCCATCACAGCTACCTAGCCCAGTGGTTAATGTCTGTTTCATTAAATATTTTCAGTAAGACATGGTGTGCTCCCAAAACTTATGCTTAGGTTTTAACCCCTACTCTCGGAACATGGCAGTATTTGGAATGAGGTTAGTAGACCCTTATAAAACCTGAGGTACAGACAGGCACAAAAGAAAAACCCAGAAAAGATGCAGGCTGCCATCTACTGGCCAGAGAAGGAAGACTCTTAAATCTCGGACTTCTCAGCTCAGGACTAATACTGTCGGTTCCTTAGGACACCCTCAGAAGAGCATCTAGAGTCTAAATGACGTGTGTTTGGACAGTGCGCCGTGTTTTAAACCCTGTTATTCATAGTTCTTTCAATTCATTAGTGATATTTTAAGTAAAATGAGATATTCGGCGAGCGTGCTGAGCTTCACCAACACCTCTAGGTCCTTCAAATGCAAATACTGTCTCCAGTAAATTGGTTCATTCCGACTCCAGCACCAAGATGCCCTAACTGCACCCTTCCAAGCCTGCAGCGATCTCGTGAGCAAATACAACCCGTTTCCCTCACAGCTTTCTAACACTCTCCATGAGGGCAACTGCCGCCTCAATGCTCCATCATAAAGGCTTCCCCGGGACCTTCTATTCTGTCTCATAGCGGGCTGCACCCGAGAGCGAGACGTGCATTCGTCCTTCTGGAAAAGACGAGGGCCGGGAGGGTCTGGCGCGTCACAGACGCTCGCTCTGCCCAGTCGTCCCGTTCTCTGGGTTCGAGAGACCTTTCGGAGCGCTGTGTCAGACAAAAATAAGTGAGATCAGATCAAAAGGGCAAGCTGAGGGGCGCAAGCGGAATCATCAACCCCGATGAGGGCAGAGCTCTCGGAGACAGACAAAAGGACAGCGCGATATGAAGTGATAGGAAGTGATGCGAGGGGAGGCTGCAACGGAGGGACATTATTAGACTTTGGATCCCGGAAAAGAAGGCAGTCAAGAAGAGCAAATCTGCGAACTACCGTGGCAACAGGAACGAGACTTCAGACAACGCGAGAATTGAGGCTTGCGTTCGGCTTTTCTCCGCCTACCGCCCAAGCCCGCCCATTCCTGTGACGCACTCACCGAATCCGGGCCGCCTACACCAATCAAAGTGATTAGGTGCAGGACAGGTCCCGGAAAGGAAGCGCAAGCCCCGCCCTTCGCGCGCAGGCTCTTGGGAGAGTGCCACCCAGCCTATAAAAGCGTGCGCGCACTGTTCAGAAGTCTCTTTGGCTGCGGTCCGGTTGAAAGTATGTAGTAGTGTTAGGGAAATGGTTTTGTGGGCCTTATTTTTGAGTGGACAAGATGCGGGAGACACAAGGTCATTATGGTGCTGGCCGCAAGCCGTCTACTCTGCAAGAGTGTGGTAAAGGCTAGCACGCCGGCCACCATCATGTAAAGCCCATACGGTGTTAGACGACGCCATCACGTCTAGTTCGCCACCGCTAGGTCAGATGGTGAGTAACACCTTTGGGTTCAACTGGATTTTTGGGTTGTGAAACTCCATGTATCTTTGGGACCTGCCGCCTGTGGCAGTCTCCCTTCCTAGCCATGGAAGAGCATGTTCTTGTTATTGGCAAAGCTGTCACCATTTCATTGGTACCAGATTCTGACTTGAGCAAGTAACATTCATTCTAAGACTGTTAAAATTGAATATGCACGACGCTAAAAAACTGGGATTAGTTTTCTAAACTAGTGTTGAAATGTTCCTAGGTAACACCTCAACTTGTTGCTGTTGAAGAGTGGAAGACGTGTTAAGGTAAAACCAATTTTATGAATGCCTTCCGCGGTTTGGGGAACTGAGTAGGCCTTTACTGTTGGGTGCAGTTTGCACTTGTACTGACATTATGTATGTAACACAAGTGACGTAAAGTCACAGATACCCAGTTAATGGTTACTTTTTTTCCTCCCTCCTGCAGGTACTGTAATGGGCCGAGATCCAGTCACCTTACAGAGGATCTTCGCATCTAAGTTTTGACAATGAGTATGTTGTATCAAATAAAGGATTGTTTTGTGTGTGATAACCGTGTCCTATTTCTGCAGGTTGTCTGAATGGGAGTTATGATAGAAGATGCATTTGCACAGGAAATAACTGGGTTAATAGCTCATTAGTTTGGAATTGATTATGCAAGCAATCAACAAATGGGTCCCCTTACAGTGTCTTCCTGTTGGTTTCCTAGCTGTTCTGTAAGTGTGGGGATCAACTTTTGCATCTCCAAGAGTGGATTATGTAACACCAATTACGGGTGTGTTGTGACAACAGGTGCCAAAGGATTATCTTGTAGCTCTGTAAAGCCCTACTTGGTGTCTGGAATTTGAGGTACTTGACAGTACTCATGTTCAAGAGTATGATAGGCCTTATCTCGGGGAAGCTTGGGAACCAAGGAGGTAAAATTCTCCAGCATTGAGATTCTTGCAACTGGGGGTTCAGATTGCCACCAGACATCTCACCTCAGCCTCCATTCCCATTTGAAAGGGGTTGCTGTAGTAAGTTGTTTGGCCACTTAGTGCTTTGTTTCATTATGCTTAAAGGAAAGTTGGATTATAACTATAAAACTGTTTCAAGTTAGTCTTGGGGAATCTGAGGAGTTACTGGAAGGTGCCAGTAGGTGGTGTTCTATCATGGTTCAAAAGGCAGAATTAAAGTCTGACGTCTGCCTAGAGTTCTAGGGAAATGAGGGGTTTGATACCTATAACGTTTCCCTTGTTCAATGCTAATTAAGTAAAGCTTGCACATTTGTCCCTTACTGGCCTTGGGTTTCATATAACATGCTGTTGAGGTTAAGAAAAGTTTCAAAAAAAATGTGCCAGTATTGGTGTGTGTATGTATGTGTGTGTGTATATATATGCAAAGTCAGGTTTTAAGTAGGTTAAATAATGGATGCCTTAAAAAAGTTCCTCCAAATGTTAGGAAGATTTGCTGGAATTTCACTATTGTAACAAGAATGATAAATCAGTTATTACAGTGACGTAAATACCTGTACCCCCAAACTGCTGGGTTCTTTCAAAATCAAAGGAGTCTTAGGCTTGAGATGTCATTCCTGGTATGGTGCCAAATATAGACTGAATGCTTCTTATCTGTTCCTTTACTGTTTGAGCTTTCCATAAATTACAGATTGGTGATACTTTTTATCCAAGGTACAAAGGCAGGCACTCTAGTATAAACTCCAGGAGTGTCTTTGACTCCACATCCATACCCCCAGGAAGTCACTCCATACACAACCCAGGTCTCATCAGGCTTTTCACACATCAGTGGTCCTCCACTGTCTCCCTGGCAGCTGTCCACGCGGTTGTCTTCTTGGAGGTTTCCAGCACAGAGCATTCTCCCAGTAAATAGTCCCTTGTAACGCTCTTTACAAAACCTCTTGGGTAACAAGGGCACAGCTGCCTGTTGTAGAGTTCTTGAGTAGGCACGACCTGCTCAGACCAAAGGAAGACGGAAGTCAATGGGAATTGCAGGTAATGATCACATTTAGCAGTTTAGTAATTTGGGGGGGGGGGCGGTTGAGACAGGGTTTCTCTGTGTAGCCCTTGGCTCTCCTGGAACGCACTATAGACCAGGCTGGCCTTGAACTCAGTTCACTTGCCTCTGCCTCCCAAGTGCTAGAATTAAAGGCATGCACAACCACCGCCTGGCCACAATTTAGTAATTTAAAAATACTGAAGCATTGAAGGCACTTCAAAATGGCTGGTACTTATAAGTAGTAGCTGTGTAGCATAAGAAAGTATTCTATGAGGATGCTTCAGAATTAGAAGTTTGTACAATTTCACATAACAGAGTTGAGGAATACCAAGTATTCATACAGTCTGCTTCTTGGTAGGTCATAAGGAATAGCTTAAATGTACACCTGGCAGTTTAATTACATCAGCTTTTGCTAAAATTTGGAATTAGAACCAACAGTGTAGAAAAACCGACAGTCCAGGATGTGAATCTAGGCTGTGTGTATACATTTCAGACTTGGCAGACTTCAAGCATCTAAGCATGAGCCCACCTAAGGCAATGAATGATTCTCAGTCCTAATGCTGCTATCCTTTAATACAGTTGATGTGACCCCCCAACCACAAAAATATTTTTGTTGCTACTTCATAACTAATTTTGCTACTGTTAAGAATAATATAAATGTTTTCTGGTGGTCTTAGGTGACCCAATGGAGAACCACCAATCTAAGGTCTTACCATTGCACATCCTAACATGAACAGACGGGAAGCTGTCAAGTTTTCCTAGTTTGTTTCTTTGTTTTCATAATTACCTGTGTCTCCCCATCCTGTTATGTGACAGTTGGAGGCTGTTTTCTGTGGCCTCTCTCTCCATAGAGGTAAACAGGCCGGCAAAACGTGGGTGCTTAGTCTGGCACATTGCTCCCCTGGTCCTTGTAATCTAACCAGGGCAATGTCATAGTCGCTGCTGTCTGGCCGATAGTTCCTGTGAATCACAATCTGTTGAACCCCTATTTCTTGTTCAAACTCCTCTGGTACCAAAGTATGATAATCCCCAACTCGAACTGCATAGCTCCTCGAGTTGTTACCGTACCTGAAGGGAGAGAGCCAAATGTAAGGCTTTTTTTTTCCAGGTATTGAAAATCGATGATCGACAGCTAGGAATGCTAAACTATAACAAATCAATCTTGTTCCAAATCCTGACCTATTGCAAACTTAGCCATCTTACCATTTCTCTTCCCTCAAACTCACTGTCCCCTCCTGGAAGCCCATTGTTCTCACGTCTTACTTCAATTAAGTCTAAATTACTGTTTTTCTGAGAAGTAGTAAGTGTGGAAAATGAGTGGAAATTTTGGACAGAGCATCAAGATGGCAGTCCCTTACCAAACAGGAACACACAGTGTAGCACACAGTCGTCCTGATTTCTCATGTTCATTTTGCTGCATGGAGTTATAAATATGGCTAACCCTCCTCTGTGTCCCTGCCTGAGCTAGTGTGACCCATCTGATCCCTAGAAAAAAAACTTCAGTTATTACCCACTATGAGTAAAATGCAAGCAAAACTATGTCAGCATATGCTGACATAGGTTTCACTACATGTCTTTTACTTAGATGTCACCTCCATGAAGCTTACTCTGCCCCTTCTCATGTTACTTTGCAACCCTCCTAGTCTCAGCATACCTAGTCTGTTGTACATCCACCTTTACTGCACTCTTCATCGGTCTTAAACATTATTTAGTTTACTATTTAACTGTCTTGTGCCATTAACAAATATTCCTGAGGTGGCCTAAGTCCCCAAGTGAGACTTCTGGGCACAGAATACACTAGCCAACGCACCTGGTTACTTGTTCCTCAGAAGATGACAGCTGCTTGTTCACCGGCCCTGACCTCCACTTACAGCAGGGACCGGGGCTATTGCATACTCTTGGGTATGCAATAACATAAAGCCAAGCATTTAGTAGTAGTTTCAAGCTGGCTTAAATCTGTATTAATTTTTTGGTGTGCATATACATTTGCCACTTACTAAAGATGAAAGCAAGTTTGCATGCTGTTGGGATGGATATGCTCTTATTTTTACCTAAAGAATAAAGTCTTAGCTGATTTTGGAACATCTTCAACACCTTTCAGAGTTGATCGGCATTTGATTTTATTTTGTGTTGTTCTTTTAAGACAGGATCTCACCCTGTAGCCGAGGCTAGCAGGCAATTCACTATGTGTGCTCAGACTGGCACCGCCCTGCCCTTCTGCCTCCACCCACACAGAGCTGATATTCCAGGCATGCGTGCACCACACACAATCACTGTCTTTAAAAACTCCAGTCTTTTTGCCTGCCAAACACTAACCCTGCCTTTTATCAACCATCCACATGTTTCATGTTGGGGAACAATTTTTAACGCTAATTTATTTTGATGTTAAAAACCCTTCCTCCCCTTTTCTGAGAAGAGGAGGAGGGTGGATGGAGTGAAGGGAAGGTGGGAGGGAGAGACTGGGAGGAGAGGAGGAAGGGGAAGCTGCCATCCAGATGTAAAGTAAATAAATGATTAATTTTTAAAAACCTCCCTTACTCACTTGTCCTTAAAAAACATGAAAATCTCACTGTTCCCAAGACATCCACTTGAATGTGAGTTTAAAGCGTTTATATTTAATAATTCGCTAGTAGAAATCTCCTAAAGGCCAGAACTAACTACTGACTGCCTTATTAAAATATACCCTCATCCCTCCTGTGTTAGGAGAGGTTTGAACCTTCTAATAGCGCTGACCGTTTTGTATAATTATGCAGCCATCAACTAATGGCCGATAAATCCCTTCCCTGAGGTTCCTGACAACTCCCCATTTTCAAGTTAAATCAAATATCTTTAAAGTTCAGGGAAGGTTTTCTTTTTTCCCCTCTTATACCAAGAGAGTATGCTTCTTAGATTTATTTCAAAATATAAAATTTATATTTTACAATAAATGTTATCTTTAAATATTCTAAACTATTAAAAAAATATACAAAAAAGCAAAAACTGCACACCAGGGCCAGTGTTGGTGGCACACAGGTAGAATTTGAGGCCAGCTTGATCTACATAACTAGTTTCAAGACAGCCAGGACTACGTAGCTATCTTTAAAAAACGAAAAAAAAATAACACATCAAATGTATCTCTATATATTTATTTATCATCAAAATAAAAACCCCTAACAATTAAAATAAAAGAACAGCAGCTTTATATCCTATTTTATAACTTAAGCCATCATGTCCCTGCAGCCCTTCCTCATCTCCTAATATCTAGCCTTTCCTGTCCTCCTTTATGCATATTATACCCACCCACATGTATGTCTGCTTACATGCAGGGTTTTATTTTTTCCTGAAATATGTGACCTTTCTTAATATTATGTATTCTAAGACCATTTTCCTGCAAATTTTAATTTCATTTTCTATAGAGCTGAATAGTGTGTGTATATGAATATATATATATATATACATTCCAAGCTTTCATCGTTCATCTGTTAGTGGACAACTAGATTGATTCCAGTTTTTTTTTTCCTATAGTGAATAAAGCAGCAATAAACATGGGGGTAGAAATATCTTGATGAAGTTATCTGGCTATACCTCCAGGAGTAAGATACTTGGGACATATGGTAGTTCTAGCTTTAATTTTTTTTTTTTTTTGAGAAATCTCCAAACTGATCTCCACAATGGCCGTATTAATTTACACCCCACCAAAAGTGAATGTAGGTTCCTTTATCTTTACATCCTCTCTAGCATCTGCTGTCAGGTTCATTAATGATCACTATTCTGACTAGACTGAGTGTTATCTCAACATAGTTTTGCATTTCGCTGATGGTTAGTGTGGTGGTTTGAATATTAATGGCCCCCATAGATTCAAGTGTTTGAATGCTTGGTCACAGGAAGTGGCACTGTTAGGAGGTATGGCCTTGCTGAAGTAGGTGTGTCCTTGTTGCAAGAAGTGTGTCTCTTATTGGCCTGGGACTTTGCCAGCTAGCTGATTAGTCAGCTTCTGTATAATCTGCCTAGGATCTCTCCATCCTTGGGATTACCAACATGCTTTTTATGGGTCCTGGGGATTTGAACTTAGGTCCTTATGCTTATGAAGCAAGCATTTTATTAGACTAAGCTATTTTCCCAGCCCAAACTCCAGATATTCTTAAAATTAACTAGTATGCTTGAGATTTGAAGGACATCTAATAAAAATCTTAACAAGTTTTCTAACCAAGGGTTTGTCTACTACAGGCAGGGCTCCTAGTAGATGCTATTATATACTTGAGGGAGGAGACCTCACCCTGGTATGTTTCTGGATGTCAAGAACATGGGTGACTCAGGGCTTCTCCTTGTCTTTCTGGCTTAGCTGAATTTGTGTTACATTGATAGATGGTGTATTAAAAAAAATGTTTCTAAAGCAAACATTTTAAGTTTTGGCTGGCATATCAGTAGGCTGTTTGTTGAAATTCCTTCAACTCCCCACAAATGAAAATTGGATGAAATTCCCATACAAGTTTGTATAAGAGAGAATCTGAGACAAGGCAGCTCAGGAAATCTAATAGCAATAATCCAATTTTCTCTGATATGTTGTCATTAGGATGAAGAACAACAACAAAATACTAGAATTAAAAAGTGAAGTGGGGGAAAAAAAGCCAGGCAGTGGTGGCACACGCTTTTAATCTCAGCACTTAGGAGATAGAGGCAGGCAGATTTCTGAGTTTGAGGCCAGCCTGGTCTACAGAGTGAGTTCCAGGACAGCCAGGGCTACACAGAGAAACCCTGTCTCAAAAAACAAAACAACCAACCAAACAAAAAAAAAGTGAAGGGTTAGTTTAGGTTTGGGGGCCATGTGCTGAGAACATTTGTGTCTATTCTCTACAGAGCATCATCTCTCCGAGAAAGCAATGTCTTATATCAGCCTGTCCACATCAGCTAACACTGGAGTCTGCTTTTTCTCTGCTGTCTGAATTAAACTCAGAAAGTCCTTTAATAAACCCACCTATGTAAATGTAAACACATGCTATGGAGCCACCATGTGGTTGCTGGAAATTGAACTCACCACCTCTAGAAGAGCAGTCAGTGCTCTTAACCACTGAGCCATCTCTCCAGCTCCTACAGATGCTATGGAAAAAAGTCAACTTACTGAGACCTTGCACTGTCCCTGACATATATGAAATGTGTATGTAGGAAATGCCCTTTAGCATGATGAGTGCTATGGGTCCCAGAAAAGACCACGTACCTCAGAACTCTATCATATAGGAAGTCATAGGAGAGCACAAGTTAAGCTTTTCACACACTGAATTTTAAACATACCTCTCATTGCCTCTGGGGCTAGCCTTTCTAATTATAAGTATTTCTAGGGCTTGCCTTTGGCAGAGCAGCAATCTCTGCCAATTTGTAGCTGCTGTGGTATTTCCAGGCAAGACGTCAAAAGATAAAATCAGGTTAAATGATATTCTTGAGCATATTAAGTTTGGAGTAGACTTACAGAAATAAGAGAGTCCTTGTTTCACACGCATTCACTCTTCCAGAATTGTGTTGTTAACAGGATGGGCAGTTGAGAGGACTTAAAAGACTCAAAAACTTGTCTCTCGATTGTATTCCTGTGCCATTGCAGACACAAGGTTATTTCATAGTACTTTGTAGTAATGATTTAGAATAATAAATAGCAAAAGCAACTAATTTATACCACGGAGGACTGACTCAAAAGAAATTTTTAAAAACTTAATTTACTTAATCCCCCCACTTCAAATTGCTAGTAGCATGCCCACTTCCCAAAATGTCATCGTTTTAACATTAGAAAAAAAGGTGTGGAAGAGGGAGCAGGCATAGGGCACATTTAATCCCAGCACGGGGGAGCCAGAAGTACGTCATAACTATGAGTTTGAAACCAACTGGTCTACATAGTGAGTTCCAGACAAGACAACCAGCAACAACAGAGGAGAACCAGGTGAAAGAGGAGATAGAAAAGCTTTAGGTAACGGCTCCTACGCTGACCACTCCCCTTGTCATACTGGTATATGCATGCTTCTTGAACATGTCACAGTGCATGAGAGGCCCAGAAAGCTGGGTTTCTAGAATTCTACCAGCTCTTCAGCAAAGTACCCGTAACACCCGTCAAGATGCTGTATCTGAAATGAGTACACTGAGTAGTTAAAATAAAGACATTCATCTGGTTTCATCTGGACTAGGCAAGCTCTTCTAGACTGTTATATAAACTAGTGATGAACTTGTAAAGATAAAACGTACCATGTAGTCTCCTCATTCACACATGGCTGCTCTAAAGCTCTGGTCCATATCATCACTGCAAGAACAGGACCAAATGTGTGTGCATAGCTACATACACAGAGGCTCAGTGCTGGGAGGAAGGAGAGGAGGTGGGGAACCTAATCAAAGGTCCTATCCAAGCAGGCCTTTCAGCACGCTAACATATTTTTCTATGTCTCCATATGGAATATGAAAAAACAGAAACTTCTCAAGACCTGACCACTTTGCTTCTTTCAAATTTCAGTGTTTTATGATTAAAGGAGAATTGTTTGAGCCAAAGCTGCTGAATCTAGAAAATCAAAACTTGAAGCTCGTTTGAAGAACTGGGAGCTGGCTCTGTGCCTTTTAATAAGCTTACTCAGATAAAATAAGAGTTGCTTTTGCAGCCACTTCAAACGAAATGACTATCAAATCCAGGGAAGCTTAAAGACCGGGTCAGATGGACATGTAACACACTGGCAAGCTGTTTCCCTCCCGTTCACATTAAAAGAATCTTCCATTTCTTCTAAAGCATAGAAAATGCTGAATATCATAACCTGCTCCTCTGATCTTTAATCATCTGTCTTTATCTTATACTCTGCAGATAAAAGAAATGCCAAATAGCATATGGAAGCAGTTATTTGTTGATCTACATTTAAAATAACCACTGTTCTCTAAAAAGCCCAGCATTTTTAACTGGATCCACCATCTGAGGGTACAGCGCCCACTTAAATATCACTTAGGAGTATCTACTATGGTATTTAAGCATGGATGAGAGCTTCATGAAGTTAATCCTTAGCTAGAAGGGGCCGGCCAGGGGAGAAGAAATGATCTGTAAACAAAAGGTTCCGCAGTCTTCCTCCAAGACTCTAGTTTGATGGCCCGATGCCAACCTTCTGTTATGTCATACCAACTTCTGACTCCGATTCCAGAGTTTCCCTCTCCCCTCTTTTGCCACCTGCTGTCTCCTTTATTTCAACAGTTACATAGCTGGTCTCCCTCAACTAGAAAAATGTCAAAGTAGGGTTTTTGCACACAATCCTTCAAGTTCCTACTATTGCAGGTCTTAATCATTTGGTAAGAATAATTTTGATTCACTACGGAAAAGTGCATGTGGGAGACATAGAGATGATTTTTCCATGTAATCTCCAGCTTATAAAATACCTTTACACATCTGCCCTCCTCCTTCCGACCTCTCCCAGATGTCCCCAGTCACCCATACTGTGAAACTGCTCTTTGAACATACTTCAAAGTTCAGAACCCCTCCATGATTTTACATTACCAAACGAATAAAGCAGATTCACAAACCCAGTGGGCCAGGCTTTTCCTGCTTCTCTCTTTCTACATCCACTGAACAAACCCCAGATCCCATAACCTCGTCATATTTACACTGCTCTCTGCCATTCCCTCATGCCTTCTAACCACTATTGCTACCGAAGTAGAATAAGGTAGAAAAGACCAACTACTAGATAATGATTAATCAGTGATCTTACATAAAGCATGGCTTCACTTTCACCCAAAACAGAGTGACCTGGAGAAACAGTTGAAACAATGGGCCGTTTCCCTAGACAACTTGCTGACTGCCATGTGTGCTTTTGTAAAATCTTGCTTCCCCACCGCACCTTGTGGTTTCCAAGTATACAGTGAGAATACACACCAGACCTAGCATAAAAGCTTTTCAGGAGCTCTCCTGGCTTTGATCCCCTGGTGACATCTTCTCTCTTCCACTCTCACTGGTGTCAAAAATTAACATTGCAGGACAAATTGTGGGTAGAAGGTTCTGTGGCTGGGTTGGTGTCCCAATCCCTCCACTAGAAGTCTTGCCAGTTTACAGGAGACAGCCAGTTCAGGGTCCATATTCCCCATTGCTAGGAGTCTTACTGGGGCCACCTTCAGAGATTCCTGGGAGTTTTCATTGTCCTAGGTTTCTAGCTCATCCCAGTGATGCCCCCCATTTCACAATCTAGTTGTCTCTCCCAGTACTCTTTCCCTGTGTCCTCCTTCCACCTCATCCCTCCTGTTCCAATCCCCACCCCGTCCTACCCAGTCCCCTCCATCCAAATACTCCTGATGTCTAATCTATTTCCCTTTCTTGGTGAGATCCAAGCGTTCCCCTTTTAGCCGTCTTTGCTATTTAGCTTCTTTGACTTTGTGGTTTGTAGCATGGTTATCCTGTACTTTATGGAGCAAAATTTGAGGGAAGGGCCAACCAATGACTGGCCCAGCTTGAGATCCATGAGGGGGAGCCCACTCTGACATTATTAATAATATTCTGCTATGCTTGCAGACAGGAGCCTAGTATAACTGTCATCAGAAAGGCTTCACTCAGCACCTGATGGAAACAGATGCAGAGACCCACAACCAAACCTTAGGTGGAGCTTGGGGAATCCTGCGGAAGAGATGCAGGACTATTGAAGGAGCCAGGGGGTCTCGAACACCACAAGAAAACCTGCAGAATCAGCTAACTAACCTGGGCCCACAGGGTCTCATAGAGACTGAACTGCAAACCTGAGAGCATGCATGGGACAACCCTATGCCTTCTGCACAGCTCTGCAGCTGGCTCTTCACTTAGGACTCCTAACAGGAGTCAGGGCTGTCTCTGACTACATTCCCTGCCCTCAGATCCATTTCCCCTAACTGGGCTGCCTTGTCTAGCCTCAATAGAAGATGAGCCTAGTCTTACTGCAACTTGATATGCCAAGGCTGGTTGATAGCCATGGGAGGTCTTCCCTTTTCTGAGGAGGAGTGGATGGGGGGGGGGGGGGGAGGGGGGGGGGGGGGGGGGGGGGGAATGAGAAGGAAGGATTGTGAGGAGAGGAAGAAGGGGAAGCTATCATCAGAATGAAAAATAAATAAATAACTTAATAGAAAAAGATAAGGAAAAAAAAAGAACATTGCAATCCCACAACACTACCTACTACCAAGTGAATAAAACATATCAACAAAAAAAAAAAAAAAAAAAAGACTTTAGAAGTGTGTTCATAGGGAGAATTGGTCTTTCCCAGGGATGAGCTGTGTGTGTGTGTAATAATAATTCAAGCAAAGTAACCAACCAAAGAACATACCAATCAAAGAGCATGAGCATGCACAGGCTGGACCTATGGACCTAGGCCTCCCCGCACGCATGTAGCAACTGTGCAGCTATCTCTTCAATGTGAGTCCTGAACTGGAGCAGAGCAGGGGGCTGTCCCTAAAGCTGTTGCCTGTATGTGGGATATGCTCTTCTAGCTGAGCCGCCTTGTCTGGCCTCAGTGGGAGAGAATGCACTTAGCCTCACAGAGACTTGATGTGCCAGGGTTGGGGGACGCCAGGGGGGCCCCACCCGCTCAAAGGAAAAGGGGATGGAGGGTGGGGGAGGATTGTGGAAGGGAGTGAATGGGAGGGGGAAGTTAGCAGCAGGATGTAAAGTGAATAAGGAGAGAGAGAGAGAGAGAGAGAGAGAAAGAGAGAGAGAGAGAGACAGAGAGAGACAGAGAGAGAAAATTAGAAAAAGAAAGAAAAGTAAGCCATGAATTTGAAAGAGTTATGAAGATAACATGGGAGGATTTGGAGGGAAGAGAAGAAAAGCACAATTATATTGTAATTAAAAATAAATTTAAGCAGGGAAGTGGTGGCACACACCTTTAGTCCCAGCGGCAGAGGCAAGTGGATTTCTGTGAATTTGAAGTCAGATTTGCCTGCAAAGTGAGTTCCAGGACACCCAGGGCTACAGAGAAACCCTGTCCAGAAAGAATAAATAAATAAATAAATAAATAAATAAATAAATAAATATTTTAAAACCCTCTTCTCTCTACATATGGTTCATGCCACCTGCAATGGTTAGAGTTAGCTGTCCACTTGACAGAATCTAAAATTACCTAGGAGATTCCTGTGGAGGGTTATCTTGATTACATTAATGAAGTGGAAGACCTGTCCACTGTGGAACCATTATCCTGTGCAGGATCCTGGCCTGTATGATGGGAGGAAAGCTTCATCCCTCTGCCTTCTGGTTGACAATGTGATGTGAGCAGTTGCTTCAGGCTCCTGCCTGGCTTGACTTTCCCACTCTGATGTGCACCTTGAATGTGAACTAAAATAAACCCAGTCTCCCTTAAGTGAGTGTATTGCATCACAATAACAAAAAAAGAAACTAAGACATCATCTTTAAGCGGAAAAAAAATGGTGCTGGTGAGATGGCTCAGTGGGTAAAGAGCTCACTGAGCAAGCTACAGCCACACAAAAACTGGGCACAGAAGTCCATGTGAGCCCAGGGCTGAGGAGGTGGAGGCGGAAATGACAGGGGCTTGCTGACTGAACTGAGAGCTCCACGTTCAGTGGGAGACCTTATCTCAAAAAAATTCTGTGGATGGGATAGAGAGATGGCTCCCTGGTTAAGAACACTGTCTTGCAGAGGACCTGAGTTCAGTTTCTAGCACCCACACCACAGCTCAGAACTATCTAAAACTCCAGTTCGAGGATCCAACATCTTCTGACCTCTTCCAACACCAGGCACACACACATGCTGGCCATATGCTCATACACATAATACTTTTTAAGTTTTTAAAAGAGGTGGAAAGCAATTGAAGAAGACACCTGACAGTGACTTCTGGTTTCCACATGCCTCCATATAGATGTGCACATGTACACACATGCACATGTGTACACACATAAATGCTTCCTTCCATACATGAACACATAAACATACATGAAAAAGAAATAAAACCTTTCCCCATAGTACCTGTGGTGTTGAAGTAACAGTCAACACCCACATGCTCTCCGTATCTGCTACTTGCCCCTCTTAGTGCACCACTTATGTCATGGTGTAGCACCCAAGACAATGCACAGTCAGCACACAGTCCTTTCTAAAACTGTCGCTTTTCTCCCAACAGTCTTTTGAGCTGACTAAGACAAAATAGCAAGGATTTTCACTCCTTCGTTTGGACTCTGTCAGCAAATTAATTTTGTGAGAAACTGACACACCAGCCTGTGAGATACCATCTTACATAGTAGAAGTGTTGGCACTATTTCACAAGCCCTTTTCATTGGTGCTGTATTGAGACTGTTTTCTGGTGATAAAGATGACATTCCCTTTTGCCCTTATCTGTATTGCTAATTGGAATCAGTCTGTCAACATCTTCTGCGACCACGATCCTGCCTTCAAATGCATTACTTATTCATTGGGAGTAGCTTATCTTCAGAGTCCATTCTCAGTTTAGCAAGGAATTTGTTAAACAAAACAAGGTTAAGCTGCTGTCAACTCCACTACATTTTCTACTTTGTCGTTATTTTCAAATGTTCAGACCATACCCCGCCCTACTCAAGAAGCAAATGGAACCAGAACATTAGTGCACACTTGAGATTGACAAACCACTCGAGATTTAGGTCTAAATGCACATCCCTGAGTGTCAGCTTCAGGACTCAGCAGGCAAAAAAGCCTGAGGCCCAGGAACCTTAACACTCTGCAAGCTAATTGTGTACAATATTGTGGTGAAAAGAGTCCACTTTAAAGATGGTCCCCAAACTATTTAATCATGAAAAGATTGTCTCTTTTCCTCTGGCCCCCTACAGCAACGTCATACAGTGTATGAAAAGCAAGCATCTTACCTGTCTTGTTCTCAGCTGAATTATTACTGAACAAGCCTGGGAACCAATAGGGTTTTTTGTTTGTTTGTTTGTTTGTATGGGTTTTTTTTTTTTTTTTTTGGTGGTGTTGATGGAGTTTGTTTGTTTGTTTTTTGTTTTGTTGGTTTTTTTTTTTTTTGAGACAGGGTTTCTTTGTGTAGTGTTGACTGTCCTAGAACTAGCTTTATAGACCAGACTGGCCTTGAACTCACAGAGATCTGCCTGACTCTGCCTCCCAAGTGCTGGGCATGCACCACCACTGCCTGGCCTCAATAGTTATTTGTTAAGGGAGAATGTTTATAACCTTATTGTCTCTGCTATTCATGTAACACAGAAATACCTTAAAACATTTTTGTATTTGGGTGAATTTTCAGACTTAGTTACATTTCTTATATTCCCAACACAGCAAACATCTCAATGTAGATTTCTGCCCTGTTAAACACCTTGAACATAGAACCCAATTCCACAAGCAATTATTGAGAGACAAGTGAGAGGCAGGCAAGACTTTGGTGTGTGATACACAGTTAATCTGAGTCAGTGAGTGAAAATGTTCAAAACAGAAAAGTGAGGGAACCATCTACAAAGAGGAGTATAAACTCAGGCCCCTCCTCATACTAGATGCCAGGCGTATAAGCAAACTGTAAGCAAAATCTTTTAATATTTTTAAAGAAAAAGCAGGACAGTTATTATATAAAACTAGGGGAAAGTGTTTGTTTTGTCTGTTTGTTTTTATTTTTTGGTTTGGGTTTTTTTGGTCTTGTTTTTTGGTATTTTTTTTTTTTTTTTTTTGGTTTTTGGTTTTTGGTTTTTGGTTTTTGGTTTTTTTTGAGACAGGATCTTGCTAATACAGTCTTTGCTGACCTATCCTTTCCTATTCCAGGTTGACCTGGAGCTCCCAGAGATCCATCTGCCTCTGCCTCCTGAGCACTGGGACTAAGGGTGTGCACCATCACATCTGAGTTAGGGAAAGATTTTTAATAAGAGGTACAAGGCTTCTTACAAACTGACAAGAACCATAAACAATAAAAGACTGTGACCCATACCAAGAAAAGATGTTTGTTAACACATAACCGCAAAGGCTTTGTATGTAAAACATGCAAAAATGAAATCTACCATAACAAGACAATGATATATAAAATACAAAAAGGATCTGAACATAATTTATGATGGAAGGCATTAATATGATCACATACCTAACAAACGCTACTCAAATGTCCACTGCAGCACAATTCCATAGTATCGGAAGAACGGGGACAACTGACTACCATTAGTCAGGGGACTAAATGGTCTGAGATTCTGCGGTAGAAGTGGCAGTTCACACGGTAGTTAAAGTGACTCTACGCAAGCCGACTGTCAGTACCCAGAGAAGTAAAAGTGTGCCACATAATCTCGTGTAAAAGACAGTGTTTTACTTGGAAGAGATTTTCAACCATATGGCACCTATTCCTTGTAAACACCTAATTAAAACGATTTTTGCAGCAGACAAAATTAAAATAGTATGCCACAATTTCTTGTGTTTGTCACCTTGCTTCAACATAATTATCAACGTTTTGCTAAACGTTGGTCTACATTTTTAAATGTCAAAGTTAATGTAAGGAGATGGTTGTCTACTAGAGTTTGTGAATGAGGAATGAACAGAGAGGGTGAGAGCGAGTCTAGAGCAGGCACTGCAAGAACAGGACAGTGGCCTTCTGGTGCCGCTTCCTCAAGAAGCTGATAAGAGCTCAGGATGGACTGATAAAATTTCTAGGACAAGAGTTTCCTCTTGTCAGAACAGGATCACGTGCTACAAGAGCTAAGCATAAATTAGATGCAGTGTGACTTTCAAGAAGGTATAGAAAAACTTAATACACAAACCATCGAAGAGTACAGAAGCATTAAAAGCACCAAGGCTACATCCTTCCTCCTTAGAAATCCTAACCAAATAATATGACACCAATTTTACAAGTCTATGAATTTTCACCCAATACATTTTTTGTTTGGTTTTGTGTGTTGTCTGTCTGTCTGTCTGTCTGTTTGTTTGTTTGAGATAATCTCAGTGTGCATCCCATGCTAGCCTCAAACTCAGTAATCCTCAGTCTCTAAAGTACAGGGATATGTCTCCACACCTACCTATCTTATATAAATACTTGAGGAAAGCACTACCCTAACAGTTTCCTCTCTCCCCAAACCTCCCTTCTCTTCTCTTCTCCCCAGTTCCAACTTATTTTAATTAGAAAACTCTTGAGGTTTGGTCTCTTACTACCTATTGTAATGCTAAATTCTATACCGGAAGGCCTAGCCCTACTTACATATAATTTAAGAGTGACTTTTATATTTACAAGCTTTTGTTGTGCAAACTTGATTGCTTGATTTGAAACTATTGGTTAAATAAAATTGGCTACAGCCAATTACTGGAAAGATTAGAGGTAGGTGAGTTTGGAGTGTCCTGGTTGGGAAAGAGAGACATGAAGAGGAGGAAGAAGAACAGGAGCAGAAGAGGAGGAAGCTGCCATTAGAGGAGATGGACCATGAGCACATGGTGAGGAGAAACAGCAAGCATTTGGGGTACACCAATGGGGAGGTAGCCAGGCCAGCAGTTAGAAGAGTGGATTGGGTGCTACCCCCAGTAGTTGTCAAGGCTAAATAAATAGCCATAGTCTGAATCTCACTGTCTCATTTATTTGTAAGCTAGTTTGGGGTAAGCTTAAATTGGAAGTACAACAGAGGACGTCAAGTTGTTTCCTGAGGCCTCCCTCTGCTGTTCTTCCTGGCGTTACCTCCCTCATATACACAGTGCAGCAGGGCAAGCAGAGAAGGCATATACTGGGCTCTGCCTCAGTCAGTGCCTGTGAGCCTGGAGCTAGAGGAAATCATGCTGTTTGTGACAAGGGACACATACCTTTTGAAACAGTGTGCAGCTGTCAGGACCCAGCAGCTACTCAGAAGGGTGGCTCCACAAAGCAGCCTGCCATCTCCATGGGATGACCTCAGCCTGAGGGAAGCCTGCCAAGGCCAGGCACCCCTAGAAGAAGTCAAGCCACACGTTCAAGAGAGGAGAAAAGGAAAGAAAAACATCAGGTCAAACAATGACTTCAGTGCAGGTGGGAGAACGAGCTCAGAGTGAAGCTATTAGGTCCTTCCTACATGGAGAACTATGCCCACCTAACTCTCACAAACTGGTTGGTCTCTTACTACTGGTCACAAATATCAGCAACTCTGGAAATTTGTGCACAGGTATCTGTACATATCCCACTCTTCTCTGACTCTTGGAAACAAGTTGTCTTCTTTGGATTTCATGAGTCCAGCGTAACTTCTCTACTTACCCTACGTCACGTGCATAACGTAACCCATGTAGCCTAAAGGAGTACTTGAACCAAAAGCTGGTTTTAAAAATCTCCCATCTCCCCTTCCCCTTTCTTCCCCTCTCCCTACTTCCCCAAGCTCTCCCCACTCCTCTCAGTGATGGTGCATAAGATAGAAATTGTAACTCAAAGTTCTTGCTATATACGAAAGCTCATGTGGTTCCTTCAATATTCAGATGCTACACAATAGTGGTTCTCTCCCTTCCTAATGCTTCAGTTCCTTAATACAGTTCCTCCCTCAACATAAGATTATGTCATTGATCCTTCATAACTATAATTTTGCTACTGTTAAGAACTATGATATAAATATTTGTGTTTTCCAATGAAAGGGTTGTTTAAACCCCAAAGGGGGGCTCACAACCCACAGGTTGAGAACCATGCTATGAAGAATTTTTTTACCAGTTTTTATCTCATAAATATGATACTTTACCATGTAAATATGCATTAGGTGATGCTATTATCTATATCTGTTATAAATTTTAACTTGTAGGCTTGTAATGGAAAGAACTCAAAGGTCTTTATTTTCACAGTGGCAGTCCATTAACCTTTCAAGGTTTATATACATCAGGTATGTATTTCTGGTTTGGAATAAGCTGCCATTGTAATTTTTCTTGGCTTTTAATTTCATCAATTTTCCGTGTGTGTGTGTGTGTGTGTGTGTGTGTGTGTGTGTGTGTGTGTGTGTGTTTGAGGACAACTTGTGGGAGTCAGCTCTTTACTTCTACCATGAGTTCTGGGGACCAAACTCAGGTCACCAGGCTTGGTGGCAAGTACCTTTACCAATGAGCCACGTCACTGGCCCATGCAGAATTTTATGAGGAATGGTAACTTTGAAGGACTATGAATAAACATTTTACATTGATAGAAGAAGAAGAAGAAGAAGAAGAAGAAGAAGAAGAAGAAGAAGAAGAAGAAGAAGAAGAAGAAGAAGAA
>JANHMN010000001.1:33153478-33193843 GCA_030674055.1 Rhabdomys pumilio
AAGAAGAAGAAGAAGAAGAAGAAGAAGAAGAAGAAGAAGAAGAAGAACCCAATCCTCCATTAAATGGCTCCTCACAGTCACATGTTTTGTTTCTGCCACATTTTGTGTCAGAAACATATATCATGACTTACAAACAGTGATGAACTAACATGACTTATGTGTACTGAATCTGCATCAAAGGACAGGAAAACTATCAGTGTAATCTTTATTCAATTTAATTTATAAGATGACGAAAGCTTGTCCCTTACATAACAAAAGGAATCCCTCGGTTTGTAACTCTTGTAGCACACACCTATATTAGTAATCTTGTAATATCAGGATCTCCGTGAGGAACCTTTTACCTTAAAGAATTGTTCCCACCAATGATCCGCTTCTGTCTCCGGTGCAGTAACCTCAGTCCACACCCAGATGAGAGCGCCTCTGAAAGCAGACAGGGGGTTTCTGTTACCCATCACCTCCGCTAGAAACTTCCTCCTCTATTTAAAAGTACATTTCTCTGAAACTTGCAGCATAACTTTTCTTGCAATAAAAATAAGAGTTATCTTTTAACTAAACAATGAATCTTATGCAAGTAGATCAGAAACTTTATAAAGTTTCTAGTCATTAGACTCTGAAGGATAAAAGGGCTGCCTGGTTATCCTTTCCTCTACGTTTCTGACATAAATACGCAAGAGTTCAATTAAACAGATGAGAAAGTGGCAAATGTTTACAAAAGAAACAAACTATATAAAGCGTGATTATATTTTAAAATAATTTTACAAATAATTTGTAGGAGCAGTTTCTTTAAATACATATATATTTAAATATTTGTGTATTACATATTTATATGTGTAAATATGTTGCGTATAAACATGAACAATTTAAAGTAGGAAGTACATAGTATACTTACATTATAGTTTTTGTTATTTTTCTATCTGTATAAGAAGGGTGGGAACTGTACCAAGAACATAAAGCTCAAATCAGTGCTAATGGTTCCAGGGTAACTGGGCAAGAGACTCCACCAGAGAGACAGCAGGAGGTTTTGGCAAAGAAAGAGGTGCAGAATGCGTACCATTGACCTTAGGGGCATGCCATCAAAAGCTGACCCCTCATCCCTTTGGATTTGCAATTTATAATGGCACTGTAATTTATAATATGAGAAAAACTTTGCAGTGATGTCCCAAGTTGAGCCAGGGTATCTGATGCCAAGAAAAGTAATGTTGATGCTGAGCAAGCAAAACTTAGAATGTGCATCACTCTTGCGAAAGCACCTGGCCTTAAGAAACAAAAATCAGTCTCAAGCTGTGTGTACTATAGCAAAGAACTGAGAAGCAAAACCAAGTCCATTATAAGAGCATCTCATCAGATGACCAATCACCAAACACTCACATTTAACTGTCTTATGGAAGTCACCAGGCTCTGAGCTGCAGCAGAAGGCATCAAGATAATGAAGCAAATTCTATCGTGTAGCTAGACATAAAACACTTTCATTGAGGGACACAAGCACTGCCTACCATGGAAAAGCATCAGAATAAAACGTGTTTAAGCATTCACTTTTACATTTTCAATTGCTTCAGGAATTTGACATAATCCAAATAATTTGTTATACTTAATTTGTAAGTATAATTTTAATTATTGAAGGGAACTTAACAAATTAAGTTGGTTTTAGGGAAACAAGTTAAGTTGTCTTTAGGGAAACAGGCTTCCGAATATATATGTGCATGTGTATGTATGTATGTATGTATGTATGTATGTATGTATATGTCATATGTATTAGTGTCTTGCCTGCACATTTGTCTATGTGAAGGTGTGAGATCCCTTGGAAATACAGATACAGTCACATGGGTGCTGGGAATTGAGCCCAGGTCCTCTGAAAGAGCAGTCAGTGCTCTTAGGTGTAGAGCCATCTTTCCAGCCCACATGAGTCTGAGTATTGTTATCACACTCAGAAGCCCCTCAGAATCAAAGAACCATGTCATTCTTTCCTGCTCTTGTATTATCTCAATAATTAGTAGAATAAACTAGGTCTATGTAGTTCTATGTAGATCAAAAAGCTTGTTCTTTTTATAAAAGATAACGAAGGATTTCTCAAAAAAATTCTCTCATTCTTTTGTTTAAAGCAATATTTATTATTTTATACAACTTGAATATGCAAAGAACTTTCAAGAACTCTAAGAACGAAAGAGCAACTAAATATCCCAAAATTGCACTGTATTCTCAATTTTCTTAAGCTTTAAATGTTTAGAGAATAAAATCTACAGAAGAAAATTTGTCTTTTAAAAATTGACTTTAGCCAGGCAGTAGTAGCGCACGCCTTTAATCCCGGCACTTGGGAGGCAGAGGCAGGCGGATTTCTGAGTTCGAGGCCAGCCTGGTCTACAGAATGAGTTCCAGGACAGCCAGGGTTACACAGAGAAACCCTGTCTCAAAAAAAACAAAACAAACAAACAAACAAAAAAACAAAAGAAAAAAGAAAAAAATTGACTTTAATCAGGTGGGCTAACTCACAACTGTAATCCCACTATTCAACAGACTGAGGCAGGAGGATTTGGTGATGTCATACTACCTGGGCTGCAGAGTGAGTTCCAGATTAGTCTGAGCATGATGAGAGTCTGCTTCAAGACAAAACAAAAGTCTCTTAAAAGCTACTCCTGCTCTTTCATATAGCAATAATAAGAAAGATCTTGGTCCTGAGTCTTTAGGGAGACAACAACCAGATATATTGCATTCTGAGAAGGAGGAATGCAGAAATGGCTGGAACTGTAAAGGGAGCTGGAGTTGATCTCAGAGACTGCAAGGCTGTGGAAGGCCACTCACTCCTCTGTAAGCCTTACAGAGACACAGCATAAACATGAACACAGACAAGGAGCTATGCAAATTCCCTTTGCACTAGGGAATCAGTAACTCCCCACCTGTTTAGTGGTCCAGAAGTGACTCACCTTTATTACCACTGCTTGATGCTTTCTTCTCGAAATAGTCACAGATGACTCCTGCATCCTCACTGTGGCGGCAGTTGTGCCTTCCAATGTCTTGCTTGACACAGTCAGCCAGAGCCTTCTCATTTCCTGTGCACTTCACATTATCCATGTGGATGGGGCCTTTTCCTTCCCCAAAATAAGCCATCGTCCTTGCTCTGGCAGGACCCCTGGAAGCAGAGCGTTCTTCAGATACCCAAGGTCAGCCAGCCAAGCGTCTGGCAGATTTCAGCACATGCCAGCTCAACTCTGCCTTAGATCTGAATATTAAAATTAGTGTGTGCAATGTACTGAAAATGGTGTTTTTCACTTTCTTTTGAAGCAAAAGAACAATTCTTAACACAGAAAACTCTGGGAATTGTGGAAGAAGACTTATTTTGGAATATTTCCTTTTTGCCATTTTTACATTACTTTCTGAAGGTATACAATCCAAAAACTTTGTTAAAGAAGAGAACTAAAAATTCTGTATTTAATTCAATTTCTAATAAATTATTCAACACAATCATGAATAGAAAAATCATTAAAATTAGAATCAGGAGGACTGTCCTTAACATGTCACATTAGAAAAAATTATTAGCAAAGATAAAAATAAGATAAAAATACTGATCCACTTCCCTACAAACCAGGAAAGTAAGAAGATAAGTCAGAAAGCTGGTGTTTGTAATAAACATTCACAAATACATTTGTTGGCAAATGCTTTTCTAGAGAAAATACACATCATACAGAGAAATCCCAAAATTTACACAAAAATTTAAAAATCCAACAACTTAGATAAAATAATCTCAATAAAAATAGATGCCATACTTTGCCCTTTATGTAAAAGAAAATACTGGTCAGTAGACAAGTGGACATGTGTTTGGGATTAGTGATGAGGTAAACTCTAGCTATTCACAAATTTCAAGAATGCTACTGAGTATGTAAATTGGTGTAGCCACATGGGAAAGCGGCCTTACTGCCCTGGACAAATGAGAAGACACATAGTCAACATGCTAATGGTTGTATTCCTGAGTATATTAATTAAAAACTCTCTTGAACAGGTCCCTACAAAGGCATGTGGGCTCTATCTCCGGTCCCAGCCCCCTCTCCATGTACTCCACCGCACCGCCGCTGACAGAGCTGGACAGTTTCCAGCACTGAGAAGGTCCTCACTAGGAGAGACTCCTCAAGCTTCCTATTTTCCAGAACTGTGAGTTGGACAAACTTCATTCTTTATAAACTACTCAGCCTGTGCTTTTCAGTTATCGCAAGGGAAAATCCACCACTTCTACAAACATATGTGTAGAGTCAACAGAATAAAGAGATAAGCTGTGTATTTATGGACTCTAATATTACAGAGCAAAATGGATATAAATTAATCACAGCCTCTGGTATAAGAAGTCTCTCAAAAGCAATACAGAAACAAGGCAAATATCTGAAGATCCTAAAGTAGGAGAGCTGACTTCCAAAATCAGATCTTTAAATCTTTAAGTTATAGATCACATACCTCAATTACACAAAATTTAGGAGAGTTTTTACTTTGGGTACTGGAGTAAGAACAGTGTGACTGACACATCGGACTCTTTTTTTTTGTTTGTTTGTTTTTGTTTTTTGAGACAGGGTTTCTCTGTGTAGCCCTGGCTGTCCTGGAACTCACTCTGTAGACCAGGCTGCCTCTGCCTCCCAAGTGCTGGGATTAAAGGCGTGTGCCACCACTGCCCAGCTGACACATCGGACTCTTAAAGCTACAATAACACTATTTCTTAAGCTTGGTGGTAGTGATAAGGTGCTTCATACTATTCTAAAAGCTATGCATATCTATGTTTATATATATAAACACATGCATACATATATTTATTGTGAAAAGAGAAAAGTAGAAAATTTAAAATAAACTTCCAGGAGGAACATAACTATTTGTTTATGTATGTCAATTAAGGGTTTTTTCCGCCCTTCAGGTATTTTTAAATGGATAACAGGATCAGACTTATATTCCATTGGATATTACAAAATGCTGTAACTTTCTTCTAGT
Source organism: Rhabdomys pumilio (assembly GCA_030674055.1). Lineage (NCBI taxonomy): Eukaryota > Metazoa > Chordata > Mammalia > Rodentia > Muridae > Rhabdomys > Rhabdomys pumilio. The sequence goes on from JANHMN010000001.1 coordinate 33,158,438, forward strand.
TAGCTTTAACTTGACCCAGCCAATAGCTATCTGAGGACTCTCAAATGGGGTTTAGGGGGGGGTGCCTCTATCAGACTGTACCTGTGAATAGATCTATAGGGGCAAATTCTTGAATGCTAATTTATGTAGGCCCTGCCCACTGTGGGTAGTACAATCTCTAGGCAGGTGGGACTGGGTTGAAAAGAAGAGGCAGCTGAATGTGAGCTTAGAGGCAAACCAGTAAACAATGTTTCTCTCTGATCCCTGCTTCTGACTTCCCTGGTGATGTAGTCACCTGATGCATAAGATGAAATAAACACTTCCCTCCCAAGTTGATCTGGGTGGGGCTGTCTTTCACAACAACAGAAAGCAAAGTCAAATACTGCCTTATTTGACATAGCATATACAACTACATCAGAAATTAAGTCCTCTGCAAGTATTTAAATGTAAGACAAAATGTGCATAGTGTTATATTTCTATGAAAACAGTAGTGGTGGTATACCAATTTACATCTTGGTTATGAATACCACTCAAATCAGTAGGCTGTTCAAGACCAAACTCATTTGAAACATTCACACAAAGTTCAAATGCATTAGAACTTCCATCTTGACTGATCTAGCCCAGTGTATTCAACTGATCTCAGCATATTCTGTTAGCAATCCAAGAACAATGTGTTACATGCTATACTTTGTGAGACATTATGTAACATGTAATTAAAGACTGCCTTTGGCTTTCTGTTTATGTTAAGCCTACCATAATAGTTCCACTCAAGTTCCCTGGTTTTTATGACCACATTCCTGTTTGGCTTTTATAAAATACTTTCTAACTATTCTAAGTTTCACTGTTTGCCCAGGATCCCTCACTCATGAGATTGCTGACAGGAGGACAGATCTCTAGAATGTCTACATAAGAGGCTCAAACCTTTAGATCTATGGGGGCAAATTTTTGATTGCTAATTTACGTAGGTGGGCCCTGCCCACCATGGGCAGTACAATCCCTAGGCAGGTGGGACTGGGTTGGAAAAAAGTAGCAGCTAAATGTGAGCCTGGGAGCAAGCCAGTAAATGACATGCAACATTTTCTGGATTGATTTTCACAAATAAATGTGTTGCCAGAATTTTTCATGATTTAAAACAGACATGGAAAGAAGATTCCCTGTTCAGGTCACATGTGTGTCTTCACTTGAATGTGTGTTCCTGTATAAACTCTCATGTTCTCTTAGTTGGGAGTCATAAAACCATTCATATATATATATAGATATATAGCAGATATTGAAATGATTCTCATTTAAATAACAACTGCCAGGCAAAGCATAGGTGGCCAAGCAACCAGTGTTAACAGAATGCTTTCCAAAAGCTAAGCTGGGAGTGGAATCCATGAACAGTGCTCATTTGTTTTCAAATAGAGGAATGAATTAGAAATAGTGAGAGCAAAGGACCTTTAAAACCAAACGTTGTCTAAACCCACCTCTGCCTCTAGAATAGACTGCAGGTCAGTATTACAAATTATAGACCCACTGACCATGAGATAATGAAAACGGCAAATAAAACATACACAAGGCATTAAATCAGAGTATTTCAATAACAAAAGATTGAAGTTTTATAAAAAATGCAAATGCTATTTTGTATTAAATGTACTCTATACAGAAAAATGAATTTAATTGATCAATATTATCAATATTTAAGATATGCATTTAAATAAGGGTATATTTTATAAGTACAACCATTACTTGTTACCTACTATGAACTAGGTAAACATGTCTCTTAGCCTATATTTCACAGCCCTTTATGCTATTAACCATGTGTGTTTTGTATGTGGTGAAACACATGAGTGTGCAAGTTCATGTGTTAATAAGAAGGTCATTTTGGCTAGGTTTGCTGGCCAGTCAGCTCTCAAGATCTGCCTGCCCCTTTCCTGCAATGCTATGGCTACAAGCATGCACAGCCAGGCCTGGTTTTCTACGTATGTTCTGAGTGTTCCTCACGTCTGCTTAGCAAGCACTCCTTCCCCCTGAACCACTTCCCAGGCCCCTGTGCTGTAACTTGTACTTCTATTTGTAAACCGCAAGCCCTCATGTGAAATGTTTTCACTGTTTTTCATGAAAATTCCAATCACTCATTTGAGAAACTGCCTTCTCCAGATTCAAATACCCATATTTTTTTATTTCATACTGCAAATAAGTATTTCTCCATAAGCCACATTATGGCCTTCTTCCACTGAGGAACACTGTATAGCATATCAGCCCTAGCCTGAGCACTGTTTCAAACAGTGAAATTAAGATATATGCATGTGCGCGCGCGCGCACACACACACACACACACACACACACACGCACAAACACAAATTCAGGAGGAAAAATGCAAAGCGCTGAGTAGATTGCACAAAAAAACCAAGTATTTACACGCATGACAACTGACACAGAGAGGCAGCAGGCTGGCTTCAGCTCCATCAGTGTTTACTCTGCTTACGGCTGCCCAGCACAGCTTGACTCCCACGAGTAACAGAACCAACTGTTGCTTCAGTGAGTGGGGATGTAGTACTGACCATCAGTTACAGGAAAAGGTGAACTGAACGCCTGCAGCTGAGGACAGCAGTGTTATAGTCAGCACTGGGCTGTCTCACTATCACAGAATCTCTGTGATGTTATGTACTATATATTTCTTGGAAACCTATAGTAAATACAACTAGACTACTTAACTGCTTCTTTATAATTCCAAACCACCATGCTGTTGATAATTTTAATTGAACAAACTAATTTTACATAAAAGGAACTCACTAGAATAAACCTAAAAATTACCAGTCAGAGAAACCATCCCCAACTGCCATCCCAGAGAATTCTGTCTTCCTTACTTATAGCCAAGCTGCCGGCAGATCACAGCTGCATGCTTATCGGTCCATCCGTCATCGCAGACTGTTCCCCACTGGCCATTGACAAAAACCTCCACTCGTCCTTCCTTCTTATTCTCTCCGTCCATTAGTCTGATGGGAAAACCTAAGTCATGGTTTAAATACATTTTTTAAAAAAAGTCAAAACAAACCAGGTTATGTCAAAGCATGAAAACCTTACAAAATACAATTTTTAAAAATCAGATATAAAATCACCTACCAATCCTTCCTTTGGAGAGGGAGATGAAATGCCAGTAATATCCTATATCCACTCTTGCTGTCTTTATTAAAGCCCTGCAATCAACGGGCTCATCTTGCTCAACTTTTTATTTCTGGCATTTGGAAATGCTTCATATGCAGAGGACAAGAATGGATGGATGGATGGATGGGTGGATGGGTGGATGGATGGACGGATGGACAGCAGTCAGTTGTATGGCACTCTAAAATCATGAGCTAGCCTTATTTTTTTTTTGTTATGACTAACTTCTAAATAGTAATAAAGCATTAACAGCGTTCTTTTGCTTAGGTTATTTTGTAACTCATAAACATAGCTGTAATATATACTTCCTACTTAGAATTTTTAGGAAGGTATAAGATCTCCATGATTTATCTTGATAGCTTTAAGAAAATGTCATCTATTCTATTTTTTAATTTATTTTTTATGCGTATGGATGTTTTGCTTGTAAATATGTCTGTGCATGCCTGGTTCCTCTAGAGGCTGAGAGAGGGGTGGGGATCACCTGAGACAACTCACAGGGAGTGGTGAGCTGACATGTGGCTCCTTAGAATTAAACATCAGACTTCTGAAAGAGCAGCCAGTGCTCTTTACCACTGAGCCAGCTCTCCAGTCCTAAATTTTTTAGACTCTTAAAAAAATGACAAACCATATTTTATTTTTTAATCTTTGGGGTGTGCGTGCGTGCGTGCGTGCGCGCGTGCGTGCGTGCGTGCGTGTGTTTGTAAATATCTCTGGGATCCATTCCCAGGCCCATGATTGTCAAGGTAGGTGGGCAACCTAGGGGAGTCGTTTCTCTCCTTCTATCATATGAATTCTTGGGATTGAATTATAAACTTTTTTTTTCTTAGTTGAGCAATCTAGATGTTTAATGAAAAACACATCTAGAATTAGACATGTAATGGTAGTTGAGAACTCAAAAGGTTATTTTTTCTTGGGAAACAGATCTTTTGACAGTAAAGTCAAAGATGGGTAATGTTTCACATTCCAGAGCACTGGTTGGAGGAGCAGAGTGAACGCCTGTGACCTCAAAAGCAGCATCCTGTCCTTACCTGGGGAAAACCTATGTCCATCGCTGTCAGGGTAGCAGGTGAGGCCCACATCTTCCCTATGGCTGCAATCGTGCCTTCCCCACTGTCTCCTGGAACATTGAGTGAAGCTGGCTTCTTTTCCTGAGCAGCTGACGTCATCGAGCCATATGGGCCTGTTGCTGCCTTCAAAGTGATTCACAGAGGACTGTTTGCCATACCTGTGGCAATGAAATAAATGCTGTTAGTGGAACTGCCATCCCATGCATTGAGGGATCAGTAAAAACAACCTAATTTAGTATCGTGACTTTAGAGGATAAGAATCTGACCTTTCTCTGGCCTTGAAGACCCAACTGTGCTTGCTTTGCTGTACATTTGAATTAACTTAACGAATGTCCTTTGGTTAACTTGATGAGTAACTAGCCAGTAATTCATTCTTGTGTTTTGACTACAGTTTAACCCACCAGTCAGAGAGCGTGCAAAGAGATAAACCTCAAATTCCTCACCATGGAATAACTCTGTGAAGTGGAGAGAGAAGACGATTGTTTGGTTTGGGTCTCTACTCAAACTATCTTAGCTGCTCCAAATTCATCAGCTTCTCCCTGGCTCTCTGGAGTCCTTCTCCAAGAGAGAGTCCTATTCAGTGACTGCTCACAATCAGTACCCAATGCTAGATTAAAATTTGGCTGTTGACCCACCAAAGAATGACGAGTGTTCTTTTCTTAAGGTTATGTAAGTTTAATGCACAAATTTTTTATAAATGACACAGTGTGCCAATTGACTTTATTACATTATATTATGTATTGCAATAAGTGATGAGTTGTGAAATAGCAAATATCTGTAAAATTGAAAAGCTGACAGTTGGTAACTGTATTTATTTTCACCCTTCTCTTGGTATTTCTGTCATTCTTTAAGAATCATGTGGGTATCACTAAACTTAAAGATCTTCAAAGTGCCTTCATTTCTCAGAGTCTGTGAAATTCACCTCTCAGTCAGAAATCTTGGGCCAGTCCCTCCCCTCACTCGATACCTTTATTACTTCTCTACTAAGGACATGAAGATAAATTTTCCATTTGCCATGAATTTTCCTAATAGTTCTATTGTGCAACCATTACATTTTTCTAACTAGATAAATTTATTTAACAAGTTATGGCAACAGTGTTTAAATAGTTACTTTAACACCATTTGTCTAACTAATCAAGGTTTTGTTTTGTTTTTTTCATAAAAAACAATGAATTTAAATGGCATATTGCCGTCACTCCTGACTTAAAGCGTTCTCCCAGGGAATGCATTAACCTTATTTCTCTTTGTCTAATTCAGCCACGAAACATATAACAGGAAGTTTTGTTAGCCCGGGTCTGCATTTATACAAAGAAACCAAGTTTACTCTTTCTCATTCCAAGTGAATCACTGCCTTCAGAACTTCCTCTGTAACGTAACTGTGGGGCACGCTCACACTGACACAGGAATGAGAACATCTTAAGTATCCCTAAGTCCAGATAATTTATCCAAGAGAGGCGATGGCATGGATCTCTAAAACTAAAGTATAAACTAAATGTAAACTAATATATAAAATATGGAGGAAAAACTTAGTGGTACTTGATTGTTTTCATTAATGAGGAAAAAAGATGTGAAAGTTAATTCGCACATCTCAGACTAAACTGTCAGCATAACATACTCATTCAATACAACATGGCATATGCTAAGAAGTTCTTATTAATTAAATGATCATGTGTATCCGGCAATTACACCTCTTGACCTAATAATTTCAACAACTAACAACTAAGAAAGAAAGAAAGAAGGAAAGAAGAAAGAAAGAACAAATTATCTGCCCAAAATTATAAATGTCAGTGAATTTGTACTTTTGCATTTTCATGATAGCATTACTTATGATTAAACTGAAAGTTACTTTTACTCTAGAAAATTACCCTGAATATAATTAAAATCATGACACCAAAACATATGACTCTGTACCGTTATAAAACTAAAGCAAGTGTCTATAAAATCACAGATTTATATAACGGCTGATACAGAAGTACACATGCAACGTATAATGTGTAAGAATGGAAAGTTTCTTTTTCAAACTTTCTTTTTAAATTACAAATTCAAACGTAGCTCTATCCCGCTTGGATAAGCTATATAATTTAAGGCTTAGTGGATATTTGCTATTATCTCTATTTCAAGCTGACATTAAGTAATTTCACCAACTTTTAAAATAATTACATAGAAATATGAAACACAAGAATCAAGGGGCATCCATGGGCTTCATTTGAATATCTACCTCAAGGCCATCGTTTCGAGTTACTTAAATGAACTTAAGTCTTTACAATGGAATGTATTATGTATGTAGCATGACATACTGCCCTAAGTGTGGTACTCAGACTGCAAGTGGGCAAGGTCAAAGGCTAGTTCTAAAGGCCATCTCATGACAAGAAGGCTGTTCTTTTCCAACAAAAGTGTCAATTATCATCATGTTCCAAGAAAGAACCGTGTGACACCACAACATTCCTCAATGAAATTGCTGAAATTGTAGACACAATGATGTCAAAACTAATAACATCCTGTTGTGACAATACATTATAATAAAAGCGAGCATTCAGAAAGCTTGCCTGAATAGATAAAAGAGTGCACTAGAAGTCACTCAGAACTCAGCCAATTTGTTCAAGAAAAAAGAGATGTTGGTAGGAAAGGTACACGAAATAAATGACAAGAGATGGTTACTCATCTTTAAAAATGTCATGTTCTAATCATAATTCCATTTGTAGGTAGATAGGTGAGGTAAGTAAGTATGTAAGTAGGTAGGTAGGTAGGTAGGTAAGTAGGTAGGTAGGTAGGTGGGTAGGTAGGTAGGTAGGTAAGTAGGATAAATAGGTAGAAAGAAAGGTAGGTGGGCATTACTAATATGACAGGCGAATGATGACAAACTATAAAAGATGATGGTAACAGATGATACGCAAATAGACAATGACAGACGATTACATAGATAAGCATCTGATAAGTCATGCACATCTATTTTTAGAAATTAAAGGTAAGGATTAGATTATGCAGTAATTCTGACTTTAAAGATGTGTTTTGGCGTTCAGTGTCCCCACGTCAGTGAGCCTTACTTAAATCCCAGCAGTCGACAAGCCACATATGTGTTCATCTCAGTCCAGCCGTCATCACAGACTGTTCCCCACTGTCCCCTGTAGTATACCTCCAAGCGACCTTCATGGACACTTTTCCCTCCTGCAAGTCTGATGACACCATCTGTGATAAGGAAATAAAGACACAAGCACTTTAACTTAAGAGAGAAAGAGAGAAAGAAAGAAAGAAAGAAAGAAAGAAAGAAAGAAAGAAAGAAAGAAAGAACAAATTTTGTTTGACCTGATGTACCATGGTATTCAGACTTCCCTCTGAGCTATTTGGTAACCTATCATTGCGTCTCTACTCAGCCATGTGAGGCTATTGTATTCTTCCTGAAGAATAACAAATTTGTCCTCCTGATATTTGTACTCTATTCTCCAAGCAGAAAGTGTGTTCTGATGTAATTTCTAAGTACATACTTTTATTTTTCTATGTTAAATCCTATCCAGAAAAATTCCCATAATTCCACTTCTCTCAAATCTAAACAACAGTGGTCATTTTCATTGCAACAGCAGAACATATAGTGATGTAGAGATGGTATTTCAAATTTCCAAGTGCAAATCAAAATACTGAACTAAGAATGCAGAAAAAGGTAACTTCGGATAAAGAGTTATCTACCTTGTCAGACACCCATGGGTGACAAAAACACATCTTGCCTTTGCTCTTTTACTGATAATACAGATCTGAAATTTGAATCTTATTAACTCAGTGAGTAATTATACACGGTGAATTCTACAAAACATTTGAGAGCATGAAACATAATAAATTTCATTCTCCACAAAGGCAGACTTATAATTATATCCACCATCCCCCTATTTGACCCCCTAATCCAAATACCTCTCATGAAATACAAACAGTCAGAGAGTAAAACATACTTTTCATAGATCTCTGGGACCCACTAAATCGAACAAAAGTCTCTTAATACAAAACCATCTGGTGATGAAATATTATTGTCTACAAAATATTGTGCTACCTATTGTCTCCTATGCCACCCCCAGGCACTAACAAGAGTATCACACCTGAACAAAAGTGCAATGGTGCCTCAAGAAGATGAAATTCTCTGCCTTAACTTTGGTGTAAATTAGAAATTTCTATTATGTATAAATGTATTGTGTTCTGGGGCTGGAGAGATGGCTCAGCAGTTAAGAGCACTGACTGTTCTTCCAGAGGTCCTTAGTTCAATTCCCAGCAACCACATGGTGGCTCACAACCTTCTATAATGGAATCCGATATTCTCTTCAGATGTATCTGAAGATAGCTACAGTGTACTTATATAAATAAAATAAATAAATCTTTAAAAAAAATATTAGAATGTGATTTGGCAATAAATAAATAAATAAATAAATAAATAAATAAATAAATAAAGGGTTGACCTGGTCTGACAAATACAGTGGTGGATGCTCGCAGCCAACAATTGGACTGAGCATGGGGTCCCCAATAGAGGAGTTAGTGAAAGGACTGAAGGAGCTGAAGGGGTTTTTCAATCTCATAGGAAGAACAACAATATCAACCAACCAGACCCCCAGAGCTCCCAGGAACTAAACCACCAACCAAAGAATACACATGGAGGGAATATGGTTTCAGCTGCATATGTAGCAGAGGATGGCCTTATCGGACATCAATGGGAGAAGAGGCCCTTGGTCCTGTGAAGGCTTGATGACCCAGTGTAGGGGAATGCCAGGTTGCACAGGTGGGTGTGGGGGGTTAGATGGCGGAAGCACCCTCATAGAACTCATAGAAGCAAGATTAGGGGGGTGGGATAGAGGACCTGGGGGGGGGGACAAGAAAATGTAAATAAAGAAAATATCCAATACAAAAATAAATGCATTGTGTTGCTAATAAAAACAACAGCATAAATAAAGATGTATAAGATCAGAATCCCATGAATACTAATTCTTTTACTTTTCACGCACACACACAAGTATACAAAAATAAAAATAATTTAAAGCATCCTCTTCTATGATACGTGACCCATATGAACAGACATGCTGCAATATGCGTTAATCTAAAATTTTATTACAAAGCTAGCTTGGCCTCTCTTTCAGTTTTCTTTAATTAGCAATCACATTCACACAGTCGAACAGCAGCTACAAACACATTCTGAGAAAGACTGGTTACCAGCTGACTGGATTAATGATGTAATATACTGACACCTAATGTCTGGTATGAATCACTGCACGCTAATTTTGAGTGTTGAGTATTGCAGCAAAGCTTTGTTGGACTTTAAATTGAAACTTTTAGAAATAAGTGAATGAAGAAATTATATTCTTGCAATTAAAAAATGTATTTGATTTTATCTTAAGTTTTGCTTACGAGCATTATCTGTTGACAATATCTGAATTGAGAAAGGAAGCCAACACCAGTCAGGAGGGCAGAAGGCAGCACATTTAGGAAGTGACACCCTTACCTGTGAGAGGGACACAGGACACTCCAGCATCTTCTTTATGGCCACAGTTATGCTCTCCCCAGGAGCTCTTTGGACACTGCTCAATTGACAGCTCATTCCCGGTGCAGCGTACGTCATCCAACAATATTGGGCCAGATCCTTCCCCAAAATGTGCCTGATGCCATGCTTTGGCAATGCCACTGAACAAACATAAAAACAGATGGATTCTGGATTCAACAATGAAAGGCACTTCCATCTTATTTGCCCCCACCCCCTTGCTCCGGCAAACACACAGTAATTAAGCCCACTCCCTAGTCTACCCAAGAGGTTATTCTTGAGGGTCTTTACTCTCTTTGGTCCATCACTACATGAGTTTAAAAGTGCTTGGTATTCCTCAACCTCTACCCTCCCTTTTGCATTAATAACATAATCTCAGTGTTTTAAACAGTAACAGGACAGTACTGACTACCCAGAAGAAACACCACAGAGCCAAGCTTTCTACATACGTTTATATTATGACATAACACAAACACCATTTTAACAACGTTTAAGTGCATTAAGTCATTCTTGTTGCTATACACCTATCTATACCAACTGTCTGCAGAAGTTCTTCGTCATCTCAAAATGATAAAACTTTGCCATTAAGTCTTAACAGCGCTATTTAGACAGGAACTGCTGTGGACCATTTGAAGGCAACATCCTCAGTCTATGTTCTTCATACAGCACGTAGAGCAAAGGTAAAGGCTGGGACTGGAGAAGCTACAGTGGCCCAAGTTGTGCCCTCTCCATGCACATACTTTTTTGGAGACAAGGTCTCAAACCATAGCTCAGACTACTCTGAAAACATATATGTAGTCCAGGCTAGCCTTAAGCTTACAGTAATCATTCTACTTCAGGCTCTGGAGTGTTGGATTGGAGGCATGAGTACCGTGTCCAGCAAGATGCTCTAGTGAAGGCCCAGAGGTGGAAGCAAGAAAGAACCAGAGGTCCTGATGATGGTGGGCCCACTAAGCTAGACTCGGCTGGCTGCCTCTGCTCTCTTCTCTAAGAACCAATTAAGTGCATAATTAAATTTGTTTAAGCTGTTGTGATTTTCAGCTCCTGTTTTTCAGTCAAGTCTATTTCTGACAAACACGGCGTCACACAAATGTACTCACAACAAACGTCTACAATTCCACATGTGGCCTTGATTGAGTGAAGATGACCACCACCTGCTGAAATGGCTGACTGGAGAGATGGCATTTCCGCCCCCAGAGCCTTTATCTGGGACTTTAACATTTATATCTTCAGCTCTTCGTTGACATTGTGCCTATTCCCTTACTCATTATAACTATCTCGAGAATTACAACAAAAACAAACATATTAAAAGAAAAATGTTCACTAAGTGGGTGTAATATCCACTGCAATCATGGTAAAGTCTGATGCAGGCAATTTCCTGGTGACAGATCTTATTTGATTCATTTTATTAGGCATTATATAAGTTATAGAGGTCTCAAGGGTACTCATGTTAAGAACAAAACTTAAAATTAAGCCCCTTTAAAAGTAAGACCAAGACAAACACGTAGGGCATAATTACACCATTATGGCCCGACTAAGTCTGCATACAGTTCAGAGGGGGCCAAAGGGATGGACTGAGGAATGCCTGTAGGGGAGGAGCTTTGGAGGGAGTCAAGAAAAAGAAAAAAGATATTTTCTTTGTTAAGCTAAAATATTTTAAAATTCAGAATCCAGACACTTGACTCCTTCTCTGCTTTTAACAACTTATCCCAACAGATAATAAAGATCAGAATCTATTGAGTAGATGTAAAGGAAAAACCAACAATGATAGCCTAATATGAATGGTATTGGCAAAATGAGTTAACTTATAAGTGACTTTGCTTTGAGTTCTCTGCCTGAGATTTATGACTGCTTATTAGAAGGATTCAGGATGGGACAGTGGAAGTCTTAGCTAATGGCTCTAGATCAAGTAACAGCAAGTGATGACCCATAGACCGTATCCTGAATGGCACCTATTGCCATGAAGCCATTCTACTAAGAGGGAGTTTTACAAGTTCTGAATAGTCCATGGGAATTTGCAGATTGAAATGATAACGTAATGAGAAACGTGTAACATCAACTGAAATCCAACCATTCTTACACAAAAGTAAAACTGTGTTGGAGCCAAACCATATTTATACCTAAGACAGCGCTGGTGCCACAGTGCAATAGCTGAGTGACTACAAAGTCTAAAGTATTTGCATCTGCTTTAGGATGGTTTAAATGAGAGATGTCCTCCATAAGCCCATGTACTTGAACATTTGAGTCTCAACTGGTGGCGCTGTGTAGGATGGTATGCAACCTTTAAGAGGTGGAACCTCACTGGGAGAAGTACAGTTTATAGTTTGGCCCCACTTCTTGTTCTTTCTCTCTGCTTCCTGTGTGTGATGCACATATATTTGGCCAGCTTCTGGCTGGCACAAAGCTTGTACCACCAAGCTTTCCCTGACTACTGACATGACTTCCCCACCCTTAATAGACTCGATCACTCTGGAACTATAAGCAAAAGTAACCCTCTTTCTCTGCTAGTTCATTTTCATGGTGATAATTTATCACAGCAGCAACAACAAAATAACTAAAACACGCCCCTTTACAAGAGAGGGATTGATGGAAGCAAGCACAGAATGTGATTCAGGTGACCCAGTGCCACCCAAGAGAATGAGCTCTGACTGAGTCATGAGGAAGCCAGGGTGAGAGAAAGGCAAATTAACCTCATTCTTGGAGCTTTGCACTAAGAAAAGATATCAAGGAAAAAATTTCAGTCGGTTCAATTCACTGACTACAACAAGGCTAGAAGGAAACCAAAACACCAGGGAATGATGTAAAATTTGATCCCAAACTCCTAGCAGAAACAAAATTAAAGCCAGATGGTTTAAAGATGGAAAAGGGGGGAGGGGAATGGAGAGGAGTGGGGGTGTGGAAGAAGTGTGTGTGTGTGTGTGTGTGTGTGAGAGAGAGAGAGAGAGAGAGAGATAGAGAGGGGGGGGAGAAGAATAGTAATAATAGGAGTGTTGTTCTTATAACCTTGGATATAAGAGATGTCTTTCTCAACAAGACAGGAAGCCCAGAAGGCAGATTATGATGCTTTAAAAGGTTAAATTTGAGTACATACAAATTGGAAACTACCACATAATCAGTCACAGGCAAACTGAATACTTTAGAACAAAGATTTGAAATACATAACAGCAACCAAACCAATTCTTGGTCATTACTGAGGATAGGAATCTTATTAAATTTTATTGAGTAAGAAGACAACCAATTTCAAAAGTAATCAGGTAACAGGATGGATTAAAGTGGAAAAAGAATTACCTGTGGCCACTGACCATGTAAGATGTTCAAGCTCCTGAGTGGTTGAATTCAAGCAAAATAAAGCATTCTTACCTGTCACATTTTTTTTTCACAGATTTAAAGGATTAATACTATTTGAATGCAAAACTTTGGCAAAGACTTTCTGTCCCCAAGGAAAAAGAACACAAAGACCGGTGTCCTCTGTTGACTGGGAGTGAGCCCATATTCTGAAGCAGAATAACTTAACTATGTTGGATTCCGAGTACTGAGTGATTGCATTGCAGTTTCTCAGATAAAAGCACGAGACCTGCTGCTTGCCTTTGGCCTGCCATACATACTCACAAGAATCCAGTACTAGGGAGTGGCAATTCCAAACCATGACCCAAGAGAAGTTACTTACACCAAAGTATTTCTAAAGCACCAATGCCTATTTTGTTTTCTGTCTCATCTATTTCCACATTTTCCCCTGAAACAACATCATGTTAAACACCTCAAAAATATTTAATTAAAATAATGGATCATAAAAACAATAATAAACATGAGGAAGGAGAACTAACCAGAAAAATATCATGCAGCATTAACTTAGTTTTCTAGTTCAACATTTGCATTTATTAAAATTAGAATGACATATGTCCATGTTTATGCATACACGCACACGCGCACACACACACACACACACACACACACACACACACACACACATTCCTTCAGCCAGGATTTTCTAGTGACCTGATGTTGGCTTTCATGGGAAGCATGAAGAAATGTATTACTCCTCCTAAAGAGATCAGACAGTACCGGGGAAAGAGGCAAAACTCATAAGCTAGGACTTCAAAAAGTTCTATGTGAATTCAGTGAGCCATGTGCGCTCTGTTCTTCCCTTATGAAAATAATTTTCACACCAGCCTGCCAGTTTCGTGCTGAAGCTCCAAGAGGTCCCTCCTTTCATGCCCTGACCACAGAGAAAGCTTATAGGAAGAGCTGTTCTGATAAAATGCACTGGCTTCTTTTGTGTGAAGCCATTTGACCTAGGCGACAGCAGTTCCCAATGAACACTGGCTAGTTTCATTCTGTGTCTGACCTTTATCGAATGTGTTCCCTTCACTAGTCAAAGTGCATGGACCCATTATAGATAGAGAAGGCCAAATACACATCACCATCTGACCCAAACTTGACCACTATTTGAAGTACACAAGATAGGTAGAACAGATAAACATATACACAGATAAGCATATACTCTTTAGGTTATTAAGGACTGGCTCTTAAACTGCACGTACCAGTTTGTGACACTTATGACCTATAGATATAGGTGATGTGTTTATAAAAAGATAGAGAGATATAGAATATGTTCTATGGGTGTGTAGTAAGGTATGGGGGAAGGGGATGTCTTAGCGGGCCCATGCTGAGGCATCTCTTCCCCCTGACCAGCTACACACTGGTACAGTATAGAATAGTTTACTCAGGGTGTGGGGAGGGGAGTTAAGAGGGTAGCAGAGACAGAGAGGGAGAGAGAGAGAGTAGAGAGGCCAGCCATGAGCACGTGGAGAGAGTGGGAAGGGGAAGGCGTGAGGGGAACAGAGTGATCAAGAGAACAAGAGTGAGAGAAAACAAGAGGTCAAGAGAGAGAGGAGGGGGCAAGCAGCCCCTTTTTATAGCCGGCCAAGCCTATCTGGCTGTTGCCAGGTAACTGTGGGGGTGGAGTTTAGACAGAATGCTAACATTAGGAACTCATTTTTAATGACTAGTACTGGCTCTATCTGGCAGACAGTCCCTCCATTACCAGTGACTCCCGATCTGCAATGACTTCTTACGACTGGCCTGGCACTGGTCTTAGGGCACTGTGCATATTAACTTATTTAATCTTTCCCTACAGCTTCATGATGTTATAACACCAACTTTATAGATAAGAAAACTGAGGCTGACAGTTAAATAGTGTTCCCAGAATCTCACTATGTCTAAATAGCAGCTACCAGCAGGCTCTGAGCATCTAGTGTGTCAGAATCTCCTAGGGTACTTTGAATTGATGACAGATGTCATATCTAACACAGTCCGGCCAAAACCGCCACTACCATTTTCTTTCTTTCCTTTCTTCTCTGTTTATTTCAAATCTATGTTTTAGTTCTGTCTTTTAACAGAGTATATAGCATGAATGAAAAAAAAAATCCTCTATTGATGGAGCTCTGAGTCAAGTCTGTTTCTCTCTAACAGGATAGAACCAAGAACATGGCTCTGGGTGGGCTTAACTTTCCCATCTGTTAACAAACTTTCCTCTGTGGTCAATCAATTCCATATATCTAGAAACTTTTCATTGTAAATTTTGTAAGATTTTTTAATGGACAGGAAAATTTTAAAAAAGAAAAATTTTAAAAAGCAACTTATTCAAAATAATTTTTATTCTAACTATTTAATATGATTTTGTAGGAACATTTTTACAGTTCCCTCTGGGGTGGGGGAAACACTAATGGAAAGAAACATTTAAAATAATTAAATTTCTATGTAAATTATGGAACTTCAGCACAGTGAAACATGAAGCTGTGCTTTTAAAGGTTTCTAAAGCCATGAGGAAATGCTTTTAATGTAAGTTCACAGAAAGGAAGTTGGAAATGTCTCCACCTGAATTTCACAGAGTACATACACATCCCCAGGTTATCTAATTGGACAGCATCTGCCTGTCTCCCTTTTTTCTCTTCATGGTCCCCACACTCTGAGTTAATCAAATTTAAGTATCTTAAGTACGATGATTCCCTTTGCATTTAGAAAGCTTTCCAGCTACCAAAACACACAGATGCTATTAAAATATGAGGATCAAAATGACAGACTCTCACAAGGAAATTGTAACTAGCACTCCAGTGATGCACCACTCAGTTAGTTTCCCTTCGCTGGTTTAGCAAAGCAAGCAAAAGTGAGAGGAAATTTGCCTAAGAATAAAGCATGAATAAAGCATGAAACAACCGCACCGTCTACCATCAACCATGGACCATTAAAAACAATTTCACCCAAAGGCACTTAGCCTTTCAATGAGCCAGCACAGAGAAAGAGGATTTGCATAGTATCACTTGGCTTACAGTTCCCTCAGAGCTTGTATTCAAGTGATGCTATGCAAATCCCCTGACTCCTGTAAAGCAGAGTTACTTGTTGCTTAGGGCTTTTGGGAGGACTTTGCTGGCTTGCCACAGCACTGCTAGCCTTCATTGGTGAAACCGATAAGCAGTGGGAGGTCTTAGGTCACTAAGGGAAAACTGTGGGACACTGGGCTCTTCCTTCTTATTTCTCCTCACCTCCCAGCCCTGAGGTGTGAGTCTTGTTTTAATGTGATGTTCTGCCTCATCATTGGCCCCAAAGCGGCCAACCAACCAAAGAGTGAAGTCTTTGAAACCACTCCCAGATATGTGGGAGACTGAGGCAGGAAGATTACAAATTAAAGACGGTCCTGGACTACAAAGTGAGTTAGTTCATGGGCAGCCTGGGTAAATTTTTTTCT
The DNA here is from genome assembly GCA_030674055.1 of Rhabdomys pumilio. NCBI lineage: Eukaryota > Metazoa > Chordata > Mammalia > Rodentia > Muridae > Rhabdomys > Rhabdomys pumilio. Next base: position 33,174,879 of record JANHMN010000001.1, read on the forward strand.
TTCTCCAAATAAAAAGCTTTAAAAAACAAGAGAGACAGAGATAAGAATTTGAGCTTAGTGACAGGACACTTGAATGTCACGAGTCAGTCTTCAATCAAAAAAGGAAGCAATGAACTAATCCTGAAGAGAGTAAGACTTTACTTAATCTATGTTGGCACAGGCTTCCTAGCGAGCGTGCTTCTGTCTTCTCTCCAACTTCTAGACTATTTATCAACAAGATCTTTTTAGAAACTATTTTTACAATGAAAATACACGAAAGAATGCCACACTACAACAGGAACTTTTATAATCACTTGATAACTCCATGTATCCTTAACATTCCGTATGTCATTTAAATTTAATGTGCATTTTTCTAAGTAACAAAATGTTGCCTTTCTATCTGCCTTGTGGTTTAGAGTAATCCTTACCGTAAATTTTAAAATCACAAGGGAAGTCCCAGAGATGTCCAAAACAACATAGGCTGTTTCTATTACCCTTGGTTGCCTTCCAGAACTTGAAAGTCAAACTATTTTACTGAAGACACCACACATTTTTGAGAGAGGAGGTTGGGGACCTGGAACTAACTAAGCCTTCTCTGGAGAGGACTAGCTCTTATAGCAAATGAAGGTTCGATGCAAGCTAACAATGGAGAAAAGTAATCACTACCCAAACAGAGAGACTGCAAACAGCAACAGTGAACAGCTTGGCAAAATACCCCTAATGATGCAATCAATAGGTACTTATGTCTTGGGAATAATGAAGAATCATCTAATTGGAATTAAGGTCTATTGAACAGGGGGGAGTTCATGTCTGGTAATGTGTATCTAGCCAATTACCCATGACTTTTAAGGTCATGACCCCTAGGGGAAAACCTGTTACTGTCACTCTCTAAACCAGTATACTTTCTAACTGCATTCTAAATCCTTACCCCCAGATAAGTGTAAGTGCTGTTATGGGTAAATGCATAGATTTCTTCATGGTCAAGGTGAAAAATCACTTAGCACATCATGAACATAAGTAATTGGCAAGTTCATAAATACAGATTATACAAATTGGAGTGCTTGGCAAATACAGAATCCAAAGATATCTCTAAATAAAATGAGGAAGGTCTGGGTAAAGAAATTGCGCCAGAAACATCTCACCACCAAGTGCTCAGCTTACTTTTAATGCTCAACATCTTTTAAACTAACACTCCCTAGTTAGACAGACCTTGACAGCTTATGTATCTCGTATAGTAGTTACTACGCAACTCACCAATGTACATTAGAAAACATGTTATTAGGGAGAAAACTGTTAGGAAGAGCTAATTTGTAACAACTCCAAGGTAGGAGGGCAGCGGGCTTGGAGAAGGCTGCAGGTGTTTATGCAGCTATGCTGTTCTATCTCCAACAGCAACCTTTGGAAACATTAATAACACTGGCCTTGGAACTGAGACCTAGACAAACAATAAAACATGATCTTCATATTTCACTATTTGTTATGGTTTTATTAAGAAGAACTGGCTAGCCCTATTTCTGACCCACCTAAAGAAAGCGATTATAGCAGCCAACTGAACTGTTAGGAATTAAAGTCAAAGCCACTCTTTCTTATGCTGGTTTGTTTCCCACACATGAGCTACAAACCAGATGTTACATCCAGTAACACAGAGAAAATGAAGATGTCACTTCTGTGTTCAATTTTAGTCTTGCCATTATGGGCTAAAACAAACAAATAAACCAAGCAGAGCCAGTCTATGACTGTGACTCCTGGTGAAGAGTAAGTCGGTAACTCGTCACCTGTAATGATGCCTATGCAGATACTAGCTCCGAGCTAATCGAGCCATTGTGACTCATTGCCAACTTCAGGACCTGGAAGAATGAAAGCAGCAAATAAAGGACACTAATTCAGAAGATGGGACATTCTCTAGTGTGTCTGTTCGAGAAGTCTGAGCAATGAAAACAGAAGAGACTGTGTCGTAGGTTCTAAAAGATGTCAGGGACACAATGTCCAGCTACACTGAATTATCTTGGACTAAATCCTCCTGTGGACCAACCATCAGTACAAGACACTGTGTGAGTGATGACAAACACTTGAATATGATGAGGAATTAGGCTAATTATGATAATGATAGTTTAATGTAAAAGATCAACTTTTAAACTATCTCATGTAATTCCAGGTAAACTTTTGGCCGTATTAACCAATGTTATAAAAACGCAATATTACTGAGCCTGAGAGGACTGTGGATGTTGGTTTTCCCCTGATGTTCTCATTGGATGCTTCATTCCATTCCCTACATGGGAATTGTTTCCTTTGTACATGAATAAACATCCTTTGTTCTCAGAACGTAACAACAAACAAAGGAAGTGATCTTCTAAAGTTTGGATAATCTTTGGGAAAGTTAGATTTAAAGTAAGCTAACAATTACTGTGTCAGCCAATGACTTAGCATTTGTCCAAACAAATGCTGTAGACAATAGCAGCCATTACTTGTGAGTAACATAAAGGTTACTAATGAAAGCAGTACAGTCCTTAGTTCAGACACAGGCAAGTCAGACCTACAGAATCTGTATGTACTCTTCAGTGAGCTTACAGACCAGTACCAAGATCAAAAATAGCCTTCTCTATTGGTTTAAGGAAATGTACAATTTAAACATACAACACTCTCTTTGGTGTATGGGAGTAACCACCAAAAAATTTAAGAAAATAAAATAAATCAAAAGCAGTACAAAACAAACCTGAGCCCCAGCTGCCTGCAGATGACTTCTGCGTCTGCATTGTCCCATTGGTCATCACAGATGGTCCCCCACTGGCCAGCGTGGTACAGCTCCACTCGACCTTCATGCCCACTGTTCCCACCAACAAGGCGAATGACAGGCAACACCGGGCCTGTGTGATACAAAGTTAAAGGCAGCTTCAAGCCGTGATTTTACACATATTCCATTTTCTTCCATTCTCAGAAATAATAATATTGATTAAGCTATACCAGTGGCATGCACATACAAATGCATATCTAATAGATATTATGAGAATCTTGACCAATAAAAATACTCCAAATTGAGTTATATTTAGAGAGGGCGCTTCTCCGAGGAAATAATCTTAATTCATTTGTTTTTTAAAACTCCAGAACCCAGAAAAGACACAGGAACAACTTCCAATCGTTTAAGACATAGTTAATTTTCGTCAGATTATGATGAAGTCATTAATTTTGTATTTAAATTAGTTAACATTGAACATAAATTGAACAACTTGAATGTGTAATTATTAGCCATCGTTCTCATGTCTATAACATACTTGCTTTCAACATGAAATTACTTTTACATTGGTAGAACTCAATGCGAAGTTCAATCTCCTTCATTGTAGTGTAATAGTGGCCATTATAGATTAAACCTCCAGTTCACTTGGGTGCAGCTCAGTTTATACTCATGTCCTGTGTTAAGGACCCCCACAAGTGGCCACATTCTCACAGTCTTGGTGCCTTGTAAATCTCTAAAACCCTCTGTCACCATTCCTGGCCCATACAGTTGGCCATGGCTACATGCCTCTGTGACCCCTCCACCCCAAAAAATCTCACATTGATTCCTACCTCAGAATTCTTATTTTTGCTGTCTCTCATGCTTGAAAGGAATATGTCTTTTATGCTTGCAGGCATCCCCCTGGTTTTCATATGACCTGTCTTTCTCCATTAGGTTGTCAACTATCAACATCCCTTTCCCTAAGAAGACTTACTTGCCTGACTGAGCCAAAATCAGTATCCTAACTAGTTCCAGGTGCAAACTGTAATCTTAGCTCTCTAGAGGTAGGAGTAGGAGGACTGTCACCAGCTGAAGGCCAGCATGCTCTACATAGTTGGTTCTAGTCCATCCAGTGCTACATGAAAGACTGTCTCAAAGTACCAAAAATTAAAACAAATAAATAAAACATAAAATGACAGTCTGAGGCTCGCCTGCTCTGCTGACTAATTTTGCCTCTTGGAGACTTGTGTAATGGTGCAATGGGTTTCCCAGGATGCCCTGGGAAAAAAGTTTTTGAAAGCAAAAGAATTAAATGCCAGAAAGTTTAGGAGGCTGAAGGTTTGGCCCCAGCTGGGGAGAGTGAGGGATCAAATAGCTCAACCCTTGGTACCTGGAGGCAAACTCCATCAACTGAGGATAACCTTAGAGTTTGACTGCATTAAGCCTAAGGTCAACAGTTAGATGCATCCTTGAGGCAGCTGACCACTCTTTATTGCTGTAGGTCTGAAAACTCTTGAAGCCCCAGCATACTATTTAACCTCCACAGACACAGACAGATTAACTGACAGAGCAGTTAATCCTTAGGAGGTTTTGAACATGCAAAGCCAGGTCTACCTGTAGATCCCGAAGTTCTGAAAGCATAGGAAGGAAAGAATTTTATGACAGGAATAGGTCAACAGAGAAGAGCTAACTGGGAGTGAAAATATCACAAGCAAATCTATTTCCTTGTATCCTATGTAAAAGCTAATAAGTAAAAATAGAAACGATAAGACTGAGAAGGACAAAAGATGAAATTTATAGGGATAATAAAAGAAAAGGAAAAATATAGATAACATCAAGATGTAATGGGCATCTCATGCTCCAGAGAAAGGATCTCAGCTGTCAGACCACACCTACACCATTCCCTACCACCAACTCTTCCACACAATCCACAGCAATCCCTCTAAATTGGCCCTTAGGGTGTCTTGTGATGAGTGGTTTGGGTTGGGGTGGGGTGGGGTGGGATGGGATGGGATGGGTTGGGTTGGGTTGGGTTGGGTTGGGTTGGGTTGGGTTGGGTTGGGTTGGGTTGGGTTTTTAATCATCCTCTCTCTACTTTCCCCAGGACCTATACTCAAACATTGCCATGGACTGTCAGCTAGCATTTCAGGCCCTATAGAATATCTGATCAAGATGTTATCACCAAAGAAAATGCAGAAAGCTGTATGTTGTGTATTCATTAGCTTCAGGTTACCTATTAAATCTGAAGGTTACATATTCAAATATATTGTTCACATTCAGAGATGTACATTTGCATACTTATACCGTATCACCTTATAGCTAGTATGTGAGGTGGAACGAGCCTTTCTTTACTCAAGCCAAGAAGCAACATAAGGGAATACGCTATCTATAACCCAAAGAAAACTGCTAATATTACGATTACACGCCATTCCAATGGCTTAAGTGGGAAATGTTTCTTATAGGCTATGTGTTTGAACCCTTGGCCCACAGTACACAGGAATGTAGCAGAGCCTCACTGGAGGAAGTGGGTTACTGGAGACGGGACTTAGAGCTTTATAGATCCACCCTACTTCCTGTTTGCCACCCTCTTCCAGAGTGTGAATGCCGAGTGACCAGCTAGCTTCTTGCTCTGACAGTTATGCCTTCCCTGCCTATGCCATCTCTCTCATGCCAGGATGCACCATGTCCTTCAGAAACCGTGAGCCAAAATAAACCCTTCCTCCCTTAAGTCTCACTTGTCAGGATATTTGTCACAGTAATGAGACATCAACTAAGACAATTATACATTGGGAAAGCACCCTGTCCTAATTGCAGTATTTTTTGGTATCAAGATGATCTTGCACCTTCCATGGTTTTCCTATTGCCAAAATAAGTGCTTCATGTGCAACATGATATAAAGTACATAATATTTTTGTAACCGAGTTATATAAAAAGAAAATATAAGATTAGATATTATTGGAAAACCAAACAACATTCAGAGTTATGCATTTGTTTTCAACAGTATTTAATTATATTGTTGAATATCATTCAGACTTATTTCTGCATTTAAGTGCTTAAGGAAATGATTTAACTAAGACACATTTATCATCTAGAACTATATTTAAAACAGTAAAGTTAGAACAAGATTTTTTTTTTTTTTTTTTTTTTTTTTTGGCGATGGGAAAAGCTACACAAGATAGCAGCTGCCACCTTCTTGGGTCACGCCCCACCCTCCAGATGTCTATTTCACAAAACACTGTGTTTTTAAATCTCCTAGACAACAAACTTCATTCCAATAAATGGGAATATGGCCCAGGCCAGATAATGAGGGTTGGTTTGTTATTTTGTTTCCTCTGAAAAATCCAAAGGCAGATGTTAGTTTTATCAAATGGAAGAAAGAAAATTTTATCAAAGTGTTTGGGTTTTTATAAATGGAAGAAACTAATAAAGATGGGTTTGTAAGAAAAATATGAAAGGACTAGAACACACACACATCACACATTTGAATATGTATAGATCAAGGAAATCAAAACATCAAATCAGAAACCTTTAAAAAATTTTACATTTCAAATATTTATTTTGTGTGCATAACGTTTTGCCTACAAACATTAATGTGTTTTACCATGTTAACCAGTTAAGTGTTGGGGATTTTTAAAGTGCAATCCATCTGCACCTTTGGTATGTTTATTAATGAGTTAAAGTAGATCCCATCTGCATGCTATTATTTTATGAATGAGTTTCAAGGTCTTGCTGACACAGATTTTAAAATTCTAACATATAATGGTGGAGTTGGAAAAAACTTCAAATATTTAAGCTTCTCTTTAAGTTTCTCTCTTTTCACGTTGGTTGGCAGAACATAGAAGACACTTGCAGCTCAGAGTGATGTTTCCTGAAGGCCAGACTCCAAACTCAGCCTCACTTGGCCAGGTGACAGAATTCTTACACAAAAACATCTGGATTTCTATTTTATATCTGCAAATTGCCCATTTTCTTTTCGGTCATGTCTTAGATAACAAAACTTATTGCAAGTAGATATTCAAGCCTGATGGTAGAGGCTTCTGAGGGCTGAGAAGATGGCAGAGCAGCCAGAGCACTTGATGCTATTGCCAAGGACTGGGTTTCAGTTCCTAGTACTAAGTAGTGAACAGCAATTTGGCTAATAACATAGTAATATCTATAACTGAATTCATGCTACAGCAGCCATCAACCAAACAATAAACAACATTACAAATTGTCTTCACAGCCAGAAAGCTGGGTTGCTCTGCTTTTATTAAGAAGCTCTTGTGCTTAAAGGGGTGGGGCACTAAAGGATGACATCAACAGTAATATTGGTTTCTCTGGTTTGCGTTTGCTGAGTGATAGTGTATATTCTTTCTTTGATCAAAACAGGGTGTGGCCACTGGTAGATTGTTCATGCTTCAGTGGCTGGTGCCACAACTGTGTGCACTTGGAAGTGCTAACAGACTTTAGTGTAGTACATACACACACACACACACATGCACACACATATACACATACACACACACACATACACACATACACACATACACACACATACACACACATACTCACACATACATACACATACACACACACACTCACACAAACACACATGCACACACACACACACACACACACACACACACCAGTTAAGAGTACTTGCTACTCTTGCAGAACACCTGGTAGTGTTTATCATCACTTCTATGGTGACAAACATCCTTAACTCCAGTTCCAGGAGATCCAACACCTTCTTCTGGCCCCACATCCATCAGATACCATATGTGGTACACATATATACAGACATGCAGGTAAAACTCACATAAAAAACAAAATAAAAATAAATAAATCTTGAAAAAAAGGTGAGGAGTAATAAAGAAAGGCACTCAAAGTTGACCTCTGTCTTCCAGATGTGTAGGCACAGGCAAATGCACACATACACACATATACATCACAGGGCACAGGCAAATGCACACATACACACATATACATCACAGGGAGAGCAAGAGAGAAGGGAAGAGAGGAGAGAAAGGAAGAGATTATATAGATGGCCTTTAATTTTTAAGTAGTGAAATTCAAAAGAAAAAATAAGTCCTATTAAAAAATTCTTAGATAATTTGCACACCCACCATATATGTACACCAAATACAAAGTTAAAGAAATATGTTTGAGGGGTTTGAATACTTCAAGATTATTTTAAATCACAAAGTCTACAGATAGATATAATCTTACGCATACCACAAACACCAGCAGTTTGGTTTTTTTATTTAAAGTTTCAAACAATTTGTTCCAATCAAATAATCCATTTATCCACTTCAAATGTTATTTGAAATTTTGCTTAAATTGATACACTGTATTAATTACCACCACCACCAAATTACTTATGTCAACAGTGATAGAAGAATGTTCTAATAACAAAAACTACAACTATATTTAATCATGCAAACAAACCACAAAAAGACTTAATGCCTACCCAGGAGAAATAGTCTTCCTCGGGGAAAAGAATATCAGTTGGTTTAGGACCAAATGTTCTGCTCTGAAAACCTACATACAAGTGATGTACAGACTGAGCAGGTTTTATTTAATTAATTAGGAATATTTATGTTTATACATATATGTATGTAACAACAATTAGTGAAGAAAGAAGCCACTCGTGAAAGAGAGCAAGGTGGGGTGTAGAAGAGGGTTTGGAGGGAGGAAAGGGAAGAGAGAAATGACTTAATTATATTATACTTTGGAAAAACAAGAGAAATAATGGAAAGAATCGTGCCTAACCGTGCTGTTTACAAGAAACGATATGCTTGTCACCTAAATAACAGGGACATTTAGAGATGAGATGCAGAAAGCCCCAAGTAGCGTTCAAAGGCAGTGGGAGGGAACAGTCTCCAAACCAAGATACTACTGCACCATACCTTCTCAGACATGAAACACACGGTGAGAGACCGGAGTCACTTTGCTCTGTCTGTGATGTGACAAGGGATGAGGGGTGCTTGTCCAATTTTCTCTTAACAAATTCACACACACTGGTAATTCTGACAAGCCAATTTGCATGTCACCCACAAATGAGCTTTCTGTCAGGTAGCAGTTTATTCCTCCTGTATTTATTATCCTAGGATGCTTAAAGTGGTTGCGACCGTAAAAACTATACTAATTTCCTTATTTTGTGGATGGGAGAAGCTGTATCCAACACCACTGAGAAGTTTCTGGGTCGTGATGAATTATCCCCTGAACTACTATTACCTAGCACTGACTCCTGTCCTGGATGTTTGCACATGCGCTGTAGCATGCCAGTGATCACCATTCTAGTCAGGCAGATGCATAGACAGCCTCAGACTTTCTGTCCACTGAGAATCAAGACCAATGGCTTAGTCAGGATCCTCCAGTAGGGGTGACTTTGTCCTAATGGCTGTATGAATTTTCAGTAGGGCTATAGAAACGATGTGTATACGTGTACGCACACATTTGTACAAATCGTAGGTACACAATTATAAATGAGAAAGAGCAACAAGCTTAGCACAATATAAGAAAGGTTAAAAAGCAGCCCAATCATAAAGTTTAAAGCCGGGATGACTAAGTGCCCCAGCTGTACGTGGCGACAGTATCATTTTCCACATAAACTTGCAAACTACATTTTTTTCCTTAACAAATACTTTTTAATTGCCACAACTCTGTGTTATCAAAAATGGTTTGTCCCTTCCCCTCACACAGCCCTCCACTTTGCTACTCCTGGCAGCTAATTTCTGGACCATATTTCAATAGACCTGAACCTATACTGCCTTCAAATCACACAAGGGAAAAATTACCTTAATATTATTTTCCAAATACTTGCGTTTTGAAATTTCACTACTCTGATCATTAAATTTTTCAATTTCAAGCAGAGGTCTGAGGACAACTATGTCAGCTGTTATAAATGTATACATCAGACCAGTCGTGAATGTGTAAAACTGTATCCACATGGATGGGTACCAAAACCAAATAAAGTCCCATTACACAATAATGCTTAACAGTCTTCCTTCTTAATTTTTGGCAGGAATATTTAACTTACTGTCATTCAAGATTATATTCCTCTTTTGTGTAGATATGCGTTCAGCTTTATAAAGAAAAGTGAACACAGAAGATTCCTGGGTTCATGTTACAGAAATTGGCCCCATGGAGAGCTTTTGTTAGACGTAGAATTCCACATGTTCCTCCTCAAATGCAGAACCTAGTAGCCAACACTGTACATATGCAAACAAAAGCACATTTAGACATAGCATGTCATGTCAACAAGAGAGCAAAAAATTTCCCAATGGAGGGGGATGAGCAAGGACTGAGTGCAGGTAACAGGCATGAGTGGGGCAATCGAGTACAAAGCTAGTTGTTTTTCTAGCTTGTACTCTGCTTCAGATTTTTTTTTTTAGTGATGGGTAAGCTCATAGAAACATACTCCATAGGGAAGGTGGAAAACCCAGTGTGAAGTGTCACTGTTTCAGACTGCCCATTCTAAGTACATGAAGTTCACTGAATTGTTACAGAATTCTTTCTTGCAAGGTTTTTTTTTTTTTTTTTTTTTTTTTTGCAATGAAGTTTGTAAAATTTAAAATAAAAATACCAAATCAAAAAAAAAAAGAGTCCCCAACAGATGGCATGGAAGAAGTATCTTTACCTATTTCGTCACTCTCTATCTATTCAAGAGTAGAGAGTGGCTGGTATTATTAAAATCCCCCTGTTGAAGTTCATTTTTTTTTCCCACCTGTAAGGCTGTTTTTGAACTGTGCCTCCCCAATAGATGTTCAAGTGCTAATTCCCTGAATATAGTCTTTTTGTTCACAGGGTCTTTGTAGGTGCTGAAGTAAGACAAGGTCACGACAGTAGGCCTTAGCGTGACTGTGCTACTTCCTGAAGGGGAAATGCAGACAGAAAGACACCCACATAGGGCCTCACCAAGTGAGTCCTGGAGTCACACAAGCAGGAGCTTGGAGCAGTTTGCAGTCGACCTGCAACAAGACCTTCCCTTGCGCCACCAAAGGCTACTTGGCCCAGCCGACACTTTGATCCGAGCCGTTCTGTTTCAGACCTTTCAACTTGAAGTACTTATGGATTTGCAAGTTGAGTGTGGCGGCCAGCCTCTCTGGCATCACCCTTGTTTGGGTGACTAGACTCTCTTCCTGGGAGACTGGTTGGAGACTTACCAGTTAGTTTTCCCTTCATCCATCAGTCAGTGCTGTGTGACCCTTGCTGGTGGGTAAATGGTTTGGTGACACAAAATTTGTGAATTTGTCTGCTAGGGCTAAATTTATGTTGTCAGTATAAGTTAGTCAGAGCTTGATCACAGTTAAATTACCCTCTTTCATAAGACATCACGGAAACATCTTAAACTAAGGAATAGTTTATGAGATTCATACATTTCCAGTAAGTGTAACATCGATGAGTAGAGTTGGTTTTTCACCCCTGAACTCACGTGTTTTCCCAGGTTGAATTAGACCAACTCCTATTTTTACTATCTAAAGGTAGCTACATGAATAATAAATGAGTAATTACTATGAATTATAGATGAGAACTAATGGAAACTGTGAGTTAAGCTGGATGTTAGTTCAGGGAAATGCCCTGACATGAAAAGATGATCTAACTTCATTTTTACCTGGGATGATGTGATGTAAATTTATTGTTCCACAATGATAAAACAGACTTAAGTCACAGCTGGGGACGCTAATAGCTAAGACCAGCATAAGTTGAAAAGAAAATATCCAAGTTAAATTAGCATTCTTTACTGACCATCCTCCAATTCAGTTGTTTTCAGATAATGTCATTTTTCATTATTTATAATGAAGACAAAAGCTACATGTAATATATTTCCCAGTGTTACATTTGGTATAGGATATAGCAGTATATTTAATGCAATGTCATAAACATCTTAACATCTCCAAAGTGCAATAGAGTCTCTCTTATTCTTTTGAGTAGTTGTTATGCTGAAATTTCTATGCTTTAAGAATATTCTTGTCAAGGATATGGACAGTAGCTTGGTATTGCTGGCAGGCATCCATCTTATTCCACTATAATAATAGAAACAACTAAAAGCAATCGCTCTATATACCCATGAAGTTCAATAATAGATGAAAAAAGGTTGGTGTGGTTAACATGACATTTTTTTTGTACTTAACCAAACTCTGTTTCAAAAGTATATTATAATTACTGCATATTATAAATATTATATTTCATAATACTTCCAAAAGCTCAAGGGGTATGTTTTTATTATTATTATTGCTGATTATTCTCTTTTTTGTTGTTGTTTTGTTTTGGGATTTTTAAGTGTTACCCTAAAGCCAACTAAGGTTTGGCCAGCAGCCTATGAGTGTGTTCAGAGATAATGGGGCCCTTTATCAGAGGAAGGCAGGTAATTGTGGGTATGCACTTGAAGGAAAATCGGGACCCCAGTCCTTTACTCATTCTCTGTTTCCTGACGGAGAAGTCTTGAGTGGCTATGCTTGTCAGCATCCCACCATGGTGCTCTCTACCTCAGAAGAGCCCTCAAAACAATGGAGCCAAACGGACCATGGACTGCAACTCGTGAAAACAGAAGTCTAGGTAAACCTTTCCTCTTCTCACACTGATTAACTCAGGTGTTTTGTCACCGAGACAAGAAGTTGACGACCGGATCCCTTTATCATTTATCCTACCTGGGTTACTCATCAGCCATCTTCCACCTGAGGCTAATTCACTGCTTTCGGAAAAGGGGAGAATTCTCAGGACAGAGCCAATCAAGTTGCCTCCTTCTGCTTTGACAACTTGAAACTGTGAAAACTGATTACCACTCAGAGTCAGGAAGCATGGTCTCATTGCAAAGGATCAGTGAAAGGAAGCAGTCAGCTGCCTGTGGTGACATGAGAGAGGCTTCCCACTCAGTTAGGATGGATATTCTGGTAGACTGTGCTGTTTATCACCACACACTGGCTGGATAAATATCAATGATGGTGTTCTATAAGACCACACAGGAAACTGATGTTGGTACACCTCACACCTGCTCTGAGGCTATGCTAGCAAGGCAAAGTCACAGGATGGCTGGCATCATTGCTCTTCACTACATATTCTTTCAAGGCCCTGATGCTTTCCCATAGGTTTCTTTGTGTGTTGTGGTTTTTTTGTTTTTTGTTGTTGTTGTTGTTGTTGTTATTTTTTGTTTTGTTTTGGTTTTTGTTTTGTTCTGTTTTGGACTTTTGAAAGTCACCTAAGCAGCATCTACTCACTTCCACGGGCCCTTAGAAAGGCAACTTGTAATTCCTGACCTGGATGTGGGTGTTAGGTCCCTGAGGCTAGAGCCAAGCAGTCTGACAAATCTCGAGGAGAATGATGAATTTTTAGAATTTTTTCACATTTATTTATTTAAAAGTGGGGCTGTGACGGTTTGAATAAGAATGTCTTCTGTGGGATGCTATACTTGAATGCTTAGTGACCAGAGAGTGGCACTACATGAAAAGATTCAAAGAATCAAAAGGTGCGGTCTTTATGGTAGAACTGTGTCACTGGGGATGGGCTTTGAGGTTCCAAAAGCTGCCAAGCTCAGGATAGATGAATGGAGAGATAGATAGATAGATAGATAGATAGATAGATAGATAGATAGATAGATAGATGAGAGAGAGAGAGAGAGAGAGAGAGAGAGAGAGAGAGAGAGAGAGAGAGAGAGAGAGAGAGTGAGAGAGAGAGAGAGAGAGAGAGAGAGAGAGAGAGAGAGAGAGAGAGAGAGAGAGAGAGAGAGAAAGGTAGGATAGGATACAAATTCCAGCAACATTGGCTGCTCTAGTGAGGAATCTCATCCAAAGACCTTCTAGGTCTATGCAATCTGGCTGGAATGCAGACACACCTTTAATACACACCTTTAATCCCAAACAATGAAGGTAAAGTTAGTTTGTAGAAGGAAGCAGCCTGTTTGGAAGTGATGTCTAATTAAGGGGCCAACAAAGTGATGAATGAGAGAAAGATTTCACAGAATAAGTCAGCGATAGGAAACACCCAGCTCTCACGAGGGCAAGGGAAGAGAGGTGAGCAGCACAGAGAGAGAGATGAGTTGAGTCTGTTCGGTCAGCACAGTTTGTACAGTGCAGTTGAGTTTGTTCCTGACTTCCATTCAGTTTGTGAGGTTCCTGCAGTGTTGCTCAGCAGAGGCAGCTGAAGCCAGAGAATAAGAAGGAGCCAGAAGATTAGAATATATCGCCAAAGTTAATATTAGGCCAAGCAGAGCAATTCAGGCAGAAGTGGAGAAAAGCCAAATTGAATCAGTCAGCTTGGAGAGGCATTGGGCCTGAACAGCTGAGTTGAACCAGCCAGCCAGAGTTTAGAAAGAGCTAGAAAGGGCGCATTTATTCAGAAGATGACAATTACATCTGGCAAATAAGACATACTTTTACAAATATGCATATCTGTCGTCTGTCTACTGATCAGGATATAGGATTCTCCATCCACCATGTCTGCATGCACGCCTCCACATTCCCCGCCACGATGATATGAGCTAACCTCTGAAGCTGTAAGCAAACCCACAGTTGAATGCTCTCTTTTAGAAGAATTGCTTTGGTCCAGAACAATGACTAAGACAGGGTCATATGCCATGGTTTACACACGGAGGTCAGAAGAAAACTTAAAGAAGTCAGTTTTCTCCTTATATCCTGTGAGTCCCAGGGATCAAATTCAGGTCATCAAATTTCATGGCAGATGGTTTTACCTGGAGGACCCTTGTGCCAGTCCTCTTTGAGCAGAGTTTAATGTTCCCTATGAAAACTAACTCCCTGGACTGACTCAGGCATCCCAGTTTTTTTTTTTTTTTAAGATGTTTTATTACTACTACTACTACATAAGTTTCTTAGAGCCAGAGCTAAGGAATTACATTTCCTGCTCTGATACATGAGCTAACAAACTGTCCACACCCTGCTCACCTGAGAAGTCCGCCCCATTCTTTCAGCATCATGGAGGAGGACTCTACTTTCTCATTTCTCTGTGTGGGACCTGAAACTCTACTCCGACCTCAGTTTAAGTTTTAAAAGAGGTATCACATTTCTATATATTATTCTTTTCTTTTGCTCCAGATTTCTGTAAAGAAAAAAAAAAAAAGCCGTACCTTTAAAACATAAGAGACTGGGAATAATACGCATTGTGCTCAGGCTAAACATAATTCCTCTTCCGCCTTCCTGTCTCTTCGGCTAGCCCACAAGCTAACAAGGGAGTGTTGCAACAGAGCACAGATATTTCTACATTGCATACAAATAGAGCAACAGAGGGAAACGAGCTGTGAAGTGAAAATGTACACATCTGTGCAAGCATCCTATCCTGTTTCCTTCTGCTCTCCCGGCAATATGCCTTTAGAATTTCCAACAGAAACGTGTAGGGGCTCCTTTATAAAGACATCTATAAAAAGAAATAAATAAAGCAAACATAAAGTTCTTAGTCCAGTATCCAACATAAAGTGGGTGTTGAGTGAGTCCTCCCTGTGATAACCATACAAGGTCATTCTGAATACATGCCCAGAGCTTGAGTTTTTCTTTTAATTAATTTGCTCAAAAACTCATTTTTTTTTCTGGGGCTGGAGAGATGCCTCAGCAGCTAAAAGTGCTGACTGTGTAATCATGATAACCGTGGTTTGGATCCCAGCACCCACATAACAAGTGGGGCACCCTGCCCATGTCTGTAAGAGCAGCTCCAAGTAGGGCAGAGACAAGAGGAAGTCTCAAGGAAAGGCCCCACCTCAAAGGAATAGGTAGAGAATAAGGATACCCAGTTGCTTTCTCTGCTCAGAATGAATAGGGTCATTCACTCATGTTTGAGCACGTACACACACACACACACACACACACACACACACAAACTTAGAGACACAGCATCAATATGCCCAAATAAACAAAGAAGTCTTTTTAAGAAATACTCTGCTTTTCTGTATAGGAAGAAACCCAAAGCTCTAACAGCCAAGCACTGCCAGTTCTGAACAGCAGCAATGTTTCCTAAAGAACAATTCCATGTTCTTTCATTAGCATACAGTGTTCTAGCCTAAACCCCTAGCTGTAGTGTGTGGGAATAAGAAAACTGTAAGATTCAGAGTGTGTGCACTATCTCAGAAGCACAGAGTATAGCTAGCCAGACCTGCACGAGTGAATGACAGAGCTCACGGCTCTGTCTATCAAGGCTTGGTCCTGTAAGAGCAATTCAGGTGCTACAAAGGCAGTGTCTTTGTTTGTTGCTCATCTTGTGTAGCTTTTTCTGTTCCTCATATATTCTGTTCCCTAAACACAAACACATTTGAGATTTTTTTGCCTGCTGAAAACTAGCTGTGAACCTAAAGGCATTAAAAAACATCAATTTCTCTTCAACGAGGGGGTGGTAGAGAATTCAAAGACAAACTAGTCTCTTAACAGGAATATAAAACTGATGGTTGTGCTTTTGGAAGGAAAACCAGATCGCCATAATGTTTTAACTTTGAATTGCTTTTTACTGTATTTTGAAGGGGAAACAGTCTGTTGTTCCTCACATATTAATTCCGTGATAATTCTTTATCATATCTATTTACAAAACTAAGAACAATAATAAAAGGCTGCCAATGATTGCTAGACATGAGATTTTTTATTAGAAATGATGTTAGAGTCAGTGAAGTAGCACCGGAGCTCTTTGCTTGACATCATCTCCATTTTTTTTATAGCCACATTGGCATTCTCTCCGTGAGACATGAGTACAGCGATGATGTCATTCTCCAGGATGAAGAATAATTGATCTTAACCTTCCCATCACTTTCCTTTAACTTGAAGCACTAACTCAATGGAAGGCAGAGATAAATAAAACATCTGTGAGAAACACATGACATTGTAAAAGGTTACTGCCAACGGCCGGAAGGATACACTTCAGGAAATCTGTAAAACTCCTGTCATACAGGGTCATTGAAAACAGCCGACGTTTTGGTTTATCAAGAGACAGTCAAATATTTTGTTTTCCTTTCCCAACCGTTGCCTGAGAAAAGCTAAAATCTTAATATAAAATACAAACCCCAGCAATTCAGAGTAAAGTAGTATGAGGGGCAGATTATTATTTGCATTCAAGTTATAAATGTGATGCTTTGGCTGCCACAAACTTAAGATGCCCTAGTAACTTTCTCTGCTGAAGTCGACTCTGAATTCCGATTTTCCATAAATGCTATGCACAGCGTAAAGCAATGGTTTTGCTGAAGAGTTCAGTTCACTTGACTCTGGCTGCCTCCTAAGTTACTAAGGCAGCCCTTGTTCTGCCCCCTCCTTTCCTTTGTTCTTCACTCCCTGGTGGTATTTACCATACGGCGCCCCAGAACATAACTGTCTTTGTATTTTGGTCTGAGAGTTTTGTCATGCTTTAAAGTCAACAATGGCAGCGAGACAAACATTTCACAGCACTTTTCCAAATCCGGGTCTATAGAGGTAAGAAAGTTTGTGCTGGAATTCATCTTACCTTTAATATTTCCCTTTCCCAAACTAGTGGCCAGCAAATGTCTGTTACCTTTCCTCTTTTGTATACAGAGTGCCCCATTAAGGCTAGCTGATACACACAGACAATAGACACCCACCATCGTGCACAAATCCTGTCAGTGGGACACGAGCGCGCGCGGACACACACACGTTGACTGGACAGACCTTCTCTAGGCGCTAGAATTGAGCACCCTCTGCAGCTACTGTCCCCGTGACAATCGTCACACGATGCATGCTTTCCTGACTGACACTTACTGTGCAAATGAACGCACTTTACTAGTTATGCGGCTCCCCAGCCCAAGCCACAATGCACACCCTCAATCCCTTGTCTCCAGGTACACAGGTACAGTCCTGGAGCCAGACTGCCTCTGTGCCAGTCCCCAGCTGTCACCTCTGCCTCGATGCCACTCACCTTGACCACAATCACAGTAGCCCCAGTCCACTTTGCCCTGGGCATTCCGATAGAAGCACCAAGGTCTACCCGCGCCATCCGGGCTCCGGCAGAAGTTGTGGGATTGCCCTCGCAGCTCAGCCCAACTGGCCGGGGGCGACCGCTCTAGGAAGGGCGGCACCTCGTCCCAGTGTAGACACGGGACGCCGAGGTTGGTGGCATTGTCCCACGGCTCTCCTGCCCCGCAGCGGCGTGGAATCGTCGGGGGCGTGTGCCGGGTGCTGAGGACCTGCGGGCGCTGGGCAGCGGGGGCCCGGGGCAGAAACGGGAAGCGCGGGGTCCTGGGTGGCCTCCGGGAGCTGGGAAGGTAGTGCGCGTGTTGGGAGCGCGGTGGGGACGGATGCGGGCGATGCAGGGGCGAGCGCGAGACGGGATCAGCGCGGGTCACTACCGACAGTGCCCCTAAAATCACAGCCAGCACGCAGCGGGCGAGCGCCATGGCTGCAGCGCCGAGTGTGGTCCATGCTGGGCTCCGGGTCCCCGCGGAGGGGGCGGGGCCGGCAGAGTCCCAGAGCCCCCTCCCACGCTCGCGCCGCCGCCCTGCTGTCCCGGCCTCGGGGGCGGCTGGAGGATCACACCGGGACCCGAAGGGTCAGCCCGGCGAAGCAAAGGCTGGAGCTCCAGGAGCTCTGTCGCCTGGAGCCCGACCTCCACCCCACCCTCGGCTGTCAGCCCGGGGAGCGGGCTCTCGGTGCCAAAGCGGGGGAAGGTCTAGGCTGCCAGTGCCAACAGGCACACACCACAGCCCTGTCTGGCGGCTCCCGCCTGGCACCCGTCCCCCCCACCTCACCCCCGTTCTCGGTCGTTCTGTCTGTGTTTTGCAATCTCTGGAGAAATGTGGATGGAATTAGATGCACCTCTCTGCCTTGGCAATTCACAGGATTGAAGTTATGAAAGCCCGCTAGGAGTGTTAAAACCACTTTGCTGAGCTGAGTCCTTTAAAGGTCTCGCTGGGCTTGAGATTCCAAGCTTCACATCGTGTCCCGTCCCGAAGAACGTTAAAGGAAATTAAATGCCAGAGCAGATCCAGCAAAAGGAGCCTGAGCCTTTCTCCTTCCTGCCTCCCACTTCCCACCAGATGCCCTGGACACCAGTTGTTAGGTTTTAATAAGAATTCATCCTGATCTCCAGCCTCCACAGAAGCTGTGTCCCTGAGGCACCTGCCTCCTGCCTGCAGGGCCAGGACTTGAATTAAGCCTCTTGATTTGCTGCCCCAGGCAAGACCAAGCTTCATCAAGCTAGCTTCAATAAAAGTGGACTCTACCTGTGGGAAATTTTATTAGTTTCTCTGATGGTTCAGTACACCCCTTCCAACATCCCCCTGTGCCACCCCCAAGCCTCTTGGTTTAAGACTTTAAGAATTAGCTGGGGTTGAATGCTTAGGGTTGCCAATTGCTCTTGG
>JANHMN010000001.1:33193853-33210336 GCA_030674055.1 Rhabdomys pumilio
TCTGTAAACATTTGGCCTGGCGGTGGTTTAGAAATCATTTTACTTCATGTTTTGCTAAGCTGGCTTTGTATAGTTTGATTTGGAAACACAACCAACAAGTATATTATTTTTACAGAGTTACAAACGTGAATTCATGAAATAACTTCTGAGTAAGGGCCATTTAAGATTTAAGTAGAGCCTGGATTTTAAAAAGCTAACAGCTTTCAAACAGATGGTGCAAACGTGGTGTTTACTTTTACAGTCCCAAGTGCAGAAAAGCGTATTAGAAAACCAGTGGGTATTACTCATCCATACTACAAAAAAAAAAAAAAAAAAAAAAAAAGAGGAAAAATCAATATCAGGGCCTGCCTTGGGGCTCTGGGAGATTTGAAACTGAACAGCATTGTCACGTTTGCAGGGGAGTGAAAATATAATTACATGACAATGTAATGTGTGATTAAAAACTAAATAATAAAACCAATAAATAATGAAAGGATCCAGAATATAATCTGGCTCTCAGCCATCTGATGAATCACCAGATGGTTGATAGTACGGTTCTAGCAGAGGGGCCCTGACGTCAGAAAGTGTCTAGTAATGGAGGCCTATGTCTCTTTCTTAATTAGTTGCTGACTTCTTTGCTCGCCCTAAGCCACAATGGCATGGAAGGTCAAAGACGGCCACAGCAGTACTGTTAGACTGCTGACTTCACAGAATGCTCAAGAGGAAGAGGAAGGCTCTGCTCGATCCATTGGGTTCATCGTGAACCTCGGTCGTCCACTCTCTCTTTTCCTATTAAGGTTGATTTTTTATAACGCAGAACGAATTGATTTTTAAGTTTGAATCTACATCTTAAAATTCATTGGCATTTGGTATAATTCCTACCCAGACATGGATTCTACAAACTCCTATTTACAGCAGCCCAGATTGTATGCACAAATAAGTGAGGAAAATAGTTACTTTCACCTTGGACTTAAACCTGTGCTCAATCTGGCCGAAGCCATTAATACTGGGAATCCAAAGGCTCCTCTTCTGTAGAAAGGGGACAGCTGGGGCACCTACAAGATAACTCTGCAAAGGGTATTTGGGGTGATTCATCTCCTTTCCTTTTAACAGTTTTGTTGATGCAGTCCGACAAACCGCTCAGGGTTTCATATAAATGTTTTGCCTGAGGAGTTTGCCTAAGGACAATGAGCCGTTTCAAACCTCCCCACCCTACAGTTTCAAATAAGAGGACCGCTCATGAACAGGTAAAGTGATGGCAGGGAAAGGCAGCACCCAAACCACTAGCTGGTGGTCTGGGGTCTACAGGGACTCAGCATTGAACGGGGCACAGAGTACCAACTTCCAGTCACATAAGGAATCCTTTCCAGAGCTTCCTGCCAGGAAGACCTCCACCTATTTCTTGAAAACTGAGCATGGGGAAATTCCTCCTTGGAAGCGAGCTCAGTCTCTCTCTCCAGGAAGTGTGCAGTGTCTGGAAAGTACTCCCTTCTGCAGAGCCAGGAGTCACCTCCAGGCAGAAGCCGATTTTATCTCATTGTGATTCTGCCAGCACTCCTGTGTGGGTAGAAAGTAGGCTGTGGAAGGTGAGGACCGTGTGGTCCAGTGTTCAGTCCACGTGGACCTACATGGCTCAAGTCTCTGTTGTTCATTGGCGCTTTGGCCTTCAGAAGATGCTGGCGGCTCCTGTGCGTCCGTTCTTCTCCCATTCGCAAGGACGGATTTCAGGAAGATGCAGGAACATTAGCCATTTCACACACTTCGGTCGCACAAGAGGAGTTACTGTTAGAGGAATAAATCACTGTTACAGGTGTGATTTCCTGCGTGTACTTCTTTCTGTCATCTTTGAAATCTTCAGAACCATAAAGCTGAGATAGGAACCGGTTGAAGCGAAAGGAAGAAAGAGAAGTTCTGAGTTGTCTGGCCTGCTTGTTTTCCCGAAATAGGAAACTGCTCTGGAGCTCACCCAGGTGGTTGGAAAAGTCTACATCTGTCTGGGGAGCTGGTAAAGGTGGAGGTGGGATTTGAAGGTAGGATTCGGAGGCACTGGCTTCCTGATAAAGCATCAGGCCACCTCTCCTAATACAGCTGGCTGAGTGATGTGGCAATAACAGGTCCATTCTATATTTCTGTAAGGATATATCCTGACATGAGAACCAGATGACGAGCAGATGGCTACCATTCCGGTACTTGAATTCAACCGCCAGGAAACTTCGGCTTTCCTAGAGCAAATACATCATCGTTCCTTCTACCATTTCTTATCTTCACACCATATGCTAGACTCCTTCTTCTGCTCAAACTCACGAATGCCAGTGTCCTCACTGATCCATAGCTCATGAAACTAAATCATTCGGGCAGTGAAATTCTTATCGGAAGAAGTGCCGCTTATTACCGATACCCATAGTCAGGCTGGGTTGACTTTTTGCACTCACATACCATTTAGGCAACACCAAATGACCTAAAACCTTGTCAACCTGACAAAATCCTTAATGTCCTTTAAAGCTCTCCTCAATCTGGGACACTTCCCATCACCAGATTCTGATCTTGAAATACAAGCCAGGATGGTGTGCTGTGCATATTCAGTTCACAGCCATAGTGTCACTGTCTCAGAGCTGACATCGCTGTAGACTCCTTGGTGGGAAGAAGCAGTCATTCCTGAGTGACTGGCTCTCATGTTCAGCGAGATCTTCCAGTAAACATGAATGATCTTCTCTTTAATGCTTTAGAGTATAGTAGTGTCGTATCTGCAGAACAGACCAGATATCAGCAGCCAAGTGCATTTCGTTTTCTTACTGGAACTGCTGTGCGTTGTTTAATCAGCCAGATGTAGTGACACACACCTGCAATTCCAGCACTCAAGTAAGAGGACCAGCCATGGCAACATAGTGAGCTTGCGCTCGACCTGGGCTACCTGAAAATCTGTTTCCAACACACAAATAACAATAATAGTAACAATGATAACGAAAAATCAGCACCTTGTTCATAAAATAGCAAATAACTAGCTTTTCTTAGATATCAAATGTTTTTGGCCGCAAGAAAGCAAGTTTGGACACAAACTGCATTTTAAAACAAGGTATTTGAAAGGATTTACATGGTCTCATAGAAGATGAAGTTTTTAAGTTGATTCAGATTGATTGCTTTATGTCTGAATACGCTATTGGGGTCTGGCTCCTTTGTTTTTTTTCCTGCCACTTGACCTCTTAATGTTGGCTTCACCTTCAAATGACACAATGGAGAGCATATCTAGATGGAGCCTCTGTCAGAAAAGAAGAAAATTGTTGCTTCTTGGCCTTTCTTTTAGGGGAAAAACAATTTATTCTGGAAGCTTCCTAGGGTTTTTTTTTTTTTTTTCCAGAGATTTCTGGGAAGGCTTACATAGGAACTCACAGGAGGGCAAAGTGCAGACAGTAAGTGCCTGTTCTGTGCTCAGCCATAAATAGTACATCTGTACCTCACCCCCTCTCCTCAAGGCTCAGGGCCATCACAGAAGGATGGAAAGAATATCACAGAGGTCAGGGAGGACCTCGGTGAGACAGTGTCTTGTGCACATGTGGTTACACTCACAAGATCAAGCCAGTTGGCATTCCAGCAGACAGGTGATGGCTCTTAGTGGAGGGAAAGTTAGCTTCCTTTAAGGGTGTGGTCCCTAATAGCCTGACCAAGCTCCAGTGTATGGCCCCATACTGATGAGTATGTGGGCACAACTCGGTGAGTTATTTAAAAAACAAACAAAAACCAAGACATGAAGTTTGGAGGGGGTATTGGAAGATGAGAGGATGAATCTTAGAGGAGTGGGTAGTAAGATCAGCATACACTGTACACATGGATGAAATTCCCAAAGAATAAAATATTATGTTACTAAAAAAGAGAGCTTAGGATGTGAGCTCAGTGAGTAACAAGTTTGTCACACAAGCACGAGGACCTGCGATCAAATTCCTAAAACCACAAAAAGTTGAAGGGAGTAGCATGCATCTGCAATCCCACCATTCCTAAGGCAAGATGGGGGGGAAGACCCAAGAATTCCTGTCCCCCAGAAGCTCATAGGCCTAGAGCACATGGCAGCCAACAACAAAAAGAGAGACCTTGTCTCAAAGAAGGTGAAAGATAAGGATGAGGACTAAAACTCAACATTGTCATGTGACTTCCACAGGGATGACATCACACACACACACACACACACACACACACACACACACACACACACCTGTATATCAGTACACATGGTATCTTCTATAAGATTTATTTATAAGCCAACAGTGATGGTAGCTTTTGTGTCTATAACCCCAGTACTGGGGAGGCCAAGCCAGCAGGATTTCTATGAATTTGAGGTCATCCTGGGAAACATGGCAAATATCAGACAATCCAGGCTACAGTCTGAGACCCTATCTCAAAAACTAAATAATAAAAAATTAAAATATATTATTTATAGTATGACCATTAGAGTATTCCTAGTGCTACGTATCTTATGAATACACTGCCAGGTAATCTCTTTAAACAGAGGGCAAACTCCAAGCCTCTTAGTTTCCTCACAGTCATTCGTATCTCTTGCTCTGTTTTATTAGTCTCCTATTTGTCCAGCTGCAATAAAACAAAAGACGCTATCACCTGCAGTCAGGTGGCTAGCCTCTTGGTAGAATGATTCAAGTAGAAAGAAAAAAGGACATTCAAAGTGCTTAAGTTGATTTTTGTCACACACACACACACACACACACACACACACACACACACGGTTTCAGGGCTGATCTCTTTGGGGTTTGACAACCAATAGGTGGACTATTCTCTGGGAAAGGTTAATTCTCCTTCCTTCATGTATATCCATGAAAGAATATATGTATGTAACAATAATAAGAAAAAAAAAAAAGAAAAAAAGAAAAGGAGCTATCAGCCTTGGGGTGGGAGGGTCTGGATGGGGATATTGAAGGGAAGGTACCCAGGAAAGACAAAGGGAAGAACAGTACAATTCTGTTTCAATTAAAAAAATATATCTTAAAAAGAAATGAAAATGCAGATGATTTTTACTGGAACAATTTACACCACTTTTGTGTTAGCAGAAATCTACAACTGCAAGTATGAGTAAACCATGAAAATACAAGTCTTTGAAAAAACTACTGAAAACCACAAAAAGCTAAACAGGGCCTTTTTTTTTTTTTTTTTTTTTTAAAGAAAATGATGACATGATTTTCCATTTTGATTGCGCTATAGGACTATCTTTGGAAGCTGTGGGGTTTTGGGGGGAGTTGTTTTGTTTTTATTTTCATTTGTAATGTTCCAATACTTTTATTTCCAAAATAAATCTGATAAAGATCACAAACCAGGAACAGAGTGTGAAAGCACCTATAACGTGTCACCTCTATTTGGCTCCAGATGGTACAATGATATTTCTCCCTAAAGGACTGATTGGATACACTGTGCTCTTTAAGAATCTCACTTAGATATTTAACTAACTTATTTATTTATACTTATGTAGATTTTTAGACTTAGGTATTAGATAAGGTTTATTGGATTTACATATTTGATTTTTTATTTATATTTATTTAAATATCTAAATGATTTATCTGAAGATAAATGTGAAGATATTTTTATGAATGAACTGTCTACGAAGATAGTTCATTCATCTCTAGATCGTCCTTGTGCAGTGCACTTTCTCAGCTGCCATTTCTCCCTCACTCTGCCTCCTTTATCTCCATCTCCCAGTTCCCTTCAAGAAAAATCAGTGGATTAATTACACCTGGGGAGAAAACTGGCTGATGATAAATGCATAGACCTTAGTAGGTTTTATCCTATCAATTTACTAGATTTTCCCAGGAAACACTGATTTAAAACAAAACAAACAAAGGAAAATAACTTAAAAAATACTGTGTTTTGGGCTGGAGAGATGGTTCAGTGGTTAAGAGCACTGACTGCTCTTCCAGAGGTTCTGAGTTTAATTCCCAGCAACCACAAGGTATGCTGGAACTCACAACCATCTGCAATGGGGTCTGAGGCCCTCTTCTGGTGTGTCTGAAGAGAGCAATGGTGTACTCATATACATAAAATAAATAAATAAATCATTAAAGAAAAGAAATAAAAAAAAATATTGTGTGTTCTGGTTTAGTTTCTATGCTAAACACCACAACCAAAAACAACTTGGAATGAAGGGTTTGCTTTATCTTACACTTTCAGGTCCATCACTGAGGAAAGTGAGTGATGATACTCTAGGCAGTCATCCGACCATCCCTGCATCTCCAGCTTCCTGTGTGGTAACTGAGGTTTCACTTTTACCAATAACCTCTTTGTCCTCTCTGCAGGGACTTTTACCCTGCCACATGCTAATCCCAAAGCTGCCACTACACTTCACACCTTTCTGTGTTAGCTTTCATCTTTCTTTTAATCCCAGCCTCAGTTATCATTATTTGCAACTTGCAGTTTTCAAGATAGTCTCTACTTCCTTACTGTCTACAGAAAACTCTGCTTGCCTCACCAGTAGGATTCACTGACCTACTTACCCAGTTGCATTAGACTGAGAACAGGAGTTTGAGTGAATTGTCTCTCCAGCCAGACAAGTTTGGAAAGGTGGATTTGAAGAAATGCACTTCCTAAGGACTCTGGTGACTGCTGGTCACACAGGTTTCATTCATAAACCTTGAAAGCATGCACAGCTCTGGCCTGGAGGAGAGCTGGACAATGGGAATTACACATGTTTTGGGACCATCACTTGCCACAACGCACAGTACCTGGCCCTGGTTTAGAAACTAGTTTGTCATATGAGTGGACTCCAGTGGCCTACTCTGGCAGTTACAACGCAAGTCATGGACTTGAGCTCAAGGTCCCGTCAGTCTTAGTAGGATTCTGTTAGTTCACCCTTTTTGAGTTATATAGGAGTAACAACCTCTTAACATGTCTATGGGGAAAAACATGGATGACTATTTGATGCATGTACTTTAAACCTGCTTTTGTGGTTAATGTTTTATTTGTTACATTAGAGAAAAGGAGGCGGACTGTTGTGAGAGAACCTACCCAGCATGCAGAGGACCCTCAATTAATCCCCAATTACACTATCCCCACCTCCACCAAACAACAACAACAACAACCCTACAGAAAGAAAAAGAGCAAGACTGGGTTAAAAATAAAGTGTGGCTTGGTGTGGTGGTGCATACCATTTGGGAGACAACGTCATGTAGACCTCTATGATTCTGAGGCCAGCCTCATCTATCTAGACAACAAGTTTCAGGATAGCTAGAGCCACATAATAGACTCTGTCTTGAAAATCAGTAAATAAAAATAAGGTGAGAATGAGTTAATTCATCCAACTGCTCTTACTAAAAGCAAAAACCAAACAACAAAAACCAAACCAAACAAAAAACTGTCATCGCTAGTAGAAACATTTGGTTTTCTTATATGATACAACAAGGTTCAGGCATGCCTGTGTGTGTGTGTGTGTGTGTGTGTGTGTGTGTGTGTGTGTGTGTGTGTGTGTGTTTAGGGGCCCTTGTGCATGTGTATTCAGTACCTTCAGAGGCCAGAAGAGGGCACTATATCTTCTTGAGCTTGAGTTACAGGCAGTTGGGACTTGCCCTGTGTGGGTGCTGGGAACTTAACTCTTCTTCTTGCAGAAGCAGTTCTGAGCCATCTCTCTGTGTCCCACTGGCAGGTTTCTAACGGCTGACTTTACATGGGGCAGGGGGAGGAGTTCTAGGTACTATGTAAACTGATTAGTAACTTTTCTTACCATCAGTAAAGAGCTTTATTCTCCTATTGTCCTTGCTGTCTCTAGGTAAGGGAATACTATGCTGTCTGAAGGACAGTGGGTTAGTCCAACCGTCATTTACTAGTTTAGACTTGCTATGGTCTACAGAGTTGCATCCGCAGACACAATGTCACTTCACAGAGATGTTACACAGGAATGCTTTTTAAAACTACTGTCTGCTGCTTTGTAAGCACTCAAATAAATAAATAACAAAAGCAGTGGGACAGTGGGTGTTTTGTCCCGTTTCTTGTCTTTGTGTTAACTCATTGTTTGCTCAATATAATTAGCTGAAAGTTTATTCTCTCCCACAGAATGTGTTGAGCAGCAATTTCACAATCCAGAGAGAGACGAGTTGGCAAGCTGTGACAGACCCTTGAGGACACACTACCAATTATAGGGGAAAAAAATCCCCTGATGGTGTTTACTCAGGGCTCTGAAGTACCGTAAACAACCCGTACATAATTAAACTTTCAGCTACTTGGGGAAGGAAGCAAAATTTCTTTTTCTTTCAACTTAGAAAGTATAGGAATTTAGACCAAATCGAATGTTGCTTTGCCTTTGAGACAGAAAACAAATTAAATTTCACTATGAAGAAAGGAATTATGTGTTGATACTTCTGTATTTTTCCCTCAGGCGTTTGACCTTTTCCCTCACTGGACTAAAACTATAAAATACATCTTTGTTTTTTTTTTTTTTTTTGTTTTTTTTCTAGCTACAGAACTTTACCAGGTTTTCTCAAGAGATAAAAATGAATGAATTACACTGTACATCTTCCTGTCCCTCTGAATCTTACAAATTAAGGTCTCCTTTCCTTCTCTAAATGCCCTTCCAGAAGATTCCAGCCCGTGGCGATGATTGAAATAATTGCCCTGGTTTTAAAAGTGCAGGACTACTCTACTCTTCAGATAGATGTTCACACTCTGATTCAATTACCCGCTCTGGCCCCCAAAGATTACTGTAGAATTTAAGTTAGAACCAACTGACTGTGAAACCAGCCAGTTCTCAGAAGCTATCCTGTTGGCATGCAAAGGGTTAAGTCATTAGCCCCAAAGCTTGGCTCAGAAGTGTGAAGAGTAATACTACTCTGTACCAGAAAGTGGGTTTTAGGAAGGAAAAACGTTGTAACACCCGGATCTCCACCAGCCTGCTGTCGGCAGTGAGGAACCCCAACCAGGCCACAGGAGTTTTGCCTGTCAAGAGACACCAAGCCAACCCTTACTCTATGTAAAATAGATGTTCAAAACTGGATCTACATTTCTTGCTTTTCCATATTCCCCACCTTGACTACCTCCTCTTTTGTCTTGGCAGCCACTCCAGATGAGAGCTTAGTCACACTTTTGCTAGGACAGGTGTTTTCAGGTATTCGTATCTAGCAAGGTATCTTAGGAGGTCAGAGTCCATCTCGGAGGTTTCTTTCTTCACACGATTCTATTATCTGTCAAGTGCTTTATGTTTTCAAGTAGTATCAGTAATTCGATAAATTCCTTTGAGAGAGACTGACACAGCCACCAGACCTCCTCCCTACCTCCCAAAGCCTTAGCATTGGCTTAAGATAACAACCCTTTTGGTCTGACACCCAAGAGAGTGGGAGAGAAGGTTAAATTCTAGACCAGGAAGGCAGTGAACAGGTAACAAGTTGAACCAGGTGCTGGTGGAGAGAACAGCCTGCCTGAGCAGCTTTTCCTGTGTGTGGCCGGCAGTTTTCTCGAATAGTCTTGCAGGACTTGCTAAAGAATCCATTTGACCAAGCCCTTTGGGAGAAATAAATTAACCGAATTCATCTACTTGCTGCTTTTGATTTGCTGTGGGGCTTTGTCACCACCTTGGTTCTCTGTGATTCCTCTTTTGAATACCAGCCCCCACCCGAAGCAGTGTTCCTCTCTGCCTTTTCCCACACCCCTGGCAAGATAACTCTCCTAAACAACTTAGCCTACAGGGATTCTCCCCTCCTGGTTTCTATTTTCCTCTTCTGCACACATGCTCTATCATTATTAAAATTCCTCTTTGGAAAGCTGTTGCTTGTATGATGGGCCTTTCTCTTTAACGATGGAATAAAAGGTTGGGGGATGGTATGAGAGAATCAAAGGATCTGCTGCTTATCTTCCTTTGTGGGTTGAAGAGAAGACACAACACAGCTCCCCACAGCATGGAGGTTGCCCCAAGTCCCACTGACACACTGAACCTCTGTGCCTGTCTTTATTCGCTAAAGTATTGCAAGAATTGCTTTTTTTTTTTTTTGTGCCACGATATCAATATCACCATTGTTAATACTGATCATACCACAGAAAAATGAGGGTATTACTTATATTCCTCATTGTTTAACTTTCTCTACTCTGCTCATAATTTTGTGAAATCATTAAACTAGGTTGGTGTAAAATAACACGAAAAGCTCAATAAAAATATTTTATCTTTTAGTTAGGTAGTCGATTGGTATTTTGTCTACAGAGCAGACAGCCTGGAGTTTCTATGAAATGAATCATTATAACTTTCCCACACACACCTAACATTTATACTATCAATTCAGTAGAAAGCCACTGACATTTAAGTTGTAAAAACGTGAATAGTGTGACTGTAAGTTTTTTTTATGTTGTGTTTTCTATAAAAACATTTAAAAATGCAGCTGCATGTAAGAATAATGTTCTAATGAATTCTTTGGTAATCTCATATAACATTTTTGTTGTCTTTTCTTTTTAATCACAGTGACATTCCAGCCACATGGTCTGTTGACATCATAGCTGAGAAGAATCTTCATCACAGGAGCTCTGAGGAATGGCAGTGTATTTCTTTGAGTTATCTCAAATCTGCTTGTTGGATTTCAGTCGCTGTGTTGGTGGGGTTCGGTTAACCTGACAATGAAGCACAAGGAGGAAATCCTTGTGTTAAGGATTTCAATAAACCGGAATTTGCTTATAAAAAAAAAAAAGGCACAAACCATATATATCAAAAAGAAAACTAACCGGACAGTGGTGGCGCACGCCTTTAATCCCAGCACTTGGGAGGCAGAGGCAGGTGGATTTCTGAGTTCGAGGCCAGCCTGGTCTACAGAGTGGGTTCCAGGACAGCCAGGGCTATACAGAGAAACCCTGTCTCGAACCCCCCACCCCCCAAAAAAAACCGAAAAAAAAAAAAAAAGAAAACCAAACACCAAAACCATGTGTTTCATTTGAGTTCTACCACAGTGTGGAAAAGCAACAGGAAGTGTACACAAATGTGTAATCTTTCGAGCCAAACCGAGTCTCCCCAAAGTTAAGAAGACTAGCAAATACAATGACAAAATCCATTTTGTCTTTTTGGTGAGGAGGGAAGACCATAAATATATAAATAAAAATTAACCGAGAACTCCTCAAGTGGTCTGTTGAGCAGTGGCTTAAAAGTATGGTTTTATGACATTTGGATAATAAGTGCCCCTCACTGGCTCAACCCTCAGCCCTGACAAATGGACTAGCTCATTTCATCTTATAAAACCAACCTGCACTCTCTGCAAG
This sequence comes from Rhabdomys pumilio, assembly GCA_030674055.1. NCBI lineage: Eukaryota > Metazoa > Chordata > Mammalia > Rodentia > Muridae > Rhabdomys > Rhabdomys pumilio. The sequence continues at coordinate 33,205,044 of JANHMN010000001.1, forward strand.
GTAGATGTCTAACAGGAGGATACGAGTTTTAGTGGGGTTGAGTGGCATGCGGTTCATTGAGAGGCGGGACTATTTCTCGCACTTCCCGGATGTACAGCACCTCCATGATGGCTGTGGGCTCATGGCCAGGCCTCAGCGGTCACACCATCGCTGCTCTCTTCACACAGGAATGTAACTTCACTGTGACTATTGAAGTGGAGACAAAGAAAAAGCAAAATACAAGAACTCTGGGCCTCAGACTCTGGGCTTGGTCTGATGTCTTTGATGAGTGATGAAATACAGTTGAGTCTATGGTCCTCTTTTTTAAAAAGAGAGCACAAGGCATCTGTAGAGGAAAGCATGGAAACTATGATCAGCTTCTGGATTGTTCTTGTAAAATATAGCTGATGTCTTTCTCAGACAGCCGCAGTGGTCATGACCTGTGCATTCTTTTCAAAATACATCATTGTGTCTAGTGAGAGGATGTCGATGCAAAAATAGATAGCACTTGCTGTGCCAAATTAAGGGTCCCCTTAGATATCTCTTCTGTTGGCAGCGTATTGGTAAACAACACTACAGCCTGTGAGTGGAATGTGCATCCCCCACCGCCAGGATTTGTGGGAAATAAGTTCCGAAGCTGATGTCATCGCAGCACAAGTAGACTTGCAGTTCCTCCGAGTGCTCCTTTAGTTCTCCTGTATGACTTACGACATTCCTGCCATTGTGTGTTTGTGTTTTTCTAAAGAAGTGAGAGACACTGGAGCGGGGAGCTTTGTGTATAATCCCTCTTTGTGCTGATATGTTCAAAATGTAAAAACTAGTCCTGATATTTACGAAACTACTAAAAGGGAAGAGGAATGGAGAGAAACCATTTTTGTTTTTGCATGGAGACAGGGTTTTACCATATAGCCATGGCTGGCCTGGAACCCGTTACAAAGACAAGCCCGACCTCAAACTCAGAGATTGGCCTGCATCTGTTTCCCAAAGTGTTGGCATTGAAGATGTGCACCAGGCTACCCAGCAAACACACAAAAGGAACTTATTAGATAATGAGTGTAGAAAGAATGAAAATTAGGAATCACCACTATTTAAATGACCAGTACAAGGCTTTGTAAAGGATCATCAAAGGCTCCTCTGATCTTGGAGTGGTTAAAATACTGTCAAGAAAGAGATCCTTGTCAGAGTCAACCAAAGTGTTGGGGAAAGAGTGTGCCAGTGCATGTGGTTGCAGGCATACCTGTGAACACACGCACACACATGTGCACACACACACACACACACACACACACACACACACACACCATCTTAGTCCCTGGGAGGCCCAAGAAGTAAGAAAATCTCAACAATGAACACGTCTTGTGCTCAGACTTAAGCTTTATTTTGTTTTTATTTGCCTGTTTTGTTTTTTTATTTTTGAGACAGGCTTTCACTATGTAGACCAGGCTAGCCTCAAACTAGCAGAGATCCTGTCTCCATTTCTAAAGTGCTGGGACTAAAAGTATATACTACCTACCACATCTGACCAAATTTAGTTTTCTAGAAGTCATTTCCCACCAAGAGAAACCAGGACTCCTTGAAAAAGTGACCAGCTCCATCAAAGGACAAGTAATAATGGGGCAGTACAGGCAGATGCTGAAACAGTGTCAGCAGACTTCACTGACTATCTGTGAGGTACTTTGACCTGTGACGTACTTTTCAGGAGTGTGTAAGGTCTGACTTTAGTTTCCCAGAGAAGCTAAAGACAACTAGATCAGACAATGGTCATGCATCTATTAGTGCTGGCAAGGCAACCACTCAAAGATGGTTCAAGCAGCTCCAACATCTGGGAAAGCTGGGGACATTCCCGAGGCAGCAACGGAACCAGAAGATGGGGCTGGAAGTATAGCATCCAATGAGCAAGCGATGGTAGAGTCCATAGAGACACCAGTTCGTTGTTAGGCAAAAGACCACAGTCTATCAAGTGGTGGCAATTAGCAGCAATTAGAGAAATGATTGACAGAGACTAGAATAATTAAAAATGCAAAAACCCAAGGGGTTAAAGTTGGTGAGTAATGGGATGTTTACTGTTTGAGACAATTTTAAATTACTTACTGGTTAATCATAACAGGCTTGTGATTTAAAGTAGACAAACTGAAACATACCATCCTAACCACGTTTTAAAGTTGATAGCCTCAGATAAAAGCAAACTGATGGGGCTGGGAAAAGTCGCTCTGTTTAAAGAGTACTTTCCTGGGACACATGCAGTTCTGGGCTCTGTCCTGGACACCTCGGAACCCTGGGTGTGACCTTGTACACTATCATGGATCACTGGCTAAACAGCAGGTTTCAGGCTAGCCTGGTATGCACAAGAGTCTGTTTGAAAAAGGAAAAGAACCAAAACTGACATCAGGTAGGTCTTGGTGCAATGCTCCGAAAAGACAGCAGTGGTACTTACATCATGTTGCTGATTTACGTGGCTTTGTTTAGAAAACTACAAAGCATGAGAAGGCATTAGACCAAACCAAACTGAGGACTTTTTACAAAGTAATGTCTAATTCGCCACTGTGATTGATGAATAAACTAAATGCATATTATCTCATTTAATCCAATGGGAAGGGAGAGAGGGAAGGAGGGGAGAAGACAGAGAGAGAGAGAGAGAGAGAGAGAGAGAGAGAGAGAGAGAGAAGTTTCATATCTAAGGAACCTAAACATCATGCAAAATAAGTATATCACGTGATTCTGGATGGACCAGCACGGTGCATCCGCATGTCTCATGGACATTTCTGGGTTAATTGCTATTTGACTGGAGCCAGCAAGTTAGACAGTGATGCTGGCCAATCACATACTCATTTCTTTAGTTTGATGGTTGTGGTGTGGTTTTGTAAGACATTTATCTTTGCACAGAGGAAAAGTCCCAAAATATTAAGGAGGCAGTATTACATGATCTACAGCTTTTTCTAAAATGATCCCGAAATGGTAAAAGTCAAAGAATGTGGGTTGTTAGGCTGACAGAGATTTGCATATGTCACAAAACGGTACAAATAAATTGCCAATAAGTCTAGTTATTTCAAAATGCAAAGTCAAAAAACCATGAGAACTAAAGAGGTAAAATTGGGTTTGGAATATCAAAACACAAACCCATGTAATTTATGAGTTAAAGAAGTAACCACCGGGGCAGGAGAGATGGCTCAGTGATCAGGAGCGCTAGCCACTCTTCCAGAGGACCTTAGGGCAGCTCACAACCCTCTGTAACTCCAGTCCCAGGGGAATCTGACGCCCTCTTCTGGCCACTGAGGATGCTGCACAAATGTGGCACACAGACATACGTGTAGGCAAAGCAACCATACACACAAAATTTTTAAAAAACATTGTTACCATATTTTTTAAAAGATTCTGAAACCATAGAAATAAAAGGATCTGGGTTGTTAGATGTACAGAGATTTGTGTACATCACAGAACACAACCTTACAAGTAGATCGTCAATTAGTTATTTTAAAATTTGAAGTTAAAAAGACATGAGAATACTCAGCAGTGGTGGCGCACGCCTTTAATCCTGGAAGTTGGGAGGCAAAGACAGGTGGATTTCTGAGTTCTAGGCCAGCCTGGTCTATAGAGTGAATTCCAGGACAGCCAGGGCTACACAGTGAGACCTGTCTCAAAAAACAAACAAACAAAAGAACAAATAAGACATGAAAACAAAGAGATCTAGAACATAATAGAAACTTGATATTTAAAAATGCATTAAATAAATTCACATATCCAAATTGGCAGGTTATGTTGTGATTACATTAGAAGAATCACAAAAATTTAAATATTTATGTTGTTAAAATTCCTCCCCAGAGGGAGAGTGGAAAACAATATCTACCCCTCCTCCCAGGTTCCAACTACAAACCATGGCAAGAGCTCATCAGAGTCCAGTGAATTTACTGGGCTTTCTCACAGAGCCTAGGTGAGGAGTTACTTACAGGGAGTGTGAAAGCTCCTCTCCAATCAGCCATACCTGGGAAAAGTTACCAAACAGGTATGAGAGTTATTCCCTAGTTGCACAGATGGAGCCCAGTTCTAGATTCCTGGGCCTCTATCTATCCCATTGCCCTCCCCAGGTCACATGCAGTGGTGCCAGGTGGGAGGGAACATCTGGTAAGAGTTTCATGCCTTTCTGCCCCTCTATATGGGGGCACACATGACAACACCCAGTTGGGATGAGCCTTTCAAAGTTGGGGGGGCAACAGCTGGATGTCCCGAGATGGCAGTTGCTTGGCTCGGGAGACAGTCACTCATGGCAACTCAGAGAATAAGAATGTATGCTTTCTGTAACAGTGCAGACAGACATGGGGGACGTTATGCTAACCAAAACAAGACAAATACAGCGTGATCTCACATGTTTCAGAAGTTGAAAGCGTTAAGCTCGCAGAAGCAGACAGTGTTCAGAATGGCAGCAGACAGACAGACAAATATTGACAGGTGGTAAATGATGTAGAAAAAAGCACGTCAAATGTTAACACTCGGAGAATCGTAGGCATGTGAAGTGTGTCCTCTGACAGCTGGATGCTTGGTGAACTGTGAATTTTCCTGAGTGTTCTATGAAGGTGTGAATGCTAAGAAATACTTTCTAAGCGCTGTGTGCTAGGAAAAGCAGGCTCTCCTTCTCCAAGGAAATTTTTCCTTCTGTCAAAGATGCATGATCAAATTGCTGCAGCGTATGCTAACAGATGCATACATTCAGACATAAAAGTGTGCAGAATGAGAAGAGAATTTTACCAATCAAATATTATACCCTTTTAATATGTAAAATATACATAATAGGAAAAACTTGGAGAATTATTACATGTCATGAGCTAGAGGTGATTGTTGTTCGTAACACTTCGTTGAAGTTGGCTTTCACTGTTTATATCCTGCGGGCATGCTAGCGTGCGTGTGTGTGTGTGTGTGTGTGTGTGTGTGTGTGTGTGTGTGTGTATGTGTCCAGACATGCATCCCTCATCTCTCCAGTGCTGGCTTTGCCCCCTTCACTCACATCCTCGTGGAGTTTTTTCTTGGCTGCTAACCTCCATTTTAATGGCGCACTGTATCCACTTGCTTTCCTCCAATGTTGAAATTTTCTAATATTTTCAGCTATTCTGCATTCTAAATTATTAGAAGAAAATGTTTCTGTGAAAGATAGGTTTGTTGTCATTGGTTTTAGATTTTTGGGACAAAGTGTCCTTAAACAGCTCAGCTTGGCCTTCAACTTGCAAATTCTACCTCAGTGTCCTGGGTACTGAACAAGCACCATCATATCTGGCTTCTATCTATCTATCTATCTATCTATCTATCTATCTATCTATCTATCTAT
>JANHMN010000001.1:33210346-33245469 GCA_030674055.1 Rhabdomys pumilio
TATCTATCTATCTATCTATCTATCTATCTATCTATCTATCTATCTATTTATCTGTCTATCTATCTATTCACTCAGGTATGTTTCTTCCCTCCATTTTTTTAACATGAGATGCTATATCCCATGTAATTTTCTACATCTTTTAAAATAATTATTTATAAAATGACAGTTTTATCGTATTACCTACTAGTGAAAATGAATGCTAAACTAACAACATAATAACTTAAGGTTCTGTATTAAATTAACTATTCATTGCAAATGTGAAGCTATAACTTTACACTTGGGTTGAGTCTAGTGGTACATGCTTGTCATTGAAGCCTGTATTTGAGGAGGCTGAGGCATGAGGATCACAAATTGAAGGCTTGCTTCAACTTAGATCATGGCCAGCCTAGACAACTTAGTGAGACCCATTTCAAAGAGGAAGTGAATGTGGACATGGATATAGCTCAGTGGTGCAGTGCTTGGTTACTGCGATAGCAAGGTTTCAGTGCCAAATCGACACAAGCTAGAAGCATTTGGGAAAAGGGTCTTCAACCTTTTTCTAACTGCTACATATTGCCTTTGGGTACTGCCCCCACCCCACTGGCCTTTGGGTAATCCTACGGTGAATTTTCTTGATTGATGATTGTCAAAGCTTGTCAAAGTTTGTAGTGAGCAGTGAGACCTCTGGGCTGGTTATCCCGTGTGCTATCAGAAAGCAAAGCTGAGCAAGACACGGAGAGCAAGCCAGTGAGCAGCACTCCCCTATGGCCTCCACCTCAGTTCCTGCCTTGAATTCCTGGCCTGACTTTTCCAGATGATGTCTGCAAACTTTAAGGCACAATGAACCCATTCCTCTCCAAGTTGCTTCTGGTTATGGTGTTTTGTCACAGCAATAGAAGCCCTAAGACATTTGTCTAGAATGAGTGAGGTTCTAGTTCATTCACCAGTACAGAAAAAACAAACTTTACTTAATTCTTTAAACTCTGAAAGAAAATTTTGATTTAAATTGATCTCAAAGGAAGCATTGTATTATTTTTTTTCTTGTTTAATTATTTTCCATATAGTGTTCTCCCACAAATTCCCTGAGTAGGTTTTATCATTTATATATTGAATTGGAAATGCTTCTCTATGTTCATGGAAGAAAATGGAAATGCTTCTCTGTGTTCATGGAAGTAATAAATTACCCGACAGATTAACAGTTACACAAAAATTACCTTATCCTCTTGAGAAAAAAAAAAGAAGAAATCAAGGTTTGGAAAAGTTTAAAGGGGAGTGGGCCTTACAGACCTTTATAGGACGAGTAAGTGATGGGATTTTTGTAGGATAATACAGCAGTACCCAATACGTTCTTAAATGTACACGACTCTCTTTACTATTTTAAAGCAATGTGCAGACCAGTGTTCCTCGTCCTTGAAGAGCAAGAAATGGCCTGGGTGATGGGGATGTGAAAACCCTCAGCAGCTGATTTACACTTGAACACTTCAGTCTCCCCTGTCATTCAAGATTCTCATAAGCGTGGTACGAAATAGCAAAAAGAATGGACATTGTGATCGGCTGTTCCACTCTGTCCCCAAGGTACCCCTGGCAGATGTGTTAATGATTTGTGCGACAGGGAAACAGTCAGCAGTGGGGCGAGAAAGTCAAAGTGAAAGCTTGTATAATCCTCAAACAGCCAACCAACCACTGAATAATTAAGGCCACAGTAGATGAAAAATATGTCTAGCAAACCCTTCTACACATCCTTCTCATCATATAATGCAGAACAGGTTGTACAGAGTAAGTCTCTCCACAAATGGTCCACAGTGGATGTACTAGCCATTCAATGGGGATGGACCTAAATGAATTCAACGGACTGAGTACAGACAAGAGTGTAGGCAATTAGATGCTAAATAGTTTTCCAGTACTTAGTGTTTAAAACCTCTTCAGAGAGTCCCTTTATGTTACCCGCATTCCCAGTAAGAAGTGGTAACAAATAAAATAGATTAACTATAACCGCAGAAAGCCTTCAAAACAACCATGCAAAGTTTCATAAATGGCAATGTGAGAGAAATAAAGTTGGTTTTACCTTATCCAATCTCAATTCACCATTTTCTTAATATGCAGAGTTGTCTGTTGGGAGTTTTAGAGCTAGGCCTGCCAATTTTCAATCTCTCTGAAATAGATGCTTTTTTTTTTATATTCCAGGAAAAATTTTCCTAATAGACTTTCTAAAATTTTATATTCAAAATGTACATGCATGTGTGTTGGCGTTCCCCGTGTGTGTGCTTATGTGTCTCTCTGTGTGTTATGTTAATTCCATTAAGCAGTCAGAAACATGAGAAAATAAATTTCCTGTCTTCTAAGAGCTGTTGATTGAAATATATGGAAGTTGTTTGGAGTTAAGAGCTCAAAAACTTATGTGAAGTAATTAGTACTGTGTGGAGTGTGTAATTGCATGTACACATTCTTTTCTTGTGTTTTGTTTACTGAGATAGTGTGGGGCATGGAGCTGTAGGACAGGGGAGCTGATCCAAAGCAAGAGTAGGGTTGAGGACAGGAAAGCAGAGCCTGAACAACATCAGGACTCACTACATAGCCTTGGCTAACCTAGAACTTGCTATGTAGACCAGGCTGGCCTCCAACCACACTAGGCTCACATTCATTCCTCTGTAGGAATGCAGTTATATACAGTGTGTGCTTATGGAGGTCAGAGGGCAGCCTTGGGGGTTGGTTATCATCTTCTGTCTGTCTTGAGACGGAGTCTCTGTTGTTTTCTTCTTCCATATGCTAGACTAACTGTCTGCCAAGCTTCTAGGAATTTGCCTGTCTTGCTTCCAATTTCACCTCTCCTTAAGAGCACGGGGATCACAGACTTTTGAACTACTGTGTTCTACAAGTTCTATGAATTCGAATTCAAGTAGCCCTTCACATTAGCCAGGGAGCCACCTCTTCCCCCGAGGCCTGTTCCCTTTGGTGCTGCTCTTTATATTCAGATTCATGTCTTTTTTTTGTCCTTCTTTCCCTTCTCCCTCTCCCTCTGGCCTCATTCACTCTGGTCCAAAAGACTTCATTCATTTTTTCTTATTGAATATTTTGTTTATTTACATTTCAGATGCCATTCCCTTTCCCCATTTCCCCTCCCCAGAACCCCCTATTCCATTCTCCCTCCTCCTTTATGCTTTTATACCATTTTAATTAATGCAATTATTAAGGTCAGTTCTAGGTTGAGGAGCTAGAAATTCAATAGGTGCAAATAGTCAAGGAACAAGCAAGACAATGAACACAAATAGTTAAAGAACAAGCAAGGCAATAAACAAAATTCCGTGAACAGTCCCATGATCACTGTTTCTAAGGGCTTACCAGGATGATCAAAATATCTGAGCCAACTTCCCTGTCCTACCCCAAAGTCATTTTCATGTCTGAAGCCTACTTCCTTGTTCTAGCCTAAGATTTAGATTCCTGTCTGAAATTGTTTCTTTGTTCTAGCCTAATATTTAGATTCCTGCCTGAAACTGTTTTTTTTTTTTTTGTTCTAGCCTAATATTTAGATTCCTGCCTGAAATTCTTTGTTCTAGCCTAATGTCAGATTCCTCTCCCCTTCATTCATTCATTACATGTAAGTACACTGTAGCTGTCCTCAGACACCCCACAAGATGGCATCAGATCTCATTACAAATGGTTGTGAGCAACCATGTGGTTGCTGGGACCTGAACTCATGACCTTGGGAAGGGCAGTCAGTGCTCTCAACCACCAAGCCATCCCACCAGCCCCGATTCATGTCTTATATGTTTAAATGCTGTCCGATTACTTTGCTTCTCAAAGTCTAAATGTTTTTACTCTTCAACATACATATTTTATTTTGTGATTTTTGTTTTGTCTTAAAAGTAGTACTCCTTAAGTCTGGAGAGATGGGTCAGAAGTTAAGATCACTGTCTGCTCTTCATGAGGATACAGGTCTGGTTCCTAATGCTCACATTGTGGCTTACAGTTGTCCATTGTGAGGACCAGGAGAGTTACTCCAGGCCACTTCTCACCTCTGTGGATACCAGGCACACACAGCCATGCAGACAAAACACCTATACAGATAAATACATTTAAGTTTTTAATTAAAATTTAAAAATAGAAATCCTTGGTCAAAATATTAAGTTTGTTTGGAATGTAATCAACTATTCCCAAGCCATAGGAGGGGCACCTGGATTACCACCAACATTAAACATAAATTATGAGGTTGTTCTATCGACTCTAGACACTAAAATGACCTCTAGTTAAACATAGCAGTTTTAAATGTATCAAATTAATTATTTATATTTTCAGTGTATCTGCTCTTATCTCACTGACTCCCTTGTAATCTTTGCTTGTTGCTGAATCGCCTTTCTCTCTTGCAGACTCAACATAAATCCAACAATGCTAATAATGTATGTTCATCTGCTCACATTATCTATCCCACGTTCAAGTTCCAGGAATTCTCTAATGTGAATGTCCATACAGGAGACTGTTCAAAACTGGTGACTATAACAGGCTATCGATTCTCAGAGACTCATGAACGAACTTAGCATTTAAAATATAGAGGAAGCTATAACTAATTATTACAGGACTTATCTCAAAATATAATGCTAAATTCTAAAATTTGAAATCATAAATTTGTTTGTACTCAAAGTTTATCATTTTCTGGCCACCTATATTATATTTATTCTATTTGCACTAGCTCAAATTTCTTTTGGGGGAAGTGCTACCTCCCCAGTATGTGTAACCTGAGTCAGATTGTGAATTAAGTATTACATCCTTCTCTGCAACTAAAGGGCAGCAGAGGCTGTCGGTTGCCCACAGTAGGAGCACAACTAGAGAAAGGAGAGTGAGGATCTTGGCATCAAAGGCTGAAACAGAAGTGGAAACCAAGATGCTGGAGAGTTGGCTCAGCAGTTAAGAGCACTGACTGTTCTTCCAGAGGTCCTGAGTTTAATTCCCAGCAACCCCATGGTGGCTCACAACCATCTGTAATGTGATCTCATGCCCTCTTCTGGTGTGTCTGAAGACAGCAATGGTGTACTTACATAAAAAAATAAGTAAAAATAAGATAAATCAAGAAGAAGGGAAAACCAGAGAGTGATAAATTCAGTTGAGATCTATGTACATGTGGCTGTCAGCAAATAGGAAAAGAGCAGAGACCATGAATGTAATTTCCTGGTTGTATTCTTTCTTAAACGAAGTTGTCTGACTCCTTGGTCTCCTACCTCCTTTTTGTGTGAATAACTGAAGATTGTGTGGATAAGATCTGGGGGTGGTGTCACAGTAAAACAAAGCAACCTGGGGTCCTTGGAGGACTCTGTAGAGCAGACTGCTTTCCTGACTTGAACTGCAGCCTGCATGAGAGACATTCACTATTTTTTGGACTGTTATTGGCCCTAGTACACAAGGATAATTACATCTCCTCCTTCTCAAAACTTTGAATTATAAGTAGACTAAAACCAAGGAGGGAGTTAACCAGTTGGAATTCATTTCAGTGACTGCCCAGATTCTAAGAAGCTCTGAAGCCTGAACCACCTTCTCCAGAAAGCTAGTTTAGTTCCCACCAATTTCAAAACTAAGCTTTTGCAAATGTTCGATTGATTCTGTGACATACTTGTTATCTTTTCAGCAGACTCTGTTTGTTTAATTTTGTCAGAATTCATTTTGCAGTTAGGAGCAATACATGTGGGACAATAAAAATTTCATATTTGAGAATATTTTTTTTAAAAAAGGGAATATTTTCTAATGTTAAATTTTCTAGCACTGAAATTATTGACTCAGTGTTTTTTGGTAAGTTCTCTGCCTTTTGATTTAAACATCTTTCTATGCAATTACAGAGACAAAACTATACCCAAAAGTTCTTCCTACTTTTCTGGAGATGGCAAAAGTAACTATTTTGATCACATGGTGGGCATTTTAGAAGAAGAAGAGTGAGGCACTTTTCATTCATATGGCCTTCTGTGGTGGCGAGAAGCGATTGTAACTGTTTCAGTGGAGTAATTATGCCCAGGTCCTTTAGTGAAACAATGCTACAATGTAAACCTGAGGACAATAAACTTGATCTCCAATGCAGAGCTGGGTATGCTTGTGTATATATGGTAGGGCTGTGTTGGCAGAGGTGGGACCAGGCCAAAGGAGGGAACGCTGGGAGTGACAAAAGATACAGCAGACAGAATGGGAGAGTAACGTTCACCTTCCAGTGACTCACAAAGCCGAGGCTCTGGCTGTAGCCATGATGGGTGCCACAGATTTTTTGCCTATTGTTTCCAAATCTAATTTGTAGTTTCTTTAATAAATTAAAAGGAAATTGTTCCATTTCTTGTGTATTTAAGCTCACTGTTCTGCTTTGGAGGTCCAGCTGCTAACAATGAGCTTGGCTGTGGATTTTAATAAACACATGTTTGAAATCTGTTTCACTCTCTCATTTAACTTTGTCTGGGAATTTCTGTTCAACATTTTGACAAGTGCATTCTTGTAACCCAGGGTGTTAAGTATAAAACCAAGACAGAGGTTTATTCTGACATGTCCTTTCTTTCTTATAAAAGAGTACAAGCTGAGGTACGGTGGCACATGCTTGTGATTGTAATCTTGGATCACAGAGGCAGGAGGATCAGTAGCTCAGGTCATCCTCTGTTATAGCTCTCTGCATGGCTACTTTGAGAACTGCCTAGGCTACCAGAGGCCTTTTTCTCAACAAGAGCAAAAATAATAGCATAAAACAAACCAACAAGAGTAAAAACAAGTTCATTATTCTCTCACTGAGACTTGCTTCCTTTGGATTGATCTGAATTACTATTGTCCAAAAGTAATTTTATAATGTGGAACATTTAATTTGCTTATTAATAATATGGTGAGTGTAGCCCATATTAAATGCAAACCATACTAGTGAATTTTCCTGACCATTAAGTCGACCACTTAGCTGAATGAGTTTAGCCTCTTTCGTATCTAAGCTAAAACTTCTTAATTTGTTTACAAAGAAACTAAGACTACATTACTTTTCCTATAAACATTGAGATTTATATTTATTTCCTGCACAGACATAGTCAAGGATTTAACACTTTACCCCTCTTTAAGGGAATGATAAAAATATGACCTCTGAAAACCACGAGAGATTTTTATTTTTGTTTATTTCATGTGGGTATGTGTACACACGCACCTGTTCCGTGTCGCTGTGAGGATCAGAGGACAACACTAGTGAACTCTCCTGCCACTTATAAGATCCTGCAGTCAAACTCAAGGCCCCGTTGCAAATAGCAGCTGATCCATCTCACCAGCCTCAAAGATTTTTTTTTAAAGAGGCTTGTTTATAGAGTTTTAAATAAGTGTGTACATTAAATTCTATGAGATCTAAAAAAAAAAAGTATCTGTACTGTGTATCACTTCATATTAATTCATTCGAGTAAGGTACATCTATTAAGCACTTTGCTGTATAACAGGCAGTAAGTAAAGCCAAGGTTAAATAGAAATGTCCTATATTCATAGCGTCTAGAATCTAGTAAAAAAGTATCATACAGCAACTACAAAAGTGTGTATATATGATCTGCCCACACATATGCATCCTACATATGTGACTTTTCTGTCCCTGTGGTAAAATACCAAGGCAACTTATAGAAGGCAGACCCTGTTTGGGCTTATGGTTCCACAGAGCTAACAGTCCTTTATGGCTTGGAAGGCAAGGCAGCAGGTAGGTGTGGAAGGCGGAAGAGGAAACTGAAAACTCACGTCATCCATTGTAGCCACAAAGCACAGGCAGAGAACTAGAAGTGAAGTGAGTCCTTCTGTGACATTCTCAAATCCCGCCCACCCCTCTACCCCAACACCCGACCTTTCCCTAGGATGTAGTTTCCCCAGCCAAGCCACACCTCCTAAACCTTAGCCACACCCTAAACTTTCCCACACAGCGCTACCAACTGGGGACGCCATGTTCAAATACCTTGAACCTGTTGGAGATGTTTCTCATTCAACCCACTGTATATCCACACACAAATTATAAGTCAGATGGTATTAAAAGTTATGAAGAAAAATAAAGGAAGACATAAAGACACCGAGGGGATTGTGTAGGCCTTTATTCTTATGGATTATTTATATTTGATGGTTAACATAATTTTAAAAGATTGTGATCATTCCGATGATTTGTGTTTGTTAGCTTGACACAGACTAGAGTCACGTGTGAAGAGGGAACTATAATTAAAGATTTGCCTCCATCAGACTGACCTGTTAGGCATTTCCTTTATTACTAATTTTGTAGGAAGGCCCAGTCCACTGTGGGTGGCACTACCTATGGAAAAGTACCTCTGGGTTGTATAAGAAAGCAAGCTGATGGAGAAGAGTGTTAATTATCCGAGCAAGGCCTTACTTATCCTGTGAAAATCACTTTATATAATCTGGAGTATGGGCATGTAAAGGACTATTGGAAATTGTGTGGGTGAAGTATTTCTGCTTTGTCATCTTAAACACACACACACACACACACACACACACACACACACACACACACACACACAGAGCAAGCCCATAGGGACCAAGCCAGTAAACTGCACTCCTCTGAGATCTCTGTTCTGCGTCCATGTTCCCTCCTTGAGTTCTTGACCTAATGTCCCTCAAAAATGAACTGTGATGTGAAAATATAAGCGGAATAAATGCTTTCCTATCCTGGTTGGTTTTGGTCATTGTTTTTATCACAGCAATAGAGGGGAAATGAAGATAAACATCATATTAATAGTTCTAATAACAAGGTCCAGCAAAATAGCTACCAAATTGAGTGTCTCATACACACATACACATATCTCAGGAATTATATTATTTGTATTTGAGATAATGAACAATTACATATATATATACACATATATATATGTGTATATATATATATATATATATATATATATATAAAATCAAAGAACAATTTGCCAATATATGAGTTATTAAATGAGGGTAAGTAAATATGATTTAATTTTTGATAAATTAATTTGCTAACAAACTAATCATATTCTTAAGATTTTATTTGTAAATATGTTTATGTTTCTGAACACATTGTTTTCTGCAGAAACAATATTATACTTGAGGATATCCAAGTTTAGTACTAGCTGAAATCAAGTTTATCAGAATTAAAGTATGAATCAATATTGTTTCTAATTATAGTATTGAACAATTTATATAGAACAATTTACACGAAATAATCTTTTATTTTTGAGGGACTATGGTGGTTGAATGAGAATGGCCCCCATAGGCTCTTATGTTTGAGTATTGGTCTCCAGTTGATGGAACTGTTTAGGACGTATTAGGAAGTACAGTATTGTTGGAGGAGGTCTGCCACTGGGCTTTGAGGTTTTAAAAGACTTGGGCTGTGTCATGTGTGCACTCGCTGCCTCCCTCTTGTGGTTTCAGATGTGAGCTCTCAACTGTTCCTCCTTTACGATTCAATTTCATGCCATCATCATAGGCTCTAACCATCTGAAACCATAAGCCCCATTAAACGCCTTTGCAAAAATAAGCTGCCTTGTCATGGAGCCTCATTACAGCAATAGAAAAACTAACTAGCACAGGGATGATACAAAGAAACTTGGGTTTATTTATAACAAAACAAGGAGAAAGAGCAAACACCACACTGCCTCAAGGACTTGAGGACATTGGGGGTTTTCAGAAGGTGCTAGGTTTGACTATCACATGTCATCATAAAATTGAGTTTTCTCTTTGTTTACACCATGTTTACTAAGTAGGATGAGTTATTTCTCTTTACCTGAAAACTGATGATAAAGAAAGACAAAGTGATGGTATTGTTCCTCCTACCTTGTACAGAATCAAAGCAGAAAAGGGGTCTATTTTAAAGGAAGAGAATTACACAGTAGCATGATTTGAAGCAACAGTTGGAAAAACTCAATGTCCAATACCAGAAAAGGGCAAGGAAATTAGATTTAGAATCTTTCAAAAAAAATCTACTTCATAGTACATTTCTAAAGTTTTTTAAGGTAAAAATAAGAATAGTTTATAAATTGGAAGAAAAATGTGCACAAAGAGAGAAAAAGAGGTGGTGCCAAGACCTCCACATAAAACCAGATACACTGAAACTAATACAGAGAAAGCGGGGAAGAACCTCGAACACATGGGCACAGGGGAAAAGTTCCTGAACAGAACACCAACGGCTTCTGCTCTAAGATCAGGAATTGACAAATGGGATCTCAGAAAATTGCAAAGCTTCTGAGAAGCAAAGGACTCTCTCAATAGGACAAAATGTCAACCCACAGATTGGGAAAAAGTATTTACCAACCCTACATCCAATAGAGGGCTAATATCCAAAATATATAAAGAACTCAAGAAGGTAGACTCCAGAGAACTAAATAGCCCTATTAAAAAGTGGAGTACAGAGCTGAATAGAGAATTCTCAACTGAGGAATCTCAAATGGCTGAGAAACACTTAAAGAAATGTTCAACATCCTTGGTCATCAGGGAAATGCAAATCAAAATGACCCTGAGATTCTACCTCACACCAATCAGAATGGCTAAGATCAAAAACGCATGTGTCATCATATGTTGGCAAGGATGTGGAGAAAGAGGAACACTCCTCCATTGCTTGGGGGGGACTGAAAGCTGGTGCAACCACTCTGGAAATCAGTCTGGCAGTTCCTGAGAAAATTGGACACAGCATTACCTAAGGACCCAGCTATACCCAGAAGATGCTCTAACATATAACAAGGACACATGCTCCACTATGTTTATAGCAACTTTATTTATAATGGCCAGAAGCTAGAAACAACCCAGATGTCCCTCAACAGAAGAATGTATACAGAAAACATAGTACATTTACACAATGGAGTACTACTCAGCGATTAAAAACCTTTGTGTCTTAACACTTAGTGTGTGTTGCCTCACTGTGGATGCTTGAGTTGCTCCATGTTGCAAAAGAAATGCATTTTTTTTCTCTGTGTTTATGCGTATGTGTGTGAATTTGGTGTGTATATGTATAAAATGCAAACAGGTATTTGTGGAATCGTAAGACAATCTTGAGTGTCAGTTCTGACCTTCAATTTGTTTGAGACAAGCTCTCTTGTTAGCCACTCCATACTCCAGGCTAGCTAGCCCATGAGCCTCCAGGGATTCTCCCATCTCTGTCTTCCATCTTTATAGGAATGCCAGAATTACACATTCCCACTATGGGATATGACAATTTGCAATCAACTCCTCACAGTTTTGTGCAAATGCTTTCCTCACCAAGCCATCTCTCCACCCCCAAAAGTAACAAGTTATGGTTTTTTGGTTTTGTTTTGTTTTTGGTTTGGTTGGTGTTTTGTTTTGTTTTAACAATTTAGTTGCTAATTTGTCCTCATAATCCAGTCTTAGAAGTGTGATTCAGAGGGATCTTGTCTTTTAATGTATGGAGACACAAATCAAAGCCCAGTTCAAAGCTTGATTGCAAACTGGCCCCCTGTGTTTAAAGCCTCCTTTTGCTCTTTGCTGGTCATGAGTCCTTAGATGAGTTAATTCAACTCAGCACTCCCCATCTGCACAAGGGTTATTTGTAACTAACTCAAGGCTGTTGAGAGAACCAGACGTTAATGTGTGCCAAGTCTGGTAAATAGTAAGCTATTAGTGTGTTGCCAACTTATTCCCCTGCCCCTCTAGATAATTACCTATATGAATTTGTGCATCATGGTAGCATTTTTATTATCTAAACAGACTAAAACAGGGACTGAATTTAGTTCTGAGACTCACACTACTATATCATGCTCAATTCCAGCATGCTTCTGGCTCACACATTCTTAATTTTCTACCAGAGAGCGTCCTTGTCTTTTACATTCCTTGGGCTAATCATTGTCCAGCTCACTAAAACTGCTGCCTGTGCTCACAGCATCCCACCACACTTGGAGAGATTAGAGACGGTTCACAGTAAAACCTCTAATTGTTTTCAGGAGTTTTGGTAGATTTCTGTTCTCTAAAGAGCTTACAGCAGTCTTCAGGGTCACTCTGGTGTTTAATTCAGTGGTTTTCTGCCAATTCTCAGTGACCTCTAAATGCCCCACTGTAAACAAGGGCACTGGGTTTCATTCAGCACGTAGTTGCATTTATTCTCACCTGCTCACTAATCTCCTGTGTGCTAGTGGGATGCTGAATGCTAGTGATAGAAAACAAGGCAGCCTCCCCGGGAGCTGTCACTGTACTCTCCTAAGCATGCCTCTGTCACTGTGTCAAGTGTATCAGTTAGCTGTAGTCCCGGGACAGGAAGTCTTTGTAGCTCAGACTGCACTAGAATAGAACCTTGATCTACAGCTTCCAAAATGAACCTGGTTTTTGTAGGGCCATTAGAATTCCAGTCAGAGAATGGCATACTAACAAAATGTTTCTCTGTCCTCAATTACAGGACCCGCTGTCCTTCCTCAACCTTATTAAGCATTTCTGTGCATCCACAGAGGCCTTCTCTCTTGGGCTCATAAACCCTATTATCTCTTTGACTGCATCTTGCCCTCCTCTGTCCTCCTCCATGATAGCGCCCTGAGGAATCTGCTCTCCAGTCCTTACCACAGATGTTTGATATATTCATGGCCAAGTTGTGGAAGGCAATTTGGCTTTGAGTAGAAGCTCTGATATATCAAGCTTCCAGGTGCTTATAAGCTGTGCAATGAAAGAGATTTTCATATTTATTTACTATGCTTTCTTCCCAGAATTCACCCGTGGGTATCTGGGCTGTTGCGAGTGCAAACAGAGCTCCACCCACTAAGCAATTCTCCTTTCCAGGCCTTGCCAGGACCCTGAGATACGCTCATACTTGTCTGAATTCTGTTGTGAGAACACTTGGCTCTGCATACTTATAGAAAGAGGACTACATTTAAAAAATGTGCGTGATTCATTACACAATATTTCTACTTTTAAAAGATGCATTTATTCAGCAACATGATCAGGCTATGGCATTTAGCAATCCACAACATAGGTGAAGTCTGCATTAACACCTTTGGTGGAATGTTTTACACATTCTTCAGAATGCAAGGTACAATTACCTGTTACATAATCCACCCCAAACACAGTCCTACAGATTTTTTTTTTTTGACTAAACACAGAAGTGTTCTCTAAAATGTGTCTTCTTTGTAGCAGCTAGGTCCTGCTAGCACTGTGCTCGGCTGACATCAGAAATCTGTTGCAACCTGGAGCTTCCATGGCATTTCTCCACTCTCCTACCTGCTTAACTGTTTCCTGGTTGTAACTAGAACCTTCTTCCACTGCCACAGAAGCTGCTGGTACTGGTCTACTTTGTCTTTGTGACTTAGCAAAGACTTGGCCTCCACCACAGTAACAGTCAGAGCTTCTGTCCCCAAAGTTTTCTTCCTTTGTAAACTTGATTATTGCAACTGTCAAAAGCGTAATAGTGTCTACCACCTCCAAAATGGCTTCCATGACTACCAAATTCATTATAGCCATTCCCACTACTGCCTTCTCTACCACCATGGGTGCCCTCGGTTTCTTCCATGACCAAAATTGTCAATGCCACAAAAATGGCACCTATAACCACCACTGTTTCCAGAACCAGTTTTACCTGTTTGGCTTCATGAAGACCTAAACATCTCTTGCTTCCATGGGGTTTTTCTGTGTCTCAGTTGTGACCATTCATAACATGATATTTATGAATGACAGTCTTGTCCATGAGGTCATGGACATCAAAGGGAAAATGTGCAAGGCCCCTCTTATGATTTCAATAATGCCAACTCTCCCACACTGTTCAACATCACCTTGAGAGCAGGTCACAGTCTCCAATGTCTTCCTCAATACGAACAGAAACCTTTGCCCAGGGAGAAGACATCTGGTCTCTGAGAATCTTCTCTTTACACAGCTCTCCCTGGTTCTGCAGATCTTCTATTTGGCTTGTGCGATCTGGCATTCATAGCTGTACCATCTCTTCCATAGTGACAAAAGGGACAAACCCAAGTGCCTGGAGGGCCTGGTATTTGGATCTCCCACAGTCTCACGGTCTATAAGTATTCCTTGATGCTCACAATGGTTCCTCGGACTGTCATTATGTCAAAGTTCAGCACTCTGAGGAAGAGCATCTGTAGCCAGATTTTGCAAACGGAATGCACTGGGATAGCAGATGTGGGATTTGTCTTCAGTCGCTACATGTTCTGGTGATTTCTCATATAGTTATGGATCATCACAAAATTTTAATTTATAAAAGATAGTTTAAAAGTTCCATACCATACTTGATCACAATGCACTGTGATCACGCCAGACCCCAAACCACCTTCTCTCATTCTGGATAGGAAAGTAGGTATGCACACATGCTCTAAGCACACACCGCCCACCAACTGTGTCTTTAGGCTACAACCAGAGCTGGCATAGAACACAACTGGACACACTCCAAACTGAAGTACTTGGAAGTTTTAAAGTGTCATCCTGAAATGATGACTTCTTTCTTGTTTGCAACATTACTTTTTAGCAAACTAATTCCCAAAGTACTAGATGTAACAGGGTCTTAGAGCTGACGATGCTCTCTAGTGTCAGAGAAGAAGTCGGTGAGTCTTTACCTATAAGACTATTGAAAAGATACGGAGTAATAAGTTACATCACACAGCAAATGACAGGGCAGGCAAATGTTGCTGTGTGTTCTGTTTCTTTGTTTGATTCCACAAACGTGATATCTAATTTTCACAAGGAGATTAGATAAACCACCACTAAAGAATTAAAGCAATTTAAGTTATTTACTCAATTATTTAGACAAAACATGGGACAATATAAAGTTTAAAATTTTTTTCTCCTATGTATCCAGGAGATTGATGCATTTATAAATTTTTACCAGTTTTATCATAGGAAAAACTGGGAGAAAAATAAAGTCACATAAAGTATCTCTAACTCACAATAATTGGTTACATTTGAACACTTCCTTCCAGTTTATTTGGAATTGTATATTTTATATAATATCAATGTACCTAATAAAGTCTTTTTAAACGGATGTGTCTCATGGCAGAAATTTTAGAAAAACTGATTGTCTTAGTCAATAGTCTACTGCTGTAAAGAGACACCATGATGACAGCAACTCTCGTAAAGGAAAATACTTAACTGGGACTTGCTCACAGTTTCAGAGGTTTGGTCCTGACCACGGTGGAAAGCATGGTTTCGTGAGGGCAGGCCTGGTGCTGAAGAGGTAGCTGAGAGTTCTACTCTGGATCAGCAGGCAGTGGGAAGAGAGAGAGAGAGAGACACTGGGCCTGCCTTGAACATTTGACACCCCAAAGCGCACCCCTAGTGACACACTTCCTCCAACAAGACCATGCCTCCCACTTTCTTCCTACTTGCCTGTCATCTTTCTATGCCTGCCCAACTTCTTCTAGTCAGGACAGACATTGATTTTATAATCCCTAACATAAATCATACCTATCAACAATGGTACTAATAAATAACAGTAAAAATGAAGCAATAGGACTCTTGTTGACCAGAAACTTTTCCATCTTTTATTTCTTCTGAAGTGTCAAAGAGGAAGCCACATTGTGTCCCAGAAAGCATTTCACCTCTAGGAATTAGAAAGGAGGTTCTTTTCTTTGGAAGATTCCAAAGCCTTAATTAAGATCTTTCCAGTTGGACTTCTAAGGCAGAAATAGTGATCAGGTGTGCTGGGAATAGCTCCTCCCTCTGCCCAAGTGTGAGTGACAGGCACAGTCTATATAGGCAAAGCAGCTGCCTCTCTTTTAGGCAACTTGTTTTCTCCAGATCCTTATAAATATTGCAATGTTTTATGTTTCTAGGGGATAAAAATGTTGGAAAGAAACATATAAATATGTGGCAGAAAAATATGCCCAGAACATTTGTGTGCTGACTTCCTTAAGCTGGCAAAGAACTAGAAATATTGCATAAATCAATCATAAAATTTATAAAGAAGAAACATTTGAAGTGCATGTGTTTTAGCCACACTGCTAGTAGCACTTTTGATAAGCTCCAAACATCTTGGTATAGGCAGTTTAAAGGCTATTATTTAAAGTAATTGTTCAATATTCACTGAAGAACATGTTCATGCTTCCAAAATGTAAAAGGAAGAAAAAAATGGAAAGACTCAGAAAACAAAGTTATGGGAAACACTTTGTTTTTAACTCAAGAGAAACATCTTTGAAAGCTCCATATAAGGAGTAACTGCCAAACAGTGGCCTTTAAGTCCCACAGTCTGTATTACTTGGCCTTTGTTTCATTGTACACTTAGCACTGCTATGGTTTATCAAGAATAATATAGGCAAAAGTGGCACAATACTTACAAGACCTTATTAAAGAGCCTATGGTTTCTACCACTAACACAAATCCAATCAAATAACACAGTATAGTGTGCACATAAAAAAGCACTCAAAACCAATAGCTTGATGAATACTGTTCTCACAACCAATGATAGTTTTTTTTTTTTTAATATATAGCTAAAGGCTTATTCTGCAAGTGTATGCAATGAAATTACAAGATAACAAAATTAATGCTTTTAAAACCACTATCAGGCAAATGACATGAGTCTCAATAAAGGCAACCTTCTGATAAAGTGTCTTTGCATTTTCTAGATTTACAGAACAATTCTCTCTGCGTATTAAATAACCAGATTTATTTTATTTTATTTTATTTTATTTTATTTTATTTTATTTTTGCTTACTTTACCCTAGACTGCATCAGGCAACTTAATTTCAAATATGTTGGTGGGAAGATATATTTCAAGTAAAGATTTGTATTCCTTAGCTATCTATGTGCCCTCTCTAGAAGGGCATTTCCGTTGCACCAGAATCTGTTTTAAAATCTGTGCATGCTCTTGCTGGGAACATTACTTAAGCATTCCTCCTGAAAATTAGGATATGCATGCATTATCCATGATCACAGGGCTCTCAGGTACACAGACTTGAGACTGTCCCCTGAGATCTATGGCTCTCCTTTATTTTATTTCATTACTGTATACCCAGTCCTCTCAAGCTCATTTGCCTGGTCCTTTTCATCTCAGATGGCCATTTTCATATAGTCTCCCTAGGTTTTGAGATATATTGTTTTCTCTATGGTGTGTGTGCTTTGAATGTATATTACTTTAGGTGTCGGATGCCAAGGGAAATCAGAAGCGGGCATTGCATCCTCCAGTGCTGTAGCCATGGATGGTTGTGAACCAGCATTGTAAGGAAGGCACAGGGGTGGGTGGGACCAATCGCTGTATCATCAGAAAGCTGCTCTTTCTCCTTTAATCAGAATGGGAAGCAGAGAGAGAAAAGAATGCTATCGCTCGGCTTGCTTTCTCCATTTCTGTTTGCTTCATAAGGGATCCCATCTGTTTGACGGTGCCCCGTACATGCAAGGCATGCTTTCTTCCCTCCGTTAGTTATCTCTGGAAACACTCTCTCAGACGCAGACACATCTCCAAAGTGCTAACCCCTCTCGTGTTTCTTAACCTGCTCAAGCTGACAATGAAGATTAGCCATTGAATCCAAAGATAACACAGCTGACACTGCACAATGGAGCTATGCCACATTGGTGCTGATGAGGTGTAAACAAACCTAATGGGCTGTCAGTCATGCAAAAGCAAAGCAAGTAGAGTTAATAAATAACTAGGCTACTGGCTCATATACTCACCATGACATTCCTTTATCATTATTTTAGAGAGCAATTAAAAAAAACCTACTGAGATAGCACGTTGTCATATCAACAGCTGCTTCATGAATCTCTTGTTAACTATGTCTCTTGATTGTATAGTGATTGACCTACACAGTCTAGGTCTGTTCGATCACATTCTATGACTAAGACAAAACTCCCTTCTTAGAATGCATTTTGCTGCTTTTGTTGAGATCAAATAAAATCAATTTCACTAAATATTATGAATTAATACTGTATCATCAGTGCGTGAGGTTCAATTTTTCTTCATCCCAACCCGCACTTGGTGTTTGCTAACTTTCTTTGTTGATTTAATTTAAAATTCTCTAATTACAGATGGAGTGGTACATCCCTTCATGTATATTCTGACTGTACTGGATGATTTTGTGTCAACTTGACACATGCTAGAGTCATCAGAGAGGAAGCAGCCTCATTCAAGGAAATGGCTCGATAAGATCCAGCTGTAAAGCATTTTCTCAATTAGTGATCAATGTGGGAGGGCCCGGCCAATGGTAGGTGGTGCCATTCCTGGGCTGGTGGTCCCGGATTCTACAAGAAAACAGGCTGAGTAAGCCAAGTGATGCAAGCCAGTAAGCAGCACTCCTCTATGGCCTCTGCATCAGCTTCTGCCTCCAGATTCCTGCTCTGCTCTAGCTCCTGTCCTGACCTCCTCCAATGATGAACAACACATGGAAGTGTAAGCCAAATAAACTTTTTCTCCCCAGTTTTCTTTTTGGTCATGGCAGTTGATTGCAGCAATAGAAACCCTAAGATACTGACTATTTAGGACTTTCTTGAATTTTCTATCTTTATTCTTTGTTCAATTATTTCATTTAAAAAATAGATTTAGTAGTTTCTTGCTTATATATCCTAATATCAATTTACTTATGTAATTTATCTACCACTGAATGGAAGTTTGGAATTTTTATTTAGTATTTTTAATAAACCATTGAGAATATCAAAAGGAAGATGAGAAATGGCAGTCACTTGATAGTGCCCTGGGGCGCCTGCTGTTAAAATGAGAATGGGGTGCTGGAGCTCAGCAGCTAAGCATGCTGGCTGCTCTCACAGAGGACCCTTGTGTGTCTAATTTCTAACATTGCAAAGTGATTGAAACAATCCACAACCACATGACCAACTCTTCACTGTCCTCAGTTGTTTGAAAATCAGTAAGTAACTCCTTTCTCTTTGAATAAAAATCACAAGGGAAGAATCTGGTTTTTAAAAAAAAGAACGAATTCAGCGTTTGACACCAATCCTAGCACTTGGCAGACAGAGGCAGAGGATCAGAAGTTCAATGCTATCTTTGGCTACATGGTGAGTCTATACTGACATACATGGGTCTCCGTCTTCAAAGAAAAGAAAATTGAACAACAAAACAAAACCATAAAAACCCAACTAAAAAGAAAAGACTTAAAAACTAAATAACAACAAAAACAACAAACTTAACCTAACCACATATAGGTAGTTATTTTGATAATCCCAAAATTTTAAAGCCTATGTACAAACAAAAACTTTATGTAGTAAAATCTACTTTTCACTCTAGTGAATCCTAAATGCTCACTGTTGACATTTCAAACCCTTTAGAAAACTATATATGAACATTTTTGGTTTTGTTTTGTTTGTTTGTTTGTTTGTTTTGTTTTGTTTGAGATGAAGTGTCTCTACAAAGCTCTGGCTAGCCTGGAATTTTCACTTTGTAGACCTGGCTGGTCTCAAACTCTCAGAAATCCATTGCCTCTCACCTCCCAAGCGCTGGGATTAAAGGTGTGTGCCAGCACACCTGTCCTGAATCTTAAACTAAATGTACACTACAATTTCCAGTATCTTTCAGAAAAATGAATGGTATCTGTGGTGGTTTGAATAGGGATGACCCCCAAAGACTCATGTATTTGAATGCTTGGCCCATAAGGAATGGAACCATTAGGAGGTATGGTCTTGCTGGAGGACTGAGGTCTCAGAAGCTCAAGTTAGTCTTCACTTCTGATGTAGAATACCCAGCTTCTTCCCCAGCACCATGTCTGCCTGCATGCTGCCATGACAATAGTGTACTACACCTCTGAAACCCAGCTTCAATGAAATGTTTTCCTTTCTATGAGTTGCTATAGTCATGGTATCTCTTCACAGCAATAGAAACTTTTTTTTAAATTGGTTATTTTATTTATTTACATTTCAAATGTTATCCCCCTTCCCAGTTTCCCCTCTACCCTCTGTTATATATGCAGCTGGAGCCATGGGTCCCTCCATGTATACTCTTTGGTTGGTGGTTTAGTCCCTGGGAGATCTGGGGCTGGTTGGTTGATATTGTTGTTCTTCCTATGGGGTTGCAAACCCCTTCAGCTCCATCAGTCCTTCCCCTAACTCCTCCATTGGGGTCCCCAGGGTAAGTCTGATGATTGGCTGCGAACATCGGCATCTGTATTGGACAGGCTCTGGCAGAGCTCCTCAGGGGACAACCATACCAGACCCTGTTAACTAATACAAAATCTCTTAAGAATCAGTTAGCAACCTGTTTTCTTTTCTTTTTTGTTTTGTTTTTAATTGGATATTTTATTTATATTTCAGATGTTAACCCCTTTCCCAATTTTCTCCCCACCCAGAAACCCCTATCCCATCCCCCTCCTCCTGCTTCTATGAGAATGTGCCCCCACTCACCTCCCTGCCCTCGAATTCCCCCACACTGGAGCATCGAGCCTTCACAGGACCAAGGACCTCATTTCCCACCTATGCCCGACAAGGATATATATATCTGGAGCCATGGGTCCCTCCCTCCCTATGTGCTCCCAGGCTGATGATTTAGACCCCGAGAGCTCTGGTTAGCAACCTGTTTTCTAGTATTGTTCTGTCAGCTTTCACAGGATCTTAAGTAAATAAATCCCAACAAGACCAGAAAGGTCTTTGTTTCAAGTAAAAATTATGTCTATGAAGTTCTGTTTATATAACACACCCAATTCTCTGCTTATACATTACACACAAACTCTATATATGTATAAGTTATAATATACTTTATTGATTTTCTGAAGGTTTGAACCTATTGAGATATCTAAGAGTCACATTTAACTGACTTGAGACAATTTTTTCTGCTTAAACTCTAAATTCATCTTTGAATTTAGTGACAATACAATGCCCCGAATTAGTGACATGTGCAAGGGTATCATTAGTGACATGTATCAAGGGTAGCATTTTTTGTGACTCAATATCTTTGACATCATCATATAATAACTATGAGGTTCCACACTAACATACACACAAAAAAATCTATCAAAACTTATAATAAATAGAAGCAATTTTACTTTGCATTCTGCTGAGGTAAGTTCATGTTGTATCCTTTTAACAGAACAAGATGCAAAGCTGTGAGAATCTGTCTGGATTTGTTTAGAGATGCCAGAGAATTAGAGAAGTGGGAGATACAAATTTACATGGTTTTTGAAGCAAAAACAATAATGGTACCTTTGCCATTATTAATTCTGAAGTTAGAATCAAGATATGTATGAAACATGACTTATCCTATGTTATATTTTTGTACTTCAGGCACTGTTAATAAGCAATGTGACTAAACTAAGAACTGAGTTTGTCAGCTGAGCAGTGGTAGAGCACACCTTAAATCCCAGCACTTGGGAGGCAGATGCAAGTGGATCTCTATGAGTTGGAGGCCAGCCTGGTCTACAAGACTGAGTTCCAGGACAGCCAGGGCTACACAAAGAAACCCCATCTCAAAAAAAAAATGTTTTTTGAATTTTCCAGAAGTAAAAAATAAATTATCTTTTGTTAATTAGCATTATGGCAAATGCAGGTGTAGACTCAAAACAATTTTTTTTTTTTTAAAGTAAAACGATAGAGGTGCTGAATATGTAACAAACATTTAGTGATTCCGAAGAGCTGAGTGCTTGAGGTGCAGCCGGCAAATGATAGGCAAAGGCAGTTCTTTGACAGACCCCCTCAGGGTAGGGACATGGAAGATGCAAGGTGAGGAGAGTGAAGAGAGTGAAGGGGGCTGCTTTCAGTGCAGTGCAGGGGAGCATCTTGGGAGAGTCAGCATGACTCAGTAAGAGATGTTAGCTCTGCAGACATTAGAGGAGAGATCAGCACATGCAAGGTCCTGAAGAGAGAGGGTCCTTCGTGTAGTTGGGACATGAAGAGAAATGAGTGTGAGTTTAGTGCACCAGGGTGAGAAGGAGGAAGGTTGGAGCATCCTGATAAGAGACCAATACACACTGTAGACAGGCCAAAATGCGGCAAGATCTCACGGACTGTGGTAGACATTTAATTTTATTTTAAGTGTGATGGGAAACCTTTGGAAGGAGTTAGGTTAAGAGGTCACATGACACAAGAAGGGAGACCGATTGTGTGAGCAATCATGGTGGTTTGAACCTTGGGAAAGCTGTAAAAATAGAGAGAAGAATTGAGGGAGATGCTTTGAAGGTGGTGTTGACATGACGGGGGGGGGGGGGGAATGAGTTGGATATGGGAGATGAGGGAAGAGAGGAAATGCTGATTTCCACATGTAAAATGTTAACTGTTACTTTATGCCAAAGGCATGATCCCAAAAGTAAAACCTGCCCTTCCTCCAAGTAAAAACTTTCCCTCTGAGAAATTTTCTGAACCTGGCTTACCGCGCCCCTACTTTTACTCCCCTCCCCCTTAAAAGCAGTAAAATAGTACAGGGAGAAGGCATAGAAACCATGCACTCACCAAAGAGGCAAGCACTAGAATTTACACAGAAACTCAGAATGGAAGTGTTATAAACCTGAGTTGTAGTGACTGCTGCACAAAAGAATGTATTTACTGATTGCAGACTGGTGTAGTCAAAAGGAGAGATATTTAAATTGTACTTCAAAGAATCTTGAAAATAATAATAGCTCTTCTTTCATCTTCTTCCTCTTCTTCTAGCCCCGCCCCCATCTTTGCCCTATCTCCTGAATAAACCCCACTTGGAACTGAAAAAAAAAAAGAAAACAAAATAATAATAGAAAATATAACAAATAATAGAAAATATAAGCTCTTTCTGGAAGATGTAATTATAGAGAACAGAAATCTCTGTATTTCTGCATTCTTTAAACTCTTTTAGAATAAATATATAATGATTGCAATGGCTGTAATTTTCTATCATTTCTTTACCCTACAAACATGTAAGGCACAAAACATAAAATTTCTAACTAGGGTCTGTGAAAGGAGGTACGTTTGCGCTCTTTTTTTTTCCTTCCTAGAATGACCAGAACTTTGAAGCTACTTGGTGGTGGGGGGCGGGGGGAGGGGAGACAATTCCAATAACAGAAACAGCACACAGTAAAGGAGACAGAATTTTCTCAACACATGACCAGCAGGTGCCTATTCCTAGGTTTCTTTGATATGGGAGAATGAACTTTAAGGTATTTAAACTAAAGGAAATTGGGTCTCTTACTTGCAAATGAATGTAATCCTATTTTTTTTTTTAAAAAAAATCTTTAAAATCCGCAGTGACGTTTGTAAACAAGTCAGGTACAAAACAGACATTTAAGGAACTCGGGGAGATGACTGTGTGGTTAAGAGAGTGTCTGTTGCCGAAGATGCAGGGTCAGTTTCCAGCAGTTCCAGGTGATCTGATAACCTCTTCTTACCTCCGTGGGTACCAGGTAAGCACATGGGGCTCACACATATAGACAAAACACTCTTACATGTAAAGTAAAATAAATGAATAATATACTTTTTTTAAAAAGATGATTTTCCAAAAAGAGATACACAGATGGTAAATCAATTTATACAATTATGCTCCACATCGCTGAGCATTAAGGAGATGTAAATTAGAACCAAATGAATTATCACTTTAAATATATCAAGAGGCCTAGACTAAAATGAAAATAGAATACCAGATGCCAGCAAGGGCCTGGAAGAATAGATTATGCATACAGTACTGGTGAAGATATAAGATGATATGAATGTTCTCTGGGAAACAACATGACAATTTGTTTAGAGACTAGACTCTCACACAATTAGAGTACATATTTAGAGTAGGTTCACTCAGAATATTAAAAATGAGAAACAAACTATATCCTTTGCTGGTTAAATGGTTAAACAAACCATAGCACCTCTGTGCTGATTAGCTTTTTGTCATCTTGGCACAAGCTAGCATCATTTTGTGGTTTTGTATAGCTCTGGCTGTCCTGGAACTCACTCTGTAGACCAGGCTGGCCTCGAACTCAGAAATCCGCCTGCCTCTGCCTCCCAAGTGCTGGGACTAAAGGCGTGCGCCACCACCGCCCAGTGACCATGGCCATGTTAATCTGAGGAAGAGTATGGAAGGAGTTTGGAACTTTGGGCTAGAAAAATGACAAGTTCTCCAAGCTTAATCTGCTATTGTGGGAACTTGAGAGATAAAGCTGATGGTAGTGTAAACAGTCGTGGTCTGCTGACTGAGAGGAAGCAGAGGGATAAAAGGACCCAGGGATAAGCTACACACTTCAAAGGCATGTCCCTAGTGACCTAATTCCAGCTAGGCTCCCCCTCAAAGTTTCCATCTCCCAAAATAACATCAAAAATTAGGACCAAGTCTTCAACCTTGAAAATGTGGGAATCTTTTGTAATCAAACCAAAACCAACTGCTTACATTAAATCCTCTTATTTCACAAACTCTAGGCCCAGGTGGGCCTCAGGCCCCATTAAACAGAACAGGGGCATCTGCAGAGGCAGGGATGCATCCTGCTCCTGACCTTCATCACATGCCTGACCTTCAGGGCCTTCCCACCTCCCCCACCACCCCTTACCTCCCAACCCCCTCACCCCTCCACCCCACTTTCCATGACACACCCATAACAAGTTTGGAGATAGGAAAGGAAAAGAAGCCTGCATTCTGTACTAGAAACAGAGGGAAACTTCATCTTTGGATTCTTAAATAGAGGCTAAGGATTAAATAACCAAGTATCTGTTTTCTGATTATATGAATGACGCAAAATGCAGTTTACTCAGTTCGTTAGATGCTAGCTATGCAGAAATTAGGACCCGATTTAGATTCCCAGAACCCATGAGAAAGAAAGAAAGAAAGAAAGAAAGAAAGAAAGAAAGAAAGAAAGAAAGAGAGAGAGAGAGAGAGAGAGGGAGACAGAGAGAGAAAGGAAGAAAGAAAGAAAGAAAGAAAGAAAGAAAGAAAGAAAGAAAGAAAGAAAGAAAGAAAGGAAGGAAGGAAGGAAGAAAAAAAAGAAAGGAGGAAGAAACCAAAGCAGGGTATGGCACTGTCTCTACAGCACCAGTGTTTACAGGAGTTGAAAAGGCAGAGGCAGGCAGCTCCTCAGAGCTTGCTAACCAGTCAGTCTAGCAAAACAGTGAGTGCTGGATTCAGTGAAAGACCGGACTCAAAAGATAAGGTGAAGAGTGATGGAGGAAGACATTGTGTCAATGTATGGCCTTCTCATGTACACACACAAGCACATACACACACTCATGTGCACATTTAGACATATAAGCAAAAGTGCAAACCTGAAGGAAGGCTGCTCACATTTTCGTCCAGGAATGGGTCAGAAGCAGCTCCTTACAACAGAAAGCAGAGAAGCATTAATTTGATGTAACAAGAACGCTGTAAGTCCTATATGTACAATATTCTAAATGCAAAGGTATTTCCTACACATTTAAACATACCTTTCTGAAGTATACATTGGCAACATGTTTGGGCACACGCACACACATGTGATCATTTATCTTTGTGTGACTGCATCATTTCCCAGTAATTTTCAGTCTAGACTAAGTATAAGCATAGTAGCATTTCTCCATTATTCAATTTCCAGTTTACTGAATAAAGTACTATGCTCATATTTGGCCCATTGTATGACAGTTTTGATGGGAGAGGAACAGTAAAACAATTACAGCTGGAAGTTTACGTCAGAAGCCAGTCCCTATCAAGGATGAGAAAACAATGACCCCCCCCCCCAAGCTCCTGTGGCAAACAGTTATGCTCTTCTCCTCAGTTCTCACAAGAAGTAGCATTCATATTTATTGTACCTTTTTCCTATGAAGGGTCGTCAAAGAATCAGTGAGGATAACTCCAATCGGAAGGGATTCTGAGTAGCTGACAGCTGGCCAGCAATCAGGAACTGCTCCAAATGCCCAGAGAGCAGTGGGAGCCTGCACTGCACGGTGACCTGTGATTGCCTTTGGATACATTTCCCCATAATCAGAAACAGATTTAGTGTGTTAGCCAAAGTTGACATCAGTCTTTCAAGATTGCTTTTCACATTCATGTGAAACTCAACACTTTAGGCTAAAGCAGTATTTGTGCTGATGATAATAAGAAGGTACACACTGTTTAGAATTATGCATTCCATCCATCTTTATGGCGCTTTGTGTGTCACTTTCTCCATCGCTGTGTCCAAAAATCTGACAAAAACTTAAGGGTTTGTTTGGGTTCATGGTCTGGGGGCATAAATCTATCGTGGTGGGGAAGACATAGTGCCTGGTACAGCTTGGTTCATGATGGCTGAGATGTGTAGCAGCTGATTTCTTCGAGGCATCAACCAGGAAGCAGAGAAATCAGGCTGAAAGCAGTGCTGAGCTATAACACATGAAGCCCATCCCTTCCAGACATCCACTTCTTTAGGCTAGGTCCAACCTAGTAATTCAACAATGTCCCCCAAACAATGCCATCAGCTGGCAGTCAAGTGTTCAAATCTATGAGCTGATGTGGGCCACTTCACATTCAAACTGTAACAGTTTGTCCCAGAGCTCATGGGCTCATGTCTATCTCTAATGCAAAGTTCGTGCATTCCAACTTTAAAAGCCCCCCTATTCTGGGCAAACACTGTTCAAAAGTCCAAAACCTTTTCTGAGATATGAGGCAACAGCTTAGCTGGGACTTCCTATTAAACAAAACATGACAAAACTGAGATCTCCAATATACAGTGGCTCAGAGTAAATATTCCCATCCCCCCAAAAAATAATGTAAACATTAAAGATTGAACAAAGGTATAACCTAAACCCCACAGAACAAACCCTGTGTCCATATCCATCACTGGAGGTATGTAGTGACATCATGTAGGCTCCAACAGCCTTGGATAGTCCTGCCTGTCTTAGTTTGGTTTCTATCACTATGAGAAAGACAACCACCAAAAATAACTTGGGTAGAAAGGGGTTTCTTTGGCTCATACAACCTAATCACAGTCCAACATGAAGGTAGTCAGAGAAGGAACTCAAAGCAAGAATTAAAGCGGAGACCTATGAAGCGGGACTGGGGTGCATCTCAGGCTGACAGCAGACCTTGACATTGTTGATTGTCAGTGTTCTGAGTCTCATGGATGACCAAAGAAAGAGGGTCACTCAAGGATGAATTAAGGCCTTGCTGGCAGCAGGGAGACCCGGTCTCAGTGGACTGCATGTCAAAGAACTGCACAATAGCATATGTATTGAATATTATACAGATGATGTTTTGGGGTAAAACAAGTTCCTCATATCAAAGCCCTAATCTGATCTATACGTTTCCTGAAGAACAACACCACACCCCTGCAACTTTAGCCCTTGCCATGTTCTGTTCTCAGCCCTCAGTGATGCAACACATTCCAGGTGGCCAGGACTGTCCTGCGACCAGAGTCATGAAAAGGCTGTAAGGCTCCTTCAGAAAAACAACTCAGTAGAGGAGAGAAACGATCACTGTTCTCTACAACGATTCCTCCACGGTCAAAGTCCTTCTAGGAAACACCTACTTCATTCTAATGTTTACCCTAGAGAACGATGCTGCTAGATTTCCTGCTACAGTTAACCAGATCGTGCTGGTTTACAGGGATGCAGAAAACAGGAATTAAATGGTCATGAGTGCTGCTCAGAAGGTCCATAAAGCCATGCAGTTAGACAGTGTGTGGCAGGGTCAGATGTCCTGGAGGGAGATCCTAAGAAGCCACTATGTGAACCTGTGTAAACAAAGCTTACGATAGATAGATAGATAGATAGATAGATAGATAGATAGATAGATAGATAGATATTTAGATAGATAGATAGATATTTAGATAGATAGATATTTAGATAGATAGATAGATAGATAGATAGATAGATAGATAGATAGATAGATAGATAGATAGATAGATAGATAGATAGACCTCAAGAACATTGGAGATGCCCAGAACATTTACAGAACTTTGGGCAGGACTTTGTGCTATCTAGGCTGCAGGAAAAAAAAAAAAAAACCTGTAGGGGCGTGTCCTGCTTAGATTTGGTTGTTTGTTTGTTTTTAAATTCCAGTTTGCTGTGAGGCTGGGTCCTCTGAGAAGAGGAAATGCCAATTGGAAAATATCTCTCCTAGATTAGCATATAGGCAAACCTGTGGAGTATTTCTTCATTAATGACTAATTCGGAGAGCATAGCCTTTAGTACAATTCTCAGTAGAGTCCTTGTTCCCCCTTGGGACCTAGTGGGTACAGTTTTTTTCTTAATTTATAAGAACTTTTATCCCCTTTTCTCTGTCTACCTTTGTATTCTGCTCTTCCACACACCCACTGGAGTTACATGTTAAGCCATACTTACAGCTGTATCGGGCTTCTGGGCCTCATGTGCCCAAATTTCTCCACTTTCCTCTCACAAAGCAGTTTGTTGTTGTTTTGGTTTTTTTCTAGATGTCCTGAAACTCCCTAGGTAAGCTGGCTAGCCTCAGACTCAGAGCTCACCCGCCTTTGTCTTCCAAGTGCTGGGATCAAAGGCCTGCCTCACTACACTTGGTTCCACAAAGCAGTTTCAAGGCCTATGAATTACATGCTCAAATCTACCACAACAATGACCACACTCTCTCAGAATGAATTTACTTTATTAGTTACTTTTCTCATTGTTATAATGGAACACTTGACAAGGAACGACTTTTAAAGGAAGATTTATTTTAGTTCATCATTTGAGAAAATATAGTCTACCATAGTGGGGATATGATAGAAGGGCTAGTTTAGTTTTTTTGGGGGGTGGATAGGGAGGAGGAACATTCAGTAGCTACTTGTTACATGGTGTCTTAGTTAGGGTTTTACTACTATGAACAGACACCATAACCAAGGCAACTCTTATTAGGACAACATTTAATTAGGGCTGACTTACAGGTTCAGAGGTTCAGTTCATTATTATTAAGGCTGGAGCATGGCAGCATCCAGGCAGGCATAGTGAAGGAAGAGCTGAGAGTTCTACATCTTCATCATAAGGCCACTAGGAATAGACTGACTCTTCAACACTGGGCAGAGCTTCAGAGCCCACCCCGAGCTAACAGTGATACACTCCCTCCAACAAGGTCACACCTACTCCAACAAGGCCACACCTCCAAATACTGCCACTCCCTGGGCCAAGTGTATTCAAATGACCACACATGGCAACAACCAAGAAGTAGAGTGTTCAGGTTGGAAGCAAGGCTTCACTATATCTGCTAGACCCACTTCCGAGCAACACACTTCCCCCAGCTAAAACCAACCTCCCAAAGATTCTATTGCCTCCCAAAGATATGCCATTAGCTAGGGACCAAGTATTCAAAGTTTTTTGGGGGACACTTCACATTCAAACCACAGCAGTTTAGTTATGTATACATATACATGTACGTATATGCCGTATACGTATACATATACCAAAAGCATGCTTAGTGCCCATGTAGTTCAGAAGAGGACATTGGATGCCCTGGAACTGGAATTACAGATGGTTGTAAGCCTCTATACGGTGCTGAGAACCAAACCTAGGTCCTCTCAAAGAGCAGCCAGTACTTTTAACCACAACTATCTCTCCAATACATAATAAAACAAAAGAACAAGATACCTCACAGTATTCCCCTGATACAAACCTCTAGATAACTGTTTTCTCTATATCAAAGCTCAGGAGTACTTTGTAAATTAAAGAACAAAACTTTTATCTCCTTCTCAGGTCCAAGAATTGTACAAGCTTTTAAAACCCAGAACAGATCACTGAAAATAAGCAGGACTTGAAATTGTGAAATCTCTTCAAATGCAGGTTTTGTTATTGTTCACCACAGACTTCATGTTGTTTTTCTAATTGCTTTTGCCATTTCAAACTTTGGTTTAGAAAGGAAACAATACTCAACCGTTAAATAAGAACTGAGCTACAAAAGCAAAAGACAGTGCTAAATACTCAGGCTTTTAATTTGAATATGCAATAACACAGAACCACATGTTCTGTAGACATCAGAATGAGACTCAAGAAGTAGTTTATAAATTATTTCAATTCTTACAGACGTTAGACAGATTCCTGACTCCTATGTGCAAGTTACATATGCAGCTGTCTTACTATCCTTACTTCATTATTAATTACTATTTTGTAATGCATACAGATATTAAGTCATTGTCCGTTTTGAGCTGCTTTAAACTATTGCTACAGACTCGGTCACTTATAATAAATAAAAACTTATTGGCTCATGACCCTTAAAGCTTGAAAATCCTAGAACAAAAGACGACCCTCTTGGGAAGGCCTTCTATCCATGGGAGAAAACCAGACAGAAGTGGGAAGGAAGAAAAAGGAGTGAAGATATTCCCTCCAAAGCCACACTTTCACAATGAGCCACTTTTGCAATGCTCCATTGATAACATGCTGTCCCTGTGGCTAGCCACCATTCTCTGTTCCCATCCCTCAGTGATGTCACATGGGATTACATTTTCAATACCTGTTTGTTTGTTTGTTTGTTTGGTTTTTTTCAGAGAAACACTCAAGTGTAGCACACAATGACCTGTTTGGAAACCACATTGCTTTCCTTTTAATTAAATGGTTAGCTTTACTAAATCTTAATGACCTTTGTAGCTGCTGCAGCAGTGGTGCCTTTAGACCACTTTTTCTCATTTGCTATTGTTCTTTGAGAATCCCCTATAATGCATTTTGATCATATGCATCCTTGCCAGAGGCTTCTCCCAGACCCACCTCCTCCACAGCCATACAACTTTGTGTCCCCACTGCCTCCACTTTAAAGAAACTCCATCCAGTACAGTTTGTGATGCCCATGTGTTCTTGGATGTGTGGCCTTCACTATATGGTGGTCTATACATCAGGAGCCACCATCTTAGAGAAAACTGCCTCTCTCTTTCTCTCTTCGAGCAGTCATCAAATGACAATAGCTTCTCTACTGGGGGTAGCATTTTGTGCCTCCCTCCTTTCTCAATGCAGGAATTTTGTCTGGCCTGAGCCTACAAAGGTCCCGTGCATGCTGTCTCAACTGCTGTGAATTCATGTATTCAGCTGCCCTGTTGTGTTCTGGAAACAGCTCTCTTGTTATCGTCTACCATCTCTGGTTCTTATAATTTTTCTGCAACCTCTTCTACCAGAATCCCTAAGCCCCAAGGAGGGAGGGTGATAGAGATGTTTATTTTAGGGCTGAGCAATTGATACTCTTATTCTCTGGACACTGACAGCTTGTGGGTCTGTGTGTTAATTGCTGTCCACTGCAAAAAGAAGCCTTTCCTATGAAGGCTGAAAGATACACTAATCTGTGAGTATAACGATTAGTCGAAAACTATTGAAAAGCTACACAAAGTGAATTATGAGAAATCCAGGAATTAGGCCACACTGTGGACTTTGTGTTTCCCTCTAAAGTGCTTTATTTTGATCTCATGATATAATTTGTATCAAGGACATTAATACTGACAAAACCATAAATCCTTCTTTCTTGTTTTATTTATTTATTTATTTTTGGTGAGCCAATTAGAAAAAAATTTTTTTACAATCTCACAGTTTGTCATTTATTTGCATAGTATGCCCTTTTACTCTACTAATGGGTTGAATGTTTAAAGCTCTACCCTCTTGAATTTATTTTACCTTATGCTAAATAACTCTATACTTTGTTTCCTCTAGTGATCAAGAAAAGTATCTTCAAATGCAAACCAAAGTATCCTAAAATTACAAAAAGGTACATAGAATCAACTGATCCTAATGTGTGATATTTAAGAAATGGACCTTGCTGCTGGTGGGCCAGTTGACCAGCTATAACATTGATAAAGTTACTTGTCCAGGAGAGCAAGTGCGTATCACTGACAGTAAGACATGCCTGTGAGTATTCCTGTGTAAACATCAGCTCGTGGTAGACAGAGGACTGATGATACATATGGAGATATCGGGATGGGGATGTCCACAGGCGTGTGGATATTGTTTAACTCAGGACTCACACTACCCCACTGTAGTGACTCACACCCTGCCTTTCTCCCGACACCATATGTTCTTCATAGTGAGTCACTAAACTGTGTCACAGGGACAGCTTATTTAAGTCAAGTTTGAAACGACAGAATTATGTTTTCCCATAAATGTTAGGAAGACTCAGACAGAGCAGATATGACTAGACCAATTAGGATGTGAAACAGGTGCTGTGTGTAAGGAGAGAAGGTTCAAACTCAATCCCCTTGACAAGGACGGAAGAGGCCGTTGGACTTGACAACACACATATAGTTGAGGCACTGTC
The DNA here is from genome assembly GCA_030674055.1 of Rhabdomys pumilio. NCBI lineage: Eukaryota > Metazoa > Chordata > Mammalia > Rodentia > Muridae > Rhabdomys > Rhabdomys pumilio. The sequence continues at coordinate 33,242,247 of JANHMN010000001.1, forward strand.
ACCTACTTAGTGATATCTAACTATCACTTAGTGATGGCAAGCCCACAGGAAGACCAAGTGTCAACTAATCTGGACCCCTAGGGTTGTGGAGGGGATATGGTGGGACTGCCTTCTGCAAAGGGGAGGGGTAGGGGAGAAACACTTCAAGGGGGAACCAGAATGGAGGCAACATTTGAGATGTAAATAAATAAATAAATAAATACATTTTAAAAATATATGAAACAGGATCAATATCAGGTTATAATAGAAAAATGATCTCTCTTTCTCTCTCTCTCTCTCTCTCTCTCTCTCTCTCTCTCTGTGTGTGTGTGTGTGTGTATGTGTGTGTGTGTGTACTACACAGAACAGATACAGAGGCTAATGGAAATTGAAGTGAGTCTCATTTAGGCAGTGGTTTGTTATTAATCTCATTACTTGAAATAGGAAATGATGTTGAGAGGAGTAGAATTGATATCTTCTGAGATTAAGAATAACCAATGCATTTAGGTTGTAATTGTATTAATATTGTTTGATTCTGTGTGGCAGCAACAGGCTCAGAAACTTACACAACAGTAATTTATTTCTCACAGTTCTGAAAGCTAGGAAACTGAAGATTGTAATGCAGCCTGTATTTTTTGTTGGTTATTAGTATAGTAACTTGAGCACTGCATCTTCCAGAGGGTAGAAACATCACATCTGTCTTAGTTAGGGCTTCTATTGCTGCAAACAAAACAAAACAAAACAAAACAAAACACCCACGATCAAAAAGCAAGTTCAGAAGGAAAGGGTTTGTTTGACTTACATTTATATACTGCTGTTCATCATTGATGGAATTCAGCATAGGAACTCAGACAGAGAAAGAACCTGGAGGAAGATTCTTGCTCTGCCTCGGGAGGACTGATGCAGAGGCCATGGAGGGGTGCTGCTTCCTGGCCTGCTTCCCATGGCTTATTCAACTGCATTTTTATAGAACCCAGGGATGGAACCACCCACAGTAGGGTGGGCCCTGGGCCCTCCCCATCAATGACTAATTAAGACAATGCCTTAAAGCTCAGATCCTATGGAGGCATTTTCTCAGTTAAGGTTCCTTCCTTTCAGATAATTCTGATTTGTGTGTCAAGACTACATAAGATTACATAGCACAACTGACCCCTTGACCCACAAACATGTCATTATTAAGCCACACTGTCACTTTCTTATCCAGCTCCAAGATCTCACATTAGAAACATAAATAAGCATAAATTTTAAAATAAATGTAAATTCGTCCCACCGTCTCTTACAAATTCAAATGCATTAAAATTTTAGTCTCTTAGTCTCTTTAAAATATTCAAAATCTCTTTCCTTTAGCCTCAGGCAGACATTTTGGACAAGGGTGAAAAGCAGCCACATTTTTCACCAAAACATCACAAGAATAGTTCCAAGGCCACAGGCACTTGTTCTCCTCTGAAACACCCTGAGCCAGGCCCCCACACCTCAAATCATCCTCAGCACCATTGACTTTCATTTTCCTACTATTATGGCCCATTAAATTCTGCTTAAAGCATTCAGCTGCTTTTCTATTCCAAAGTTCACATTTCTCCAAACAAAAACATGGTCACAGCAATACCCTAGTCCCTAGTAACAACTACTCTTTTAGTTAGGATTTCTATTGCTATGAAGAGATGCCATGACCAAGGCAACTCTTATAAAGGAAAACATTTCATTGGGGATGGCTTACAGTTTCAGAGGTTTAGTCCATTTCTCTCATGGTGGAAATCATGCTGGTAGGCAGACATGGTGCTGGAAAAAGAGCAGAGATTCTATTCTATTTCTTTCTATCTATTCTGCAGTCATCAGGAAGTGACTGAGACACATCCTCCAACAATGCCACACCTACTTCAAGGCCACATCTCCTAATAGTTCCACTCTTTCTGAGCCTATGGGAGCCATTGTCTTTCAAACACCACAATGTCCTTATATGGTAGAAGGTAGGAATGCAAAAAAGAGGTAACATTTTCCACCAAACCCTTTTATAAAAAGCAATGAATCCATCCAAGAGTGTGGAGTCCTCATGACCCGATCACTTCTTACAAGTCCCATATCATTCTTCTTAAGGTGAGAGTCATGGCGGCTCAAGGTACTGAGAATAAATGACTCTCGAGTATTCAGCTCTAATCAGGACACTCATCCCACCCCCTCAAGCCTCACAGATCACTGAGAAAAGGGGGACAGAAGGAATAAAAGACCTAGAGACAGGACATATTTTCTGGGCATGGCATAGTCAATGAAGTCATGATCTCACAGCCTGCAGTGGCCGCACTGAGCCTACGCAAAACTTAACCTATCAACAGTCAATCATGGATTTTGGAAGCACTCATGGGGCTGTACTCTCCTAATGAACTACTGGCTGTCTCAACGGATTCTGGGCCAGGGATAGTCACTGTATCTAGTTATGTACCTACTGAGAAGCTCATCAGACCGCAGTAGATAATTCCAAACTCATGGTCTTATATACAATTCCAGTTAAACTCAGTGGGTCTCAAAATAGAACAAATCTAGATAGACCAATCACCAAGCAGCAAATCAAAACAAGCAAATAACCACAACGACATGAATATAGATAAGGGATGTGTGGGGTGAGTAATAGGGGTGTGGAAAGGACTAGAAGGTGGAGAGTTACAATAATCCAAATGAACTTAATGTTTGTATAAAATTGTTGAAGACAAAATTTTAAAAATTAATTTTAAAAGTTACACCTTCTGAGGTTGGGAATTAACTTTCATCACACTTTTGGAAGAAACTGAAACAAAGTAACACATGCAACAAATGATGGGAAATATTCTAAGGTATACACTAGACAGTTGGATAGACAGGTTTGGAGATATCATTACTAAGGGGCTTGGAGGCAGCAGTGCAAATTATGTAGCTCATCATTCTTTTAAATGAACTGCCCACAAATCAAATTGCTTCCCCAAAGAGTCTGAATTACATGTGGACTTCATTTTTTTGTCATAGAGGAAATACTTTTTTATTAAAATGTACTCTTATACAATATATTTGTTATATTAGTTTCCCCTCCCCCAACACCTCTCACCCTCCCCATTTCCCCACCCACCCAAATCCACACCAATTCATTCATTCTTACATTAGAATTAAAACAGTCATCTAAAATGAAGAGGAGGAGGAGGAGGAGGAGGAGGAAGAGGAGGAGGAGGAGGAGAAGAAGAAGAAGAAGAAGAAGAAGAAGAAGAAGAAGAAGAAGAAG
>JANHMN010000001.1:33250697-33263868 GCA_030674055.1 Rhabdomys pumilio
TCTCTCTCTCTCTCTCTCTCTCTCTCTCTCTCTCTCATTCTTTCTCCCTCCTCCTGCCCTTTTTTGTGAAGTCTCACGTCAGCCCCTGTCAAGGTCTTTGTCCCGGGGGCTTTTATTTCCTAGTCTCCTCACGTGCCTGTCAAAGTTATTATGTAGAAGACCAACCGCTGCCAGTCTTGTGCCTCCTGAACCCACCGTTGCGGGCACGGACTTGAGTGGTGGGGATAGATTTAGTAATTGTCGGTGAATTGCTGTTGTTGCTACAAGGACAAGCGGCAGTTTTAACCCCCTACATTTCACCTTCACTGTTTAAGCAGTGTTTCGCGTCTTGCCTTTCTTCCAAGTTAGTTTCAAATTCTTTCTTTTTTTTTTAAGATTAGTTTTTATTTTTAATTATGTGATTTTGTCTCTGTGTGCATATGTGCAGGTGAGTACAAGTGCCAGAGATGCCAGATCTCCCCGGAGCTACAGGTAGTTGTGAGCTTCTCTGTGGGTGCTGGGACTTGAACTCAGGTCCTTTGGAAGAGCAAGTGCATGTTCTTAATCGCTGAGCCACCTCTCTAGCCCAGCTTCACATTCTTGAGATTGGTTTTGAAGGAAGTTTGATTATTTTCTTGAGACCCTGTGGAAAGATTCATTGGAAGCACCCTAAGAGTAACTTTTAGATTCTGCACTTAAAACCCAATCTCCCTTCAACCAAGCATTTGAATCCTTACTTCTTAATTGTTAGACACAGGAGGTGTTACATTCACTTGTTAAATTAGGAATAGGTTTCCAAGATTGTTACCTTTTCCCTGTCCTCACCAGAGAATTCACTAAGATTTGTCTCTCCAAAGATTACTTTCCAAACCTTTCACTTTCACTGAAGCTAGTGGTTGGTCTGTGAGTGCTTGTCATTTAGTAGACCACGCGTGTAGGGAGTACATACTACAAGTTGTTTTACTTAAAGTCTGAGGCTGTTTTCATTACACCATACAGACCAATATAAGTGATGGAGGGAAATGTTCAAAGCTTTAGTGAGTAGGTTTTAGATTTCCAATGAGTCTTTCGACAGGATCTCAAGAAAACAGTACAAACTTCCTTCAAAACTAATCTCAGGATGTGAAGCTGGCTTAGAGAGGTGGCCCAGTGATTAAAGCAGCTTGCTGTCATTCTCCATTGCTAAAGCTTGGGTTCCTCAAAGACCTTTGTGAAGGAGTGACTTGTATTCTGAGATGAGAATTACAAATAGAGTGTCATGGGGAGAAAATTAGAAATGTTCTAACTATAGGTAGTGACCGAAAAGACGTAGAGAAGATTTTTATGGAGGAGTTGAAACCGATGAGCATTGCATGTATTGGAAAGGAGTTTTCATCGAAGTGAGGGAGGTCATACGGAGTGCCGGAGAATAGTTTGTTGTTTAAAGTCAAAGCTGCTAATTTGCAGCACTGACATTTTTGAATACCTTCTGGCTCTGGAGCCAAAGGGGTTACTAAGAGCAGATTTTCTTATGCCGTTCTTGTGCCTAATACTGAAGAGTTCCTCTGCTATTCTGTGTTCTTCCTCTGACTTTGAAGGTTTTCTGTGAATTGGCTCTATTGTCTACATTTGTTGCATGCTGCAGAATTTCTCCAGTGGCCACTTAAAGTTGTCATTACTATTTTTAAGCTATTAGTAAATTTTATTAAAAACTTAGTTCTAATGAGACTGAATGCATTTCTGTGAGAGCATGAGATAAATGCAATATATAAAGTGGTTCATATGAAGTGCTTTGCTTTTTGTGTTATTGCTACAACGCCAACTTGTGTTTCATTCAAAGTTGGCTAAAGGGAATCATCTTAATTTCAAATATAACCAAATGCATAAAATATTCTCCAGCTGACAGTCATTCTTAATTAAAATGATGTTCTTACCGTTCACTTACAGTTTATCTTGTAAGCCAATTGATAGTATGCTATGAGTAGTGTTGCTTTTATAAAAAAAAAAAAATACTTGATTTATGAAAGTTAGCAATACATTTTGGGTGTGTGATCTAACTTTGGGTTCTTGCTTCCTAGTTGGGAGCTGAAAGTGCGGATAGCATTGGTGCTGTGTTAAACAGCAAAGATGAGCAGAGGGAGATCGCTGAGACAAGGGAAACTTGCAGGTGTGTTGAGTAACCTTTTTAGTGACCTGTTTATGGTGGAAAAGGCTCGTTGGTTAAATTTTCTGTTGTAACTTACTTATGGGGTTATTCCGGGGGAATGAGGCAGTCATGCTATGTAGCCCATGTTGGCCTCAAACTTGCAGCACCTCTGCCTGAACCTCTTGAGAACTGGCCCATAAAGGGTTGATTTTTTTTAAATAAACAATTAACTATAGGTTTGAGTATGTTCTTAAGAAAACTGTGAAAATGCAGATTTTGGAAACAGTTTTTAATGTCAGGTTGAAATTATGAAATACTTTATAAAAACTCTGGGTTCCTATTTATAAAGTAGGTGAAAGTGAAATGTTACACTAAGAATTAGCTTACATTCCTTAAATAATATCAAATTATAAATTATAATTTATGAAAATATACTTCAAAAGTGGTATTCATCTGATAATTTAGAGAATATCTCATAATTTTTGTTTTCTAGATTATCAGTTATATCAGTTTGGCTTACAGAGCATAGTATAAAATATACATAAACTAGTATAAGTGGTATACAGTTTAAAAGTTTCTTTGCATAATGCAGTCTTTATACTAGCTTATTTTTTCATTTGGTTACTTTCTTTTAAATAAAGCTACAAATTATTGCCTTTGACTTTAGATGTTTTATAGGCTGAATAAATAGATATTTAACCCGAAAGCATTTGACTTTGTTGCTATAGCTTGTTAATAATACAAGCAGACCTGTGTGCACCTTGTATGCTCCTGTGAAATAGCTGTGGTTTAATTCTCAGGGCTTCCTATGATACATCTGCCCCCAATTCAAAACGGAAGTGTCTGGATGAAGGAGAGACTGATGAAGACAAAGTAGAAGAATATAAGGCAAGTAGGAAGTGAGATCGTTTTATGTACGGTTGAGAAAAAAATTAATCCTTCTAGTAGAGTCATCTCATTTAGAGGACTGAACTTTAAGATGTGCTAAAATCCTTATGAGTAACATTTATGTTTTCAGTTAAAGACTTATATCAGTTTGTTCATTTTATGTAAGCATATGTGGCTTACATATGATTATATAAAACACAGTATAGCTATTGGTAAATATTGGCAATAATACTCTTTTAGAACAGCAAAAAGATAAATATAAACTTTAGGTAGTATAATTGTAGTAGATTTTGGGGGGCTGCAACAGTCACTTTTGACTGACATTGTTCCATATTAACAGCATTAGATAGTATAATTAAAGTATTTTGACAACTCATAGGCTCCACAGCAGCTGTATAATCACTTCCGAAAGAACCCAAGCTAAACTTCACTTTTTAAAATAGAGTCTTGTATTAATTCTTTAGAACCCAGAGCCTAATTTGTGCTGCCCATAGACAGAGTGTATCTATTCATTGGGTCACGGTTATCCACCAGGAACCATATCCTCAAGAAAGGAGCCTCCCCACCAAGCACCACTCAGCTCTTGCTAGTTCTTCAGCTAGGGATAAATGGGGGACTCATGAGTCCCTTCTGTGGTGGAATGTTGAGTAGCTTGATCTTTTGTAAGCAACCAGGGCTGTTGTAAGTTCATGGATGTAGCAGTCTGTCATGTCTGGAAAATACTGATTCATCTAGACCCTCCACAACCACTATCTCTTACAGCCTTTTTACCCCTCTCCCTTTTTCTCCTATGTTCCCTGAGCCTTGGGGACAGGATGTAATATAGATGTCCATTTATGACTGAGTATTCCACAGACACTTAACACTTAGACAGGTTGAGTCTGTATTAACTACCATTCACTGCACAAAGAAGGAGTGAATAGTGAGGGCTACACTAATCTATGAGTATAGAAATAGCCTATTTTGAGGGCAGTTTGATACTGTGTTCACTTGGTTAATCTGAGGAGTTTATGAGCTCCCCAGACATTAAGTCGTGGTCAGATTTACAGTAGCAGACTTTCATTTCCTCTTGTGGAGTGGGCCTTGAGTTCAGTCAGATTGGTTGTCTACCCTCATAATATTCATGCCATGATTGCACTATATGCATACCTTGCCAGGCCAGTTGTTACATCATGAGGTTCACAGCTGTATAAAGGTTTTAGTGAGTTTTCTTTCCCAGGAGCCTGCATAGCACTTTCCAGCCTTGGTTGGTACCAGCTTGATTTCTCCATGTCTTATGACTCAAACATGTGTATCTTTGTAATAGTGTCTACCATCAGGTTCTGGTGGGTGATCAAAAACAATGTCAGTAGCCTATTTTTGGGCGGTTATCTTGATACCCCTGACCAGAAATTCATGTCTCACACTGGCACCTGTGACTTCTGGAATTTCTGTTTGGCAACCTGTGGCTTCTGGAAGAGGCATTATCTTTTGTGTAGGGTAACTTAAATTAAACTCCTCTCTATATATGTATTTAGATATCTTATAAAATGGTACATTTCCATATGACTTTTTCAAACAACTTAATGCTAGTTAAACCCCTATTCCCCAATCCGTGTAACCCCTTCCCAACCCTACCTACTTAGCAAAACCTGAATTTGGTTTCCAGCACCCGTCCATAGGTTCCAGTACTCATGTGTTCATACCATGAACTCTTGCAGAGTACCTGGATTCAGTTCCCAACACCCACATGGTGCCTGACAACCATCTGTAACTTCAGTTCCAGGGGATCTGAGGCCCTCTTCTGACCTCCGAGGGCAAAACACTCATACTCATAAAATAAATGAGTCAACAATTTTTTTTTAAAGTAAATCTAAATGTAATACTAATATAAACATATCTGAGGGGAATAAAACACCCTTAAGATGCAATAATTTATTATATATACATAAGTGTATATATAAAATATAAAACATATATAAACAAAAATACATATATGATGTATATCTATCCATATATAAATATATATATATTTTTGGTTTTTGAGATAGGTTTGTGGGTTTTTTTTGTTTGTTTGTTTTGTTTTTTGTTTTGTATAGCCCTGGCTGTCCTGAAACTCGCTTTGTAGACCAGGCTAGCCTTGAACTCAGACTTCTACCTGCTTCTGACTCCCAAGTACTGGGATTAAAGAAGTACCACCACATCTAAATATATATATTTTAAATGTTTTTTTTTTTTTTTTTTGATCTTTCCTTTTCAAGGATGAACTAGAAATGCAACAGGAGGAAGAAAATTTGCCATATGAAGAAGAGATTTACAAAGATTCCAGTACCTTTCTTAAGGTAAAATAAAGAATTTTCAAGTCTTAGAGCTTTCATATTTGAGCTCTGTACTTTAAAGGACTTCATTTTCTTTAGGAATTTTTCAGTTTTTGAGAGATCTCTGTATGAAAACAAAGATGTTAAATTACTCATGAAATATTCTTCTGATTATTTGGATATTTAGCCTATAATAATGGTGTATTCATACCCAATATTTGTTGATAAGTAATGTTTTCGTTTTTCAATGTAGTTTTTAGTGTTTTCAAATATTAGTGCTTTTTTTAATGTCATACTTTGTACAGTTTCAGTAGTAAAGACATACAAAGTTAGTGTATCTGCCATGAGAGTGCATACTGTTTATTTAATTTTGACCATTTCTTTAGGGAACGCAGAGCTTAAATCCCCATAATGATTACTGCCAACATTTTGTAGACACTGGACATAGACCTCAGAATTTCATCAGGGATGTAGGTATGTCAGCTTTATTTGGTCTATCCTGCTATAAAGTATTGCTCCATGCATGTGGTTTATGCACTTTGTAGATTATTTCTAACAACTTTTTTCAGGCTTGACTTTCACCCTTGGGTCTCAGTGCTTCTAGTCTACCTTCCTTTCCTTTAAGCAATGCTGTCTCTCTGTACTTTTTAAAAACAATTTATATACCTTATAATTAACCCATTGAAAGAATATAATTCAGTGTTCTTTTACTGCATACAGAGCCTTCTTAGCAACCATTAGCAGTCCGTTTTAGAGTATTTGCTTCTCTAAGGAAGCTCTGTATTTATTACCAGTGGGACCACATTTCTTCCTCTAATCTGCCCCTCGGGCCTAACCACTAATCTGTTTTCTTTCTTTGTAAGTCTGGCCATTCTGGACATTTCATATAATTGAACTCATACAACATGGGGCCTTTTGTGATTGGCTTCTTTGACTTAGCACAGTGTTTTCAAGGGTTATTAGTACTGTAGCATATATCAGTACTTCTTTTTATTCTCAAATAATAGCCTATGTGATGGTGAATGTATACACATATACATAGGTTCTATTTAATCACTTAGGTTTGCAGTTATAGATTATTGTAGGTACTCGTGTAAAAAGTAAACAGCATGTACTCACTTTTCTTTGAAAAACTCTAGGGAATAGAATTGATGGGTCACATAATTCTTTAAAATAAGTTTTTTTAAAGTGTGTTGATTCTGTGTTTGACTCTTTGGAGGTACCACCCCCAAAGGTTTTAAATCTGCCATGCCATTTCACTTCCTATGAGTAAAGTCTGCAGGTTCAAGTCTCTTCACCTTCTGTGGTACTGTCTGTGTTTCTTACTATAGCCATTCCAGTGAGTGTTTAAGTATAGCATTGTAGGGTTTTGTTTTGTTTTGGTGTAGTTGGTTGTTGTGTTGTTGTGATTTTTTTATTTAATGTATATGAGTATTTTGCCTTCCTTTTGGTCTGTGTATCACTTGCATGCCTGGTGTCTTTGAAGGCCAGAGAGGGCTTCAGGTCCCCTGAACTTGAGTCATATTTGGTTGTGGTTGCGAGGCACCATGTGTGTGCTGGGAATGACATGTGTCCTCTGCAAAAGTAGCCAAGTGTTCTTAACCACTGAGCCATCTCTTCATCCTCATGATGCTTTTAAAATACGGTTTTGTTTGAGAATTTCAGTTATGTGCAGTGCATATACACGTCCCAAGCTCCTGTAACCCTCCCATTCATGTTCTCTTCTTTAGTTATTGTTATATGTACATGTATGTGCATTCATTTAGTGTTGCTTTTAAGTGCTTGTGACCAGAGCTAAGCACATACTATGTGGTAACTCGCTCCTAGAGGAAACTTATTATCCCTGTCTCAGGTGGTAGCACCGAGTGGAATTTCCTATGTCCATGTTAACTGGTATTGTCATTATGCTGGTCTTGTTCGGGCAGTCATATTGTTGAGATTTCATAGGTATGTTTTTCCCTATTGTTCCTAACAGTAGGTGAACAGTAGGTGAACAGCCTCTTCAGATGTGCTGACCCTCTGTCCCATCCATGATTTTTCCCAAGCCTTGATGTAATGGTTATATTGTAGATTTATCAGTTGGAGTTGGATACCCCACAGTCCCCTCTTCACTGTCATTTGACCAGATGTAGATCTCTGTAATAGTCTCCATTTGTTTAAAAATTTTTCTTTGATTTGGGGGGGGGTGAAAGCTACTCTTACCTGTGAGTATAGGATTGTTTAGAATACAGCTAGGAATGATACTAGTTTAGGAAAATGACAGTAGTGGGTTCTCTCAGGTCTGTGACCGCTGGTCACAGTAGTTGACTTGGTTTACAGTATGAGGCAAGTATTCCCTCCTATCAAGAGGGTGTTAAGTCCAACTAGATGACTGTTTATTATCCCCAAAATGTAAGTGTCATGATTGTACCACTGGGGATTTCTTGCCAGGCCAATGACTGTTGTGGTTCATAGGCTTTAAAGCTGGGTAGGGTAGCACTGCCGTTTGCTCCCCTCCCTTGGCAGCTTGAATAGCACCTTTGAATACTGTGAGAGCTGCTCCTCAGGGAGGAAGCTTCCAGGGCAGTTCCGACTTGATCCTCCCAAGTCCTGTGTCCAGAGGGTGTGGTGTCAGTAGGGTCTTAACTTTAAATATATGAGTGCACAGAATCTGTTTGTGGTTGTTTGGTTTTTTTGTTTTGTTTTGTTTTTGGTTTTTAAAGATAGTCTAATTGTGTAGCTCAAGTTGGCCTAAACTTTCTATCTCCCAAAGTGAACATCCTTTTGCCTTAGCCTCTGAGTACCAATGATTATGATTCTCTGCCATCAGACCCATATTCTATAGTGGTTTTGATTTATATTTTCTTGGCAAGTAATGATAAGCTTAGCACCCTATAGACATATTGGCCCACTTAAATATCTTTTAAGAAATAACTAAATGATTTGCATATATTGTGCCTTTTTTGTCTTTTTCCTATTGAATTTAAAAAGTTGTTTGTATTTTCTATAAACACACATGATTTATAAATACTTTCTCTTATTCTGCTAATTATCTTTTTAGATTCTTGATAGTGTTATTATAGCACAAATTTAAATGTGATATAATTTTGTCAGCTGTAAGCATCATCACTCTTGAAGAATTAATTTAAATGTGATTTTTTTAATGTATTGTTTTTCTTAGTACTGGGGTGTTAACTCAGGGCCTCGTGTGTGCTAAGCAAGTGTCAAGCCCTATTTTATTTTATCATTTGAGACAGGGTCTATGTATGCTGCCTGGACTGACTGTGAACTTGCTCTGTGGCCCAGGCAAGCCTCCCAATTTATGATCCTTTTGTTTCAGCCTGGTCAGTGGCTGAGATTACACAAATATACCATCATGCCAAGCCCTGATTTTAATGTTTTTATGAGTAGAATTTAGAGATAGCATTAAAAAGTTACAATAAATTACATATTTATATTTGAATATAAACTCATTTCTTAAGATACCTGCTTTTCCAAGATAAAGAAACATATATGTAAAGTTATTATAAATTGAGAAAAGGTTGTATTGATGTATTTTGAGTCAAATGGAGATTTGAATTAACTGCGAACAAAATGCCTTATGTTGCAGCAGTGAAAAAACAGAAACAAAAACCCCCACTCAGTACTTTTTAAGATGTCGTGATAAAAGGAGCCTGATTTCTCCAGGATCTTAATGCCAACAAACAAGGAACACGGCTGATTATAAACTACCACTACCATTGATTTGTTCATCAGATCACCAGGGAAGACAGGTTTCAGATTGCTGCAGGCTCTACCTTCTGTTTTGCAGATGATGAGGGGTTGGCTGTTGTATTCAAACCTAACAACAATGCAATCTTCAAACATTTTTATTTTAAATGTGATCTAAATCACCAAATGAGGGACCTTTATGACTCTTTTCTACTTTTACTCTTCCTGTTAAAGGCTTTGAGCTTTTCAAAGGTATATTAATTACTTCTAACTAGGTGTATATGCCTGTGTGTGATGTGTTGACATGAGTGCATGTGCCCACAGAAGCCAGCAGAAGGTGTCAGACCCTCGGGGCCTGGAGTTCCAGGCAGCTGTGAATGAACTTGGGTCCTTTGGAAGAGCAGCAAGCACTCTTACAGCTGATCCATCTCTCCTGCCCCATCCTTTAGTTTTCATGTTAAGGTGTTTATGAATTTATTTTCTTTTCAGTCTTTCTTACGTAAACATGAACTACTTACTAATTCTAATTTAAAGTGACATCGAAGAAAGCCTCGTAACTTTTGTATTCACCAGTGTTAACTTCAGTTGAACTGGAACTGAGAATTGACTGTTTTTCCTCCGTAGGTTTAGCTGACAGATTTGAAGAATACCCAAAGCTTAGGGAACTCATCAGACTAAAGGATGAGTTAATAGCTAAGTCAAATACTCCTCCTATGTAAGTAGTTCGTGCTTTTTCTTTACAACTCTGACTTGCATGTCAGTCTGTTTACTCTATAACTTTATTCTTTCTTATTTTTAGTAAAATCCATTATTTTGGAACTAAGTCTATAGTGGCTTTTTATTGGACTTCCTAGGTAGTTTAGGAAACTTGTGAACTCTGACTCACAGTCTTCATCTGTAAGTTAGAGATGCCCCTCTCCTGGGGCTGGGGGTTCTTGAAACAGCCTTGCAAATGCCTAAGGCTGGGGGTACTTGAAACTGCCTTGCAAACACCTGGCTCATGGTGCTTTGCTACATGTCTTGCATATTTGCTTCAGAGTTGGGGAATCACTGTACTACATGGGCAGGCCCTCTCCTCTAAGTAGAGCTTGATGGGGCCAGGTCTGGTGCTCTCCCTGTGAGCTGAAAGACAGGGAAATCCTTGCCCTTCAGAGATGGCAATGACTTCCTTATGGCCTGGGACAACCCATAACTAACCCTGTATAGAGATGAAAGGAGAGAAGCCACTGACTGCACAGTTGCTCTCTGATACCATATGCATATCATGGCCTGTATGCCACTCCCCAGTAATGATAAATGTTGTCTTCAGAAGTGTCCTTGAACTTAAAATACTTCATACTGTGTGAAAATAACTTCATCAAAGGCTAGTAGTAATTTTCATTAGGTAGTGTGAAAACCCTGTTAATATAAATATTTTTATTAATAAACAAGCTAATAATTGAAATCATGTCTATATTTAGAAATTCTATATTCCTAAAGGAGGAATTTGAAGCTTAGGTGTCATTTTTCTAACCTAATTAATTATATTCTTTTCATAATTATATAATTATATAATATAAAAATTAAAATAGGTTAGAGATCGCATGAATGTAGATTTTCAGTGTAAATACAAGAATTTATTCTAGATATACATGGAGAGTAATAGGTTTTTTTTATCCTTCGATGTAAATATCTCCGTGTCCTAAGGAAGACAATGATGATGATATAAAGTCTGCAGTAAAGCAAAAGATCTACTAGAAAAAGCTAATTAGTAATTAGCTCATGATTATCTTGAAAATAATGTTTAGCAATAGTTATTGAATAATATTGGGTAAGGAATTTCCTTCATTACCACCAGACATATTTCAAAATCTCCCCCCTCCCCACTTTTAATAGGTACTTACAAGCAGACATAGAAGCCTTTGACATCAGAGAATTGACACCCAAATTTGATGTGATTCTTCTGGAGCCTCCTCTGGAAGAATACTATAGAGAGACTGGCATCACTGCGAATGAGAAGTGCTGGACATGGGATGATGTATGGTGAAATGTTACACATTGTAATGGCGTATTTACCTCCCCAAGAATACATGCTTATTTGACCAGAAAGCGGGGTTATGAGTACACTTTACCATGGTTTCTTAGGAGCTTAGTCTTCTGTTTGACAGCCATTATGGTTTTGAACTTTTTGATGAGGTCAGTGAGATCCTCTGATTGGCATGAAGGCTGGTCTAGAGGGCAGTAAGTACCAACCGCAGGAAGGCGGGAGACTTGGGAATACTCACATGTAAGAAAAGGGTCCTGCAGATACCCAGACCAAAATGGTCCTCCTACCTCATCACCCAAACTGTCTGTGGCTATAGGCATATGACATTTCATTTTGTCAGTAACTTTGGGCTCTTAACCTCTGATTAACTCTGCTTCTTTTATAAGCTCTGTAGTAGATTCCATCATTCTGTAAATGTACTTTCTATGAACTCTCTCTTGAACGCATAAGAAAACAACTATATGTTTATGTCTTTTTACACATGTATGTGTGTTGATTGTATATAGAATAACAAAACAGCATATCAAAGTAATTTCAGGCATAGAGTTTATTTTCTATGCTATTTCCTAGAGTGTCTGAAGAATACATTTGTACAGATCCTGTAAGTCTCAGTAGTTATTCTTTGGATTTATGATAAATGGGTTACATTTGGTGCTACTGTATTTTGATCTCTTCTAGATTATGAAGTTAGAAATCGATGAGATTGCAGCACCTCGATCATTTATATTTCTTTGGTGTGGCTCTGGGGAAGGATTGGACCTTGGGAGAGTAGTAAGTTGCTGTTTGTGTTTTGTTCCTAATTTTTTTTTTTCAGGTGGATTCTTAAGTTAATTAGGAAAAGAACATAAAATGTTTTATAGGCTACAAAGATTAATGTACTTTTACCTTGTATTTTTTTTGACTAGTTTAAAAATAACAAGAATTAAAAACATAAGGTACTTTACTTTGAAGTATATAATATTGTATGTGATATTTGGTTACAGTAATAAGAAAAGTAACATGTAGATATCTAAACGATGTATATAATATCTGTATTCTGCCTGTATTTTTTCTTGTGTGTGCTCTGAAATCTGGTATCCTTCTATAAAACTTCTTAATTCTGGTTATTTTAAGTATTTTTTTAAAGATTTAACTTTGAAATTATTTCTAGTGTTTGCGAAAGTGGGGTTACAGAAGATGTGAGGATATTTGTTGGATTAAAACCAATAAAAACAATCCTGGAAAGACAAAGACTCTAGATCCAAAGGCAGTTTTCCAGAGAACAAAGGTATTATCTTTTTTTTATCTTGTTTTCTTTATTTTCATTCTCTTAAATTTTCTATATCACTACATACTGTGAAATAAATTTCAGCAGCAATGCTTTTATGCTTGTAAAGTAGTGTGAGCATTACAGAAGCATACCCAAGATACCTTAAAAGTGTCTTTCTCAGTCCTGGACCAGTGCACACTGTGCTGCTAGACAGTGGATTTCTGTGTATCGTAAACTGATGTAATTCCAAGTTAGGTGTATGCTCTGATATACCTGACTCAGAGGAGCTTCCCTTCTGTACACTGAGGAAGAAGAAATGACATCAGGACTCAGTAGCTGAAGTCATGCTTGTCTGATCTCACATTGTCTTTCTATACAAGAGCTAAGGACTTCTGGTGCATATGACTCTGTGTCACAGTGTAAGCTGAAGGAGCTTTTGCATATTATACTTTGGAAGCCACTAGAAAGAGCATCTGTCTTACTAGGTTTTTTTTGGACTAGATCACTTATGTGATAGCATTTAGGAAATCTCCAGGTTGGTGACACTGTGGAATTGCTGAGAGAGAGATGTACCTGGAGGCAGCCTAGAATTCCATCCTCCTTACCCTAAAGCTTACCACAGGTATCCTTCCTGTTACCACACGTATCCTTCCAGTCTGCCTAGTCTTGAGTTTCACCTCCTTTTATAAATATGGTATAGTAAGTACTTTTCTTAATTATATGAGCCACCTCAGCAAATGTGTGAGCCCAGGGTGGCCCATTGGAACCCCAAATTTATTGCTTATTTGTGTTAAATTTATGACCTGAAGGTGGAGTGCTGTCTTAGGATAACATTCCTTTAGCCATTGGGGTCTGGACTAATGGGTAGACTGTGTCATAACTGTACTAATGGGTAGATTGTGTCATAACTGTACTAA
>JANHMN010000001.1:33263878-33293059 GCA_030674055.1 Rhabdomys pumilio
AACTGTACTAATGGGTAGATTGTGTCATAACTGTACTAATGGGTAGACTGTGTCATAACTGTACTAATGGGTAGATTGTGTCATAACTGAACATGTGGAACAGAGCTACAGTCGGAGGAAGGTGAGAAGTCACATGGTCTGGGAAATCCCAGCATACCTGTGTCGGAAGCGAAGTAGGATTTTGAAAGTATTTGAGAGACTGTAGAAGGGAAAAAATGTTTTTCCCATTTACTTGGCAGTTTTCTGACAGAGATGGAGGATTTCGTGTCATAATTTTACCATCAAACTATATCCCGATGATCCATAGAAGTGAAGATTGTTTTAGAACTGTTGAGAAATGACGGTAAATGCTATGAGATCATGATTGTTGGTAATGAGAGTTCACTGCTTTGTTACAGGAGCATTGCCTTATGGGGATTAAAGGAACCGTGAAGCGAAGCACAGATGGGGACTTCATTCATGCTAATGTTGACATTGACTTAATCATCACAGAAGAACCTGAGATTGGCAACATAGAAAAACCAGTAGAAATTTTTCATATAATAGAGCATTTTTGTCTTGGTAGAAGACGTCTTCATCTCTTTGGGAGAGATAGCACTATCAGGCCAGGTGAGACCTCAGTTTTGAAAAAAGAGTTGTTTTTTTTGTTTGTTTGTTTACTGGATTTTTTTTATTTACATTTCAAATGTTACCCCTTTCCTGGTTTCCCACCTAGAAACCTCATATTCCATCTCTCTTCTCCCTGTATCTATGACAGTTTTCCCCTACCCACCCACCCACTCCTGCCTCTCCGCCCTGGTAATCTCCTACATTGGGGCATCATAGGACTAAAAGCCTCTTCTCCCATGGATGCCCAACAAGGCCATCATCTGCTACATATGTGGCTGGAGCCATGGGTCCCACTATGTGTATTCTTTGGTTGGTGGTTTAGTCCCTGGGAGCTCTAGGGGGTCTGGTTGGTTGATATCGTTGTTCTTCCTATGGGGTTGCAAACCCCTTCAGCTCCTTCAGTCCTTCCTCTAACTCCTCCATTGGGGACCCAGTGCTCAGTCTAATGGTTGGCTGCAAGCATCTGCCTCTGTATTTGTTAGGCTCTAGCAGAGCCTCTCAGGAGACAGCCATATCAGGCTCCTGACAGCAAGCACTCCTTGGCATCCACAATCTTGTCTGGGTTTGGTGATTGTATATGGGATGGATCCCCAGGTGGGGTAGTCTCTGGATGGCCTGTTCTTCAGTCTCTGTTCCACACTTTATCTCCGTATTTCCTCCTGTGAGTATTTTGTTCCCCCTTCTTTTTGTTTTTCGAGACAGGGTTTCTCTGTGTAGCCCTGGCTGTCCTGAAACTCACTCTGTAGACCAGGCTGGCCTTGAACTCAGAAATTCGCCTGCCTCTGCCTCCCAAGTGCTGGGATTAAAGGCATGCGCCACCATTGCCGTTTGTTCCCCCTTCTAAGAAGGACTGAAGCATCCACACTTTGGTCCTCCTTCTTCTTGAGCTTCATATGGTCTGTGAATTGTATCTTGGGTATTCTGAGCTTTTGGGCTAATATCCACTTATCAGTGAGTGCATACCTTGTATGTTCTTTGTGATTGGGTTACCTCACTCAGGATGATATTTTCTAATTCCATCCGTTTACCTAAGAATTTCATGAATTCATTGTTTTTAATAGCTGAGTAATATTCTGCTGTGTAAATGTACCACATTTTCTGTATCCATTCCTCTGTTGAAGGACATCTGGATTCTTTCTAGCTTCTGGCTATTATAGATAAGGCTGCTATAAACATAGTGGAACATGTGTCCTTGTTATATGTTGGAGCATCTTTTGGATATATGCCTCGGAGTGATATAGCTGGGTCCTCAGGTAATACTATATCCGATTTTCTGAGGAACCACCAGATTGATTTCCAGAGTGGTTGTACCAGCTTGCAATCCCACCAACAATGGAGGAGTATTTCTCTTTCTCCACATCCTCGCCAGCATCTACTGTCACCTGAGTTTTTGATCTTGGCCATTCTGATTTGTGTGAGGTGGAATCTCAGGGTCATTTTGATTTGCATTTCCCTGATGACTAAGGATGTTGAACATTTCTTTAGGTGCTTCTCGGCCATTCAGTATTCCTCAGTTGAGAATTCTTCGTTTAGCTCTGTACCCCATATTTTAATAGGGTTATTTGAGTCTCTGGAGTCTACCTTCTTGAGTTCTTTATAAACATTGGATATTAGCCTGCTATCAGATGTAGGGTTGGTAAATATCTTCTCCCAATCTGTTGATTGCTGTTTTGTCTTATTGACAGTGTCCTTTGCCTTACAAAAGCTTTTGCAGTTTTATGTGATCCCATTTGTCTATTGTTGATCTTGGAGCATAAGCCATTGGTGTTCTGTTCAGGAACTTTTCTCCTGTGCCCATGTGCTCAAGGCTGTTCCCCACTTTTTCTTCTATTAGTTTCAGTGTATCTGGTTTTATGTGGAGGTCCTTGATCCACTTGGACTTGAGCTTTGTACAAGGGGATAAGAATGGATTGATTTGCATTCTTCTACATGCTGATTGCAAGTTGAACCAGCACCATTTGTTGAAAATGCTGTCAAAAAAGACAGTTTTATCATTCCTTGAGATGTGGATTTTAAGGTGTAGGACATAGCCTGTATAAAATAAAAGTTTTATGTATTTGCTTCCTCTCTACCTCATATGTGAGCAATTTTATCTTAGCAAACTGAGAAGTCACAGAATTCCCATACACTCCCTGCCCTACACATGCATTACCCCTCCTATTATCAGTATTTCTCACATAACTATACAAAGCCCATAATTTATATTAAGGTTGATATTGGTGGTATCTATGGATTTAGATAAGTTGGTTATAGTGTATGTCAACCATAGTGATATTACACTGAGAACTTTTTCTGCCTAAGTCTTCTGTGCTCCACTTAGTTTTTGGCACCTCATAATTATCCAAAGTTTTGTGTAGATTGTGATGTTTCTGTACATGGTCAGGATAATTTTCGTATATATCACCTCAGTTCTTTGTATTGGGAAAATTTAAAATCTCTGCTGTTTGGAAGTATTCTGTTATTACCCTTAGCTAAGCTGTGCATTACTGTGTCCTAGATTCGTCATTGTCTGGTCTGTGGCCTTCTTTCCCTCACTTTTATAATCTTTTATAATTTTTTTAAAAAAATTTTTTAAAAATTTTTGTAATCTTTTGTAGTCTTTTGTAGTCTTTTGTAATCACTGCTCTAGTCTCTGCGTCTTCCAGATGCACGGTTTGTTTCTGCCTATAAATGAGAATATGTGGTATGTGTTCATCTTTGCCTGACTTATTTCAGTTAACATAAAGCCCTCCAGTCCCATTACAGTCAGTAATAATATATGACATTCAGTTTATCTATTCATCCTTCAGTGGACACCTAGGTCTCTTCCATATCCTGCTTGTGTGAATAGTACTACATGCTGGTTTTAGTTCCTTTAGATATGTACCCCTGGATCAAATGGAGTCCTCTTTCTAGTTCTTTGAGAAACCTCCATAATGTACTCCATAGTAAGTCTTGTAATTGACCTTGCCATCAGTAGTGTGTGGGAGCTCCCCTTCCTCAGCCTCTCCAGCCACACTAGTTCCTTTCCCTTTGCTCATAGCCATCTGACTGGTGAGATTCTGAGTGGGTTGAGATAATACCTCATTGTGCTTTTGTTTGCTTAGTTATTAATGGTGGTGTGTGTTTTTTCATAGCCTTGACTGTGTGTATCTTCTTGCGAGGAAAGCCATTGCCCATGAAAAGATGACGCAAGGAGGGCCAATATGGCTGTGTTTACATTCCTAGGGCCTAAGAACTGAGGATATTCTGTATACAAGAAAAGCACATTTTTTTCCCCTCAAGATTTAATGAGAAACCAGTAGCCCCATTTTCATAAGTAGGAAAGACATATGTATATACTTTATTAACCCAACCCAAACATTGTGTATTAAAATATCTTTTATAGTGGTATTCTAACAACACAATACACAGATGACGAACAATAAGGATGATATGTAACAAAAGCTATAATCTAGAATGAGAAACAAGGTCCGTGCGTATGAACCTTTTACATTATGACCAAGGGTGTTGTATATTTAATACCAGAGGTGGTGTCTGTGTGTGTAACTGAGCCATCTTGAGAATGTGTTAAGGATTTGAACAAGTCCCTAAAGGACCACCAAAAGAGAAAGGAGATGGAAAATGTTTTCTGTTTTCTTCCCTTTATTTCAGGCTGGCTCACAGTTGGACCAACGCTAACAAATAGTAACTATAATGCAGAAACATACGCATCCTATTTCAGTGCCCCCAATTCGTATCTGACTGGATGTACAGAGGAAATCGAGAGGCTTCGACCGAAGTCCCCTCCTCCCAAATCCAAGTCTGACCGTGGTGGTGGAGCTCCCAGAGGTGGTGGGAGAGGGGGAACATCTGCTGGCCGTGGTCGTGAAAGAAATCGGTCCAATTTCCGAGGAGAAAGAGGTGGCTTTAGGGGGGGTCGTGGAGGCACACACAGAGGTGGCTTTACACCTCGGTAACCGTTACAGACACTTAACAATGTCCCCTCTGATCTTTATTGTGGAGACTTGCTTCAGAACTCACTCCCAGCTTGCACTTTGCTTTAGTTTCTCATGCTGCCAGAAAGATCTTAGCCACCACCACCCCACCCACCACCCCCAGGTCCTTGCAGTTGTCACAGACTGTAGTTTTGCTCAGGGTACGTGAGTGACGTATAAGCAACACTCAGACACTGACTTGACTGATTCCAGTGAAGGCTTTGGCTTCTTGGAAATAGGTTCGCAGTGGTTTCGGCATCTCAGGAGTCTGGCAGGAGGGGTGCTGCATTCCCTGTTACGGCTGGGAACCTGGGAGAACAGAATTGAGAGAGGGGGTCACCTTTCATTGGGCCTTTAATGTTTTCTTTTTGAAACACTAAAAAGATGTAGTTTTTTCCCCTTACTTTTAAATTCTAAAAAAATAACATGAAGTATCATTTGCATACTGAAGACTTGGAGAGATGAAATGAAATCACTTTCTTCCATATCTGAATCTGAGGGGGCTGGAGTCCTCAGGATAGGTAATGGAAGAGGAAGAGCTTCCTAGATTTAAAAACAAAACCAAAGCTTATCATAATATAAATTAGCTGCTACAGGTGACTCGATCATGCTTCTTAAGAAGCAAGAGAATGCAGGCACAGATGCAGGGAGGAGGGCTGTGGTGTGATCTCCAACTGGACTGACCTTCTAAGATGATTCATATTTAGCAAAGGTAAAACCATTTGCCGGGGGGAGGAGGGGCTGGTTTAAACCGTTTAGAAAATAAATGCTTGATGATGAGGAAATGACATCTTTAAAGTTGTTATTAAAGAAAATTTAGGTGAAAGCAATTACAGAAAACTCTTAAGGATCCAGCTTGGAAGACGGGATTGCAGTTGCCTTTGATTAGAACTATATGGTGCAGAACTCTCCGAGGGGCTGATAGTCAGATCTCTTGGCTGTGGAAAGCTTCATACTGTTGCCTTTCTACACCTTAAGTCATGTTTGAATGGATTTGGACATGCCAGATGAGATAATACCATTATTGTTCTTGGTAACTCTTTTTTTATTTTGCTATAACTTTTTTTTAATAAAATTTAAACCTTTGAAAAGAGTTTGTTGTCCTTAAATGCAGTTACTATTATTAACAGATGAAAAGGGACCAACCCAAGGTGACACTCCTCCCTTGGTTTGCATTTGAGTAGCTGTTCTGCTCTACCTGTCAGATACCAGCTTATTGACAGCCACGGTTCAAAGGCCTTTCACTTTAAATGCTTGATGAATTTGGCTCTCTCAATCAATTGGTGCTTTCTAGTACAGACAACTTTAGCTCTCACAGGTGGTTTGAATATTTGCTGGGTCCTTTGGAGCTCTAAGGAGTGTCCCTTCCCTGTACATTGGACTCCTCTGTTCCACATTCTGATCATAAAAGACAACAACAGTCTGGGGTTCACTTGGCCTAGGCTCCTATGAGATCTGTTTCACAGTTCATCTTACGTTGCGGGGGGGGGGGGGGGGGGGGGGGTGGGGAAGAGGGAGGGGGGGTGGTAAGCCAGCCAGCTAACACACTTAAGTTTCAACTCCATCCTGATACATGGGTCAAGACAGCACCTGGATGACAAGGGACTGTTCCTGGTTGTAGCTGCCTCATTGAACTCTTTTCAAATTGAAAGCTTGCTGCTTCATTTGGTAACTGCCTCTATCTGATCTCCCTGAGCTCATTATCCAGGTGGCTAAGCTCTCAGTAGTAAGTCTTAACCATTTACTCTGTGAACACAAAAGTGTGCTTTCTCAACTTTCAGGGCACAATAAATAGTTCCTCAGTCCCATTTTAATTAACTAGACACTTGTATTTTAGTTTTAGATTATTTTATGTATATGAGTGTTTTGCCTGCACAAGTACATGCCTGCCTAGTGCCCATGGAGGATTTCCTGAAACTGGAGTTAGGGATGGTTGTAAGCCGTCATGTGGGTGCTGGGAACTGAGCCCCCTGCAAGAGCAGCCAGAGCTCTTAAGCTCTAAGCCATCTCTCCATCAAGATATTCTTAAAGACCTCTTTTAAGATCTCTTATATATCCCATACTGATGCTTTTTTTTCTGTCTTGAGAGACATCTGTGATGACAAGGGACCAAGTAGTTTTCACTGAATTACCATCTTCCAGAGGTCTTAGAGTCAACTTTGTTTGCTCCTTTTCTAAATTAATATAGAATAGTGGTTTAACTAACTCTCTCTTTATTTAATGACAGCCTAAATGGGAAAAGTAATCTGCATTAGGAATGCAGGGACAGTAGAGTGCCTGAGAGAGGATGATAGGGGATGGAAAATGAGCAGGGAACTGACATACAGAAACCATCTGACTTACCCAGTGTGGTAGAAGCAGTACGGAATCCATTTTGGCGCGAGGTCCTGTGCCTAGTCACCCTGCTGGGCTGCAGCATGGTCCCTCTGTCCCATTGCATCTCTTGCACTGAGGGCACATTTGCTTTCACCCCACTGCTCTTAATGGCAAACCCCTTTACATTTTTTAACTTGCTTGCCACAGATGCCTCCATTACTTTTATTTTTTTGGACCTTTGGCTGTTGTTAAACACCAAGTCAATCCGAACGTCCCACTAGTCGGCTAGCACAAGTGCATTTTACTAGGTCAGCATATGGATCTGCTAGACTCAATTTCATGGCATCCACCAACCTACAAATGCTGTGCTCACAGATGAAGTACTGAGCTGCTGCAAGGCGTCTTCATATGTAAAGGAAGCTAACAAGAGGAAGTCTGCTGCTAGGAACAAGCGTAGAAATGTCCATAGGCCGGAAGATCTGGGAGGTGTTATGTTCTCCACTGTGCTACAGCAATTAACATATATCATGTCTGTGATGAAGTTGAGGAAGGCACCCATGGAAGAGTTGCCATCCAAAGCCATCCTACATTTACACACACACACACACACACACACACACACATATATATATATATAATTTTTTTCATTAATAATGGTCCCATGTGATCAGTTTCCATTTACTTTTCTTACAAGGACGTATTCAATAATTTTTAAAAAGTTTTTAAGAGAACTATTTATTACTATGCGTACTGAAGGAAACTTATCACAAGAAGCTAAGAGCAGAGTCCCTCAGGCACCAGCAGCTCAGCTGGAGCTTTCTGTATTCAAGAGCTTGTAAATACTGTTTTCAAGGAGTGTTTCTGATGGCCCGATACTATACTACTAAACCCTTTACAAAGATAGTTTATTTTTATCCAGATTCATTCTCAGCCATCTAGTGGGAATTTTTGCCATGTACTTTTAGTGGTATCCTTATTTTTGTTTAAATTTTCAAAAGACCTAAGACACAGTAAGCACAACACGCTGTCCACCAACCGGTCCATATGGGGCAACAACATGTCTGCCCCGATGCCAGCCATTGTGCCCACCACCTGGAAGGCCACCGCCAGTTATTTTCCTTCACGGATTGGGAGATACTGGGCATGGATGGGCAGAAGCCTTTGCAGGTATCAAAAGTCCCCACATCAAATACATCTGTCCACAGGCATCTGTTATGCCAGTCACATTAAATATGAATATGGCTTTGCCTTTTTGGTTTGACATCATTGGACTTTCACCAGATCCCCAGGAGGATGAATCTGGAATTAAACAGGAGGCAGAAACTGTAAAAGCCTTGATAGATCAAGAAGTGACGAATGGCATTCCTTCTAACAGTTATTTTTGGAGGTCTTCCTCAGGGAGGCGCCTTATCCTTATACACTGCTCTCAGCACACAGCAGAAAGTGGCTGGTGTCACTGCACTCAGTTGCTGGCTTCCACTTCGGGCTCTGTTTTCACAGGGGCCTATCAATAGTGCTAATCGGGATATTTCTGTTCTCCAGTGCCATGGAGATTGTGACCCTTTAATTCCCCTAATGTTTGTTTCTCTGACTGTTGAAAGACTAAAAGCATTGGTAAATCCAGCCAGTGTAGCCTTCAAAACCTGTGAGGGCATGATGCGCAGCTCACGTCAGCAGGAAATGATGGATGTCAAGCACTTCAGGATGAGCAGCCAGACATTTATTTTTATCTGGGTAACATACTAATTTGAAATTTTCATCTTAAGTGAAGGAGCTTTTAATAATCAGTCTCCAGTACAAACATTAAAATAACAGTCATTTGATTTTAAATCATCAACATGTTCAAAATACTGGTGAAAATTATTTAATTTATGGGTAATAAGGACTGGTTAGAACACACATATATAAAACCCATATTTATAACTGTTACCACATAGTTTAATATGTTGTTGCAAAAATTATGGCTATTTCTGAACGGTGGCTTTTCCTGCTGTTTTCCATCTGACCAAGAAGAAGCATCTTTATAACGGGTGCTAACTGATATGGAGACCATTTTGGTATGTCCTAGATAGAGTGTTAACAATGAAGCCGAATGTTTATGTCTGGATTTAAAACAATTTCAAACACTCATTTACTATTTTACTATACTTTGATGAACATGAATTTACTTCAGTTATTCTATCTGTCAAGATTTATCTGGGATAAGAAATACTCCACTGAATTTGTGTGCTGTAATGTGGGAAAATGTCATGTTTTTCAGTTTCTATCAATGTGAAATAAAATTTAAATTTGGCTTTAAAAAAACACACAGTAAGCCAGAGTACATGAAGTAATTTATTGATATTGGTTAAGATCCATTATATACAGGTAGAAACCATCAAAATTGTACAAAGAACCATTAAGAATATAGATACCGTTTTATAGACAAAACAACTGGAAAATATTTTAAACAGACAATATATAATTATGAAAAAAGGAGAACACAAATTGTTCTACCAGACAGATTTAAGGCTTTTTAAAAGTCTGCTGTGCAGATCTTAAGTTGGGAAAAAAAAAAATCTGTTTAATGTAGTCACGGGGTTTTAAAAACATTAGGTCCAAGATAAAAATGAAGTCTTTTTCTCTCACGGTAAAAGAGAGAGAAACCAAGATAATTTTACTATGAATCTATACAGTTTGAAAAATAATTTATATATCAAGCACAAAGAAAATTGAGGCTGCAAATGGTTCTGTAAACTAGGTATTTATGAAATGCAAATTGTGTCAGCTTTAGAAATTAGAAGTTGGACAGCCAGTAATTAGACTATTCCCTTTGCAGTACCACCACACCTCCACGGGCTTACCACCTGAGCACCAAAGCTGAAGGTCTGTGTGCTGTCCTGGCAAGCCATCCTGAAAGTAATCAAGAAATTCAAACTAGCCTACTATCATCAGAAATTTAGGCACCAAGTCGGAGACTGTCTCCTCAGGAATGCAATCTCAGTGGGAGAGCAGAGGACTCAGTTCAGCAGCTGACAGATCTCCTTGTGAACACAGCAGAGGAAATCCACATAAGATGATCCTCCGTAGAGTCCTTTATCTTCCACGAGGAACTGTCGGAAAGCCATCTCCCGCTGCTCCCGCTGTTTCACTATGATAAGCTAGGAAACCCGATAACAGCAGGTTAGAAACAGATCGTGGGGAAGGTGCAGAAATCTCATTGCTTCAATCCCACCAAACATGGAGAAGTGTGGGGCCTGGATGATGTGAGCATGCCTGTTTCTGTGGCTTTTTAAAAGGCGCACACACACACACACACACACACACACACACACACACACACACACGGTTTACAGGCAGTTATAAGTCACCTGTTGTGGGTACTGGGAACAGAATTTAGTCTCCTGAAAGAACAGTGTGAGTCATCTCTCCAGCTCCATGCCTGTTACTTGGGAGAGGAGAGAGACACTAACATTTAAACCCCAAAGACAATTTTAAGTGGCAAATTAACATGAAAATTGATCATAAGTAAATGCTATGGGAAAAAAGCTTCACACTGGCAATCACTATCACCTAAGTCTCAAAGGACAGGAGGGTAGGTCAGAGAACATTCCAGGCTGGTACACAGTGTGCTGTATAGCAAAGAGACAGAGACAGCCCTATTACAGACATTTAAAAGGGTGGTAAGGGATTAGAGACAATCACCGTAATAATGAGTTTGCACCCTTTGCAGGACACGAGATGTGGGTACAGAGGAGGAAGTGAGAGCCAACAAGTAGCAGTAGGTACATCAGTGAGAAGAAGGTAAGGAGATGTGGAGTGGCCACAAGTCTAGGTGGGTGGTGGCCAGAATATGAATAAGGGATAGAGATGAAATGGAGCAAATATGAGAAAGAAACTAAATTACTCACTAAACTCACTGCCCTTGGTGCAGCCACAGCTCAGCGTACTGCTGGGCGCTTAAAGCTCTACTTGGCACGTGCCGTAAATGCAAGAAACAACAGATCTGTAAAATGTAATATGACAGTGTAGAAACTCTCCATGTAGTTTATACTGAGTCCATGTGGAAATGCTAACATCGCTTCCTATGTAAGGAAGAGGAGCCAGGGCCCCTGCCAATTCCTTCACTGGTGAGACCGTAAGGAGTGCCCCCACAAGAGGCCTGCAGTTAGCACCCGCATCATCTGTATAGCAGGAGAGATGTGTGACATGGCCAGGAGGCCATGGGTCATGAAGAGAATGCCCATGCCTCAAGGCTTCAAGTTCACATTGATTTCATATGTATTATATATATGTATATATATATACATATATATAATGTATATATGTATATACACACATATATGTATACACACACATATGTATACACACACATATATGTATGTATATATACATATACATTATATATATGTGTGTGTGCATATATATATATATATATATATATATATATATATATATATAATTTTAAAGTTTAATTTAAAAAGAGATTGAAAAACGACTAAGTCAAGAACTTGTGCAAAAGAATTTCCAGAGATGGGCTATATTTCAGGAATAACACTACCATGTGTGAGATGCTGGATGCTGTCATCAGCCCTGGGGTTAGGAGACATCTAAATTTGATGCACTTATGAAGCCATGTGCTGTGAAATCTTGGGTTAATTACTTAACCTCTGCATGCCCCGAGTTCCTCACTCTGAAGAGAATGTGATTTATCTCCTAGCACCGTTGTAATGATTAAATGAATTAAACCACGTACAATACCTTAGATGCCCACAAAGTAATTCCTGTCACAAATGTTAGCAATTATTTTTGTTATTAGTATAATGCCAATACAAATCTCACATGTGCTAAACATGCATGGCCCAAAGAAATCTAATAAATATCTGTGCATTTTGTAGATGCTATGTAACATTACCCAGATGTTGTTCACATGGTCCACAGACAGAGGAAAACCGTATAACCTGAAAAGCATTCTAGACCTGTGTCCAGTATGAGTCTTGTTTTCTGCAGTCTTGATGTGAGCCCCATGAACAGGGTCCCTGTTTCCTTGGAAATCCCATGTTTATTAAGGATGTACCATGGTCAGAGCAGCCTTTCTTATATGACAAGTTGGAAATGCTCAGCTGAAACAGAGAGCATCAGGTTGCAATCTTAAAGCACCTTTGGAGAGATATCCTTTAAGGGATGTCCTCATTTGCTTCTCTGTTACTGTGATGAAATGCTGCCTGAAGCCAGCGTGGGGAGAAAGGGTTTATTTTAATTGATAGGTTATAGTCCATATTGAAGGAAGCCATGGCAGGGACCTAGGAGCAGGGACTAAAGCAGAGACCATGGGAAAGCTGCTTCCTGCTCAGCTACCTTTATTATACAACTCAGGCCACCTGCCCAGCGATGGCTTTGCCCAACAGTGGATTGGACCTCCTAAATTAATCAGCAATCACGAGCATGCCCTATACATATGCCCACAGGCCAGTCCAGCAGAGGCAGTTCCTTAGGTGAGGTATGTCTAAAGGCAACAAGCAACGATAACTATGCCAAGGGGTTGTTTTGTCTGTCTATGTAGGAATAGAATGTGCCTGTGCACGGCTCTGAGAAACAAAGTGCCTCTCTCGCAGCCTACTATGGCTGCCACGTTGTCTCTAGCAGCTTGATAGTCTCTATGGACGTGGAGATGGGGAGCCGAGGTGGTGAGAAAATATCTCTTATATTCTAAGAGAACAGAACTTTTGCTGAACCTCCCAGACAGGCAGTAATACACCCTGAGATCACTTAAGACTGCTATCCTGGTGTGCAATCAACCTGTTGTTTAAATAGCCGTTAACAGTGTAACAGCCAACTCTGCCTTGGGTTTCCCATGTAATCACCATTTACAAACTAAGGTGTGACCTAGCTGTACTTTTCATGCCTCTTACTTATGAGTAATGCATGTGTGCTTCACGTTATAAAATAATTTGCTGAGACTTGCAAACGACAGGCTAAAAGCAGTTGTGAATGTTGACAGCAACATATGGATACGGCTTGACAAACAATGATGTTGGGGACACTGCCATCATTGGGGTCAGTTGGAGTCAAGACTTAATCCTTTGTAAAACTCTATTGAAGATGCCCTCATTCCTTCCCCACGTGACACTTTCTGTGCTGTCAATAAAGAGAGAGGAAAGGTCTTTATTAGACGGGTACATACACAGAGCCAGGGACAGAGAGATTCACAAGATCGCCTTTGGGCAGGTTGAGTCAGACTCACACAGCAGACAGACAGGAGATGATGGAAGACTTAGAAGAAGAATTCAGATCGGGGCTCATTAAGTGACACCGTGTGCTTTGTTAAATTTTTTGTTCCTTACTGCATTCCAAACAACCACATCTTGGTGTCCCAAGTGAAGAATGTCTACTAAGTGAAATCTACACAGCAAAAGAGAGAGTCAGCACAGACTTCTCTGGAAGCCTGGTAGATAAACTGATGCCTGGCGTGACCCAGTTGCTCCAGAGTGGAAGAAAAGAAAGGGAAGGGAATTCCAGAGATGCAGCTGCGTTATGAAAGAAGAGTTACTGGTTGTGGTGAAGTAAAAGTGGGAAAGAACTCAGAGCAGGAAAGAGGAAGGGACAACTAAACACAGGGACAGACGCAGAGCTGGGCAGGTGGGCGGGGACTAAAAGGGAAGCATTTTCTGGGAACACATTATGACAGAAAGAACATCATGCAACTGTGACTATGGACCTGGAATTGCTGGGTCCCTGCTGTGGCCCTGGCCTCATGTCTGTCCTGAGACAGCTGTGGGATGCTGACTAAATTAGCTGGCTCCTTCCACTCTGTATTCACCAGTCTGTAAAATGGGGAGGGACACGGAAATGAAAGGATCAATGGGTAGAGCACTGTTCCTTATAGCTGTGACTTCTGTGGGTTTAATATACTTCTGTCTCTTTATGGAGATAGCACCCTGGGAAAGTCAGAGCAATCTAAAAGTACCAGTAGATGCATTTCAACGTAATACATCTGATAACTACTCCAGCTGCGTCTGTTCTAGTCACGCATCAGAATAAAGTTTACCCCTAGCTATTTATTTTATAACCAGTGTTGAAATGGCTTTAGCTCAAGGGTTATTAGAGTAAGGGAGGAAAATCAGAGGAGAGAAAAGCCTGGTTTTCCTTGGTAGGAGGGGCCATAAGGCACAGGATAACCTCCATGGCCTGACTCAGCTCTTGCTTGCCAATGGACATGTGTAGGGGTATAGCCTCCACAGCTGTGATGAAGGTGACCAACATCACATGATTAATCATGGGATATAACTATGAACATGCATTAAAATTTTCTGAAGAAATAACACTTGAAGGAAGAGGGGAAATTTTCATTTTACCTTCATTGAGTATGGCTTCTTTTGCTGAATATTATTCATTATCATTCTGAGTTGTTGAGAGTGTGGACTTCCCACCTCAGGCAGCGATGTCTAAATGTAAAAGCACCACAATTTCAGTACAACTTGAGACACTTACAACAGAGGCAGCAATACAAGACCACCAGATGTTGGCGGCATCCCTCGTGTGCCACATAGACTACTTATTGGCTCAGTTCATTTACCTGAAGACTCAAAATGCGGGAAGCTCAACTATAAACCATTCACTTTTATCAGCACACATTTCCACCAATGAACCAGGTATCTCTTTCAGAAACACAGGTCATGGCTGCAGTATGAAGGTGATTAAGCTCTTTCAATGCCATATTGGGAGAGAAAAGAATGTCCTTTTCCCTTCTTTTCCAAATTCTACAGTGTTCCAGCATCAAAGTAACCATGAGGGCTGATTCCTTGAGGAGATTCTGCCTGCTTTATTTCCACGACATCTGTTTAGCTTGTAAAACAGCACAGTTGCCTTTGGAGCTCTTTCAGGTAAGACAGACAGGGTGCTAATGCTGCCACATTCTCAGTGAGAACATACCAAGATGCAGTCAACACTCTGCCTGTGAGTTAGCCGCCAGGGAGGTGAAGAAGCACCTATACAATAAAGCTTCAAGTCTTACGGAAAATCACAGCCAATGTATTTTATAGTTCCGAGGAGGCAGAATATTCATCACTAATGCTCACACTCTATCCCTTGTGTATATTTTAAGGCATTATGGTGAATCGTTTTATTCAAGAAATAACATTAAGTATATAACACATATCCCAGAGTGCCAAATGAGCCTAAAAGTAAAGTAACCCTATTTGGGTCTTAGTTTTGTTTCATTTTGAAAGCTAGTGAGGAGGTATGCTAACACAAGCCCAGGCCCAGGATTCTTGCCCTGTGGCTGAGAGACCCATGATCTCATGTGTACTGAGGGCTTACAAGGACGTCTGTGCCAATGTTAGCTCTAACGTTAGTGCTGAGTTTCCTAAGATATTTTCAAAATAGTTATATGTATTCACTTCTTTATCAACACATGATTTCTTTTGTCATGACTGACAGAAGAGAAGGGTTTAGGGTAGGGTTGGGGACACAATCTGTTTTGTGTGGTTTTTATTTTGTGCCTCATTAATCTTAGTATGTAGCAAAATACCTATGAAGGATTCTGAATGTTCTGCAATGGGCAGTTCATCAGTGAGGATGAAGAAACGAGTTGAAAACTAAATGCAGGCTCTACCCCTGGCCTCCCTCCCACAAGAACCTGCCTCTGGCTTGACTAGTTCATCAGGAGCACAGTGCTGCAGCAGCCACCTCACCAATGTGTCAGGAGAAGGAAGCAGAATGGTGGGCCTGAACCGCAGACAGAGAACAGCCACTGGTGAACACCAGTGTGTGTGTGTGTGTGTGTGTTCATGTGTGTGTGTTCATGTGTGTTGGTATGTGTGTGTTTGTGTGTGTGTGCATGTATGGTATATATGTGTGTGTTCCTGTGTGTGTGTTCATGTGTATTTGTATGTGTGTGTTCATGTGTGTTTGTATGTGTGTGTGTGTGTTCATGTGTGTGTCTCTCTGTGTGTGTTCTTGTGTGTTTGTATGTATGTGTTCATGTGTGTTTGTATGTGTGTGTGTGTTCATGTGTGTGTGTGTGTGTGTGTGTTCATGTGTGTTTGTATGTGTGTGTCTCTGTGTGTGTTCATGTGTGGTATATGTGTGTGTTCATGTGTGTGAGTGTCTCTGTGTGTTCCTGTGTGTGTGTTCATGTGTATGTATCTGTGTGTTCATGTGTGTCTGTGTGTGTGTGTTGGGTCCTCTGCAAGGATAGCAAATATTCTAAGATATCAAGCCATCTCTCCAGACCTCTGTATCACCAATTTCTAGTGAAGCCATGTTTAGGTTAACACTTCAGTAAATTATTTTACACTTTCTAAGTTTTATTCCTCAAAATACAGTTCTCAGTTGAGCTATATAAACACACACCATTTTTCTTCTTTGTATCATAAAACTGCACATAAAATTTAAGAACCTGTATTTGTAGTTTATCACAAAATTGAAGAATACTTGCCATATCTGTGTTGATATGTGCAAACGATGGCACATTAAATATTCCCTGAATCAGCTCTGGTGGGCTACCCACTCCAAACCATAAGAACATGTTCAGACCGTTAGCCAGCAGGAATATTCCTTCTTCAGAGAGCCGGGACTCGGAGCAGCGGACGGCCGGTGGCAGCGCTGCGTTCTTCACATCTAACGTGTGCTGTGTGGGCAAAATCAAGAGACTAAGAACTGTGCCTCTGTTCCTCTCTCCTCTCATCTCCTTTTTCTTTCCCCTTCCCCCTTTTAAGTACACAGTTAATTAAAACCTACAAGAATCTCTGCCTTGTGCAGCTAATGGTCTTTTTGAGGAAGAAAGACCTGTTACATAAAATAAGACTTGCATACTCGTAGAGGCCACTGAGAGCTGTGCAGGAAGCAAATGGTGACTAGGATATGTGTCGTGTGGGGGCGGGGCAGGTAGGAAGGCTGCTGGCAAAGGTAATGTTGAGTAAAGCTACCCGAGGAGGTGAGAAAAGGGGAGGAGCTGAGCCTGGGGAAAGAAAAAGAAGAACATTCCAGATTCACAGAAGCACGTATGTGCAGGTCCTGAAGTAAGAGCCTGATTAGGGCATTTGAGGATAATCAGAGACCTGTATGGCTGTCACGATAAAAAGGACAGAGCTCAGAAAGGGGTGGAGAAGGCTAACACAGGGACAGCGATGCTCTGAACTGGCCTGAGGAGAGCAGGGCCGAGCTGCCATTTATCTATCTGAATGGGATCCCTCTGTCTGACCTCCGAGCTGCAAGCAGACTGGGGCACAGAATGGTGGGAAGAAGCAGAGTCACGAACGAGGCTGAGACTGCAGGAGCACAGTGACAATTATGTCTGAGTCTGGGGGCAACAAATGAGGGACAGATGTGGCTACCCATGCAGAGACAGGAATGTGCCACCAGTAAATGACATCTAAAATACAGAACACAAGGGCCACTAAGGGATGGAATGCAGGCAAGGAGACACTTCCCACAGGCTGGGCTCTGGTTTTTAACCCCTTGGCCCATCCACTGATGACCATTCAATTTTTTGTGGCAATCGATCATTTGAAATAATTTTTTTTCTTACCTTCACATCCATCAAACTAATCTCCCTTATTTCTAACATAGTTTATCACTGGCCACATCACTACTAAGTGCCTATTGTCTGTAACCACTATGATCAAGGAGGAGTTGTATTCAACCCACAGGCAGCCTTCTGTATCTCAGGAAGAAAGAGTCCAGGCAGAGGGCAGGGCTTTCAAGATGTTAACAACACCTCAACAGAGAGGAATGCATTGCCATGGGAGCCACTGAGGACATAAGCAGCTGGGCTCTTGCATAGCATGGGTACCTTGATGTATGTGTTCATCTGTAAGCCTTTGAATGCACACGGTGACTCTTAGACAGTCACACATTACAGAAAAACAAACCGTGCATGCCCACGCAAGATTCCCCTAGCATAGGTAAAGTGGTCATCTAAGATGTGGAATCCAATTGAAGTTTTCTGGCACCAACTTGTTTATAGACTTCTAAAGGGGCCTACTTAATTGATCACTAAGAATAATAATCAATTTGAGAATAATGCAGAAAGGAAAGCAATCTGAATAAGCTAGCGAAACAGTACTCCTTACATCCTTCCCCAGGCACGCTGAGCATATAAACATTGAGAGCTTCTGCTGCAGGCCCGGGCTGCACATTTCTGACTTTGAATTTCTTAGGAACAAGAGCTCAACACAGGCTTCCCTCCCAAACATCTCCAGGGACCATGCTTACAATTGGCAGGAGCAGTGGGTAGAAGAAGAGCTGGGATTCAGCCACGCCCATGGTCATGACCAGCTGCCGTTGGTACGCCCGCTCATCAGGGGAGATCTCTGGTCTGCTGAGCAGCACACAGGTTTTCAACAGGCTGTTTATGTACACAGGCAGCACTTTCATGGAGTCTGGCAGGATGAGCTGAAAGAGAAAACACTTGTTTCACGATCCTTTCCTACTTTTAGTTTTCTCTTTGTATGTCTGTATACCTCTGTGTGTGTGTGTGTGTGTGTGTGTGATTATCAGGATCCTCAATGACAAGAAAAGCTCCCTCAGACTCTGACAGGATGTATTCCACATCTTACACCATACAGCTTCATATCAGAAGTCTCTTCTACTCGTCGCTGAGTAAGGAGTAGAAAGGACAAACTGTTTAGCTGATTTTAGGCAAGCACATTCCAGAATGTTTCACCTCAACATCTGATCTCGTTTCAAGGCACCAGAGTGAGTAAACAGAAGATGCAGGAACTGGAACACGGTCACGTTTCAGAGCCAGCAGCCCCAGTGCCATTGCTAAGCGATTTATAACATGGTATGAAGAATAAATACTCTTGGCTTCACAAACAGAAGTACATATATACCCTTTCAATATCTTGGAATTTTATTCACTGTCTCAAGTTAACCAGGAATATTCAGGTTGTTTATATATCCACCATGTTAACTACCACAGCAGGGTGAGCTTGGCACTTATTAAGACAACCCTACAGAGGCTGACTAGAGGAGACTGGGTTGTATGGAGCAGAGGAAAGAAAAGAAGAGAAACAGGAAAGAAAGCCAATGGAGGAAAATGTCATTAAAGACTGGAAGAAAGTCTTATTAATATTTTTGAGGTTAGAAGGAAAAGGTGTCACAGATTATTATTGTAAAGTCTCCCATGAGCTTCCCTCCTCCATAATGAAATTACCCTTGGAGAGAAAATTACTGGTTAGGGGTGAGTCAAAACTCATGGAACCCTGTTTGACTGAGTTTGGAAAACATTTTGCATTTTCTAAGGACAAAGAAGTCACAAACAAACAAAAAAAATGGCAATTTTGTAGTTAAAGTCTCTGTCTTCTTTTTTTTAAAAGAGGACTTCACTGGTATTTTAAATAAAAGATTTACTTCATTTCAGGTGTGCAAATGTTTTGCTCGAATGTATTTATAGTACATGAATACCTACTGCTCCCAGGTCGGAAGAGGGCGCAGGATCCCCTGGAACTGGAGTCACAGATGGTTGTGAGCCACCATGTGGTTGTTGGAGATCAAACTCAGTCCTTACAAGAGTACCAAGTGTTCTTAACTGCTGCGCCATCTTTTCAGCCCCCGGTTTGCCTTTTGAGGAACATTTTACTCCCAAATAATACGAGTGGCGTATTAGCTTTCATAAAGGTAACTAACCCACTTATATAAACCAGAACATTTGCTGGAACATTCCTTTGATGCTTCTCATGGCTGAGTATCTGAGTCAGAGTGGTGACTCCTTAAATTTTGAATCCAAGTGGCTTCACTTGCCTTTGGTAATTGAACAAAAGTAGTCCACTCAAGTCTGTTACACAATCAAAGTATGTGTCTTGATGGTCTGGCTTGGTGTTGGGGTCTGGGTATGGAAAGTGCT
Organism: Rhabdomys pumilio; assembly: GCA_030674055.1. Taxonomy (NCBI): domain Eukaryota; kingdom Metazoa; phylum Chordata; class Mammalia; order Rodentia; family Muridae; genus Rhabdomys; species Rhabdomys pumilio. The sequence goes on from JANHMN010000001.1 coordinate 33,283,589, forward strand.
CTAAAGCAGTACTGAAGGCTTGGTCTTCAGTGTACGGTATCCAGAGGTGGGTGTTGGAGGGGATCGGATCGTTAGTGCCATGGCTTCGTTCGATCGTTAGTCCCTATTATCCTTGGATGTTAGTGCCCTAGCTTTGTTGGTGCAATGAAAGGTTCAAATGGAAAAGGAAAAAATCTCATTTTCAAAGAGCAGAAATCATCTCTACTGGCTCGCTCTGAATAAAACAAGTGTCACAATGGTTTGTTCCATGTTTAAGCCATAAAAACAGATGATCAGGTGTAGACACAAGTGTTCTAGCTTTTAAACCAGAACGAGATGGTTTTGCTTTCCCACTTAGATAAGCAAGACTGTTTTTTAGTCTTTAAGGGCAAACCACTTTGATATTAGCATTTAAACTTTGAGAGAAGATACCAACTGTACCTGCTCTGTGTCAACTGCTCCTGCTGAAAGGGGAGGTACTCCAGAGGCAGAAGAGTATCTTCCAGAAATCCAAGACCAATAGTAAGGATGTGTGCAAAGTGCTTATGATTAGACTCCAGCCAAGATGGATTCCATAAGCACCTGGCGGGATCATGTGACTCAAACAAGCACACTTCCAAATTCTGCCTGCCTGCCTGCCTGCCTTTCTTTTCTCTCCCCCTTCCTTTCCTTTCTTCCTTTTTTTTTTGAGACAGGGTTTCATAGAGCTGAGGTAGGCTTCAATAACCTGGAATCTTGATCCTGTTCCTTCCCCAGGTGTATGCCACTATGACTGACTTATGCAATAGTATTGAAACTTGAGTTTACCAAAGTGAAAAACTCTTGGATAATCAAGAGAACTGACCAGCCATGCATAACTGTCAACACAGAAGTTAGAAGAAGGGATGAGTAGTCACTTCAGGTGGTCGGAAGGGGACGTCCCTATAAAGCACAGGCTAAGAAACGTTTGCCTTGTTTGCCTTTTTCATTCAGCTGGAAAATTTAGATGCAGAATTTGTCTGTGTTCTCTTTCTGCTAACAGCTTCCTCAAAGGTGGAGTAACTACTTTAACAAAGAATGAATTAGAAAACGATTTCCACTAGTTGCTCACAGAATTCTTTTTCAATCAAAATTAGTTAGATAGTCAGGATCCCATCCCGAAAGCCAGCATCTAATTTTACTGACACAGGGAAGCATGTGCTTAGAGGACATAAGCAAAGCAGATGGCTCAAGGTTTACCTAATGTTCAAATCACTTAGATGATGCCCAGAGACAGTTGTTTCAAAGTGATTCTATTAATAATGTTTAAGCAGGTGGATTGCCACACATTCCAGGAGTGCCTGGTCTACACAGAGAGAGGCAGGGCAGCCAGTTCTATATATATATATATAACTTTTAAATGAAAACAATTCCATCATTTATGTAATAAATTATATTTACTTTTTAAAGAGCCACTGTTACTACTGCCATCAGTTCATGGCAACCTTATTTATATGCCTAAAATATATTTAAGCATGCGCATTTCACAACAAAATACCTAGGTCTATAAACAGAAGAGAATCTTAGCATATTGTGACATTTCTCTGTTTATAAACAGTGTATTTGTGACTGTCACATTTTTGGTTCAGACACTTTGTAAAACCCAAGTTTCTTTTTCTGATGTTGGCTACAAAGGTATGTAAGTCCATGGTCAATATCCCCCCACCCCCACCCCCACCCCCATGCAGCTGCATCCTCAGTTTCCCTGACTGCATGCTCTACTTGATTGCATCTTGGAACAGCAGCTACATGCACTTGCTCTGCACATGCTGGCTGCTTCGCACAGCGGGGACCTCACCTGGCTTGCTGCAGACGGACTGGCACAGTGCTTCCGGTAACATGCCAACATATGGGCAGTCTGATTCACTAAAATTTCCCGGATGGTCTTCAAAGGCTGGTTCAAAACTGCTTTAAAAGCTAGAAGCACAAAATCGCAAATAGAAAAGACAGGAAAGCTTTAGAAACTGATTTCTTTGGATAGTAACCAAGAACAAGTTGCTGTTATCTTCGGAGTACCAAACAAGGATAGCGCTCTCCACTGCTCCTCTTTTGAGTAAATAGTGTTATCTAGGCGAAGAGGGACAATGGCCTAATTATAGCAAAGGGTTACATGACCCATATTTATCTACTACTAGAAATAGAATTCCATACACAGAAAAGACAGGCCGGTTTGCTATCCCCCCAAGTCCTAACTTCTGCTGGCTGGAATGCTCTCTTCCATACCTTAAGTATAGACTTTCAGAAGGGCAACGAAATCACCCATCCTGCGTCTTGGTCATCAGGGCCCAGACAATCAACACTGGTGTACGTCAGCAGTGCTAGAGGGCACACTCACACACTTAAATTTCACCTCAGACTCCTCACTAGCAAGAAAACGGGCCAAATCTGTGTGGTCTGACCCCAGAGAGGCTGGTCTCCCTCATTACGGCTGAAGGAGCTGGCCATTCTCCAACCTTCGACTTTACTGGTTCTTATAGTATTTTCTGGCTTCTGACTGATTGCCCAATGAGTCTCGACTGAATCACCGAGCCATGAGATTAGCAAGATGCTACCTGACTTGGCAAAGAAGTTGATGAGGGCATCCGTTTCACAGTTCTTGTACAGATCCGCTAGCTGGGTGCTGCAGTTTAAGGCGAGATTGTGAATCCGGAGTCTTCGCTGACCACTGATGGTCGTGTAGAGTACAGCACACTGCGGAAACAACATCGAGGCATGTGTATGACCGGCCAGATCCGGCCTAGCTAACTTAATCCCGCTGGTATGTATAGGATCATATGTACAGGTGAATGATTTCTAAAAATTTCCAGTGCTTCTCCATTATTTTTAAAGATTGAATAATACCCGGGGGAAGAACGATTCATTCACTCTAACATTTCAGTGGTTTACGCTTTTGAGCTAGTCATGTGTAAATACCTGTGCACATTTCACACAGACTTGCATTTCACAGATTTTACTACCAAGGATCTAGGTCCAGAAACAGTGTTGGCATACATTCATTGCTCTGCCCATGCTCACTTCCCATGAAAGGGCATAGCTATTTTATGGTGCACTGAGGTCTGCTGAAGCATAGCCACTACCCAGGCACCACTGATTCAAAACCAAGCACTAAAAACCCTTCCTCATCCTGTGTCAATCTCTCTACCCTTTAAGTATAAAGCTGATGTTTGAAAACTAGGATCTTTATATTTTTCTTATTTCTTTAATTGATATTTACTCACAGCCAGCCCTATTCCACTAGCTTATGATATAATGCTTAGATAATCCTGGAAGTTACACTGTGACCCCTATATGCTGAAGGTCTAAACCCCCAGCCCTGCACCTTAGAATAAAACTTCACTGGGAGATAGAACCTTTCTCTCTCTCTCTCTCTCTCTCTCTCTCTCTTACTTTAAAAAATTAATAAATATATTTATTATTATTATTATTATTATTATTATTATTATTATTATTATTAAATCATTTTTCTTTTACAGTACAGTTGTTATCCCCCTCCTGGTCTGCCCTCCCACAGTTCCTCATCCCATTCCTTCTCTTTTTTGAGATTAATATAATCCCAACATTTCTCCCTTCCCTCTCCTCTCTCCACATTCTCCCATTCACCCCTCCACTTCTTCCTTAAAACCCATGGCCTCTTATCTCACTAATTGTTATTGCATGTATATATGCATATGTATATATGTATTTATTCCTCACCAACACACTATAACATGTAATGTCACTTGTGTGCATGTTTTCTGGGCTGGCCATGTGGCACTGGACAATCAATTGGTGTGCTCTTCCATAGGGAAGAGTGTGGAGGTAGTACCTTTAAAAGGGAAAATTAACTAAAATGAACTAACTAGGGGAGGGTCACATGACTGCAAGAACCTTGGACACAGACACTTCACAGAAACCAGTTTGTTGATATCTGACCCTTTGCAGCGGATGGCCAGGCCAAGGACTGCTATGCCACATAAGTAGCATATACGTATTGACCTGTGGGGAAGCCACTTAAGAGTGCTCTAAGGACTCGTGCTTTGGAGAAAGAGTCGAGTTTTGTTATGAAGAGAGGAGCACATCTGGCGGCTTAGTCACCTGGATCAGGGCCCCGACATCTTCACTGAGCTTGTCATCATGCTTGAACTCTACGGTCACGGCCTTATCACAGTCGATGGCCGCCATTTCCACATCCGTGGTGTTGTTCATGAATATTCCACCAAAGAAATCAGTGGCCCTGAAACCTAAAGCACAGGGGGAAAGGAAAACTTGCGTCTTGAAATCTCGATATTATTCTGAGACAATAATTATGCATAAGAGACATGAAACGGTATGCGTGGGATTACCTGTGCTGGTTCGAACCCTCATAATGGCATCGAAGCCTATTTTCTTCTCAATATCATTCCGGAGGTCGTTCAAAAACCTTTGGCTATCCGACTGTATCTACAAGATAAAGTGTGATCAGTGGCCACCAGGTGGCAGTAAAAGACTTCAAATAATGTTATTTTTAAATCATTTTCTACCACTTTTTATATTTTGACTTAGCACACTTACATGGATATCTTATGTACATATATGATCTTATGAAAGTACATAATCTCTGGCAGTGACTCTTAAGGTTTTTTTTTTTTTTTTTTTTTTTTTTTTTTTTTTTTTTTTTTTTTTTTGTTTTTTTTTTTTTTTTTTTTTTTTTTTTTTTTTTTTTTTTTTTTTTTTCGAGACAGGGTTTCTCTGTGTAGTCCTGGCTGTCCTGGAATTCACTCTGTAGACCAGGCTGGCCTCGAACTCAGAAATCCACCTGCCTCTGCCTCCCAAGTGCTGGGATTAAAGGCGTGCGCCACCACCGCCTGGCTTAAGTTTTAATAAATAAAACCCTTACCTATTTTTCATCTTCATAACATTTATATGGGAATATCCATTTACTTTGCAAATGAAGCAATGGCATAAGCGAGTCACTGAAGGGTCTAGTGTTAGACACAGGGAACAATGAGTGGTTTAATACATTCCATGAAGCTGGAGAAAGACACCAGGAGGGTGGTGTAGGTGGAGGAGGTTGTTAGTGGGTGTCTTTTATTTGACCAATATTCGTAGCACAAAGCTCAGAGTTCATACAGAGTCTGGAGGATAAACACTTCCCTTGGACATCCTCACATCTCTTTTAAAGTGTATCTCTGAAAGCTGCTCACAGCCCACAGCTAAGCAACACCAATGAAATGCTGCACCATGTGTGGCTGAGCCGAGATTCACCTAGAACACGACTTCACTGACCGGCAGCAGCCAATGCTGTATCTCTGACCTGGTCAGGAAGACCTTTATACGATTCTCACCATTTCTGTTTGACAGGCACAGAGAGGCACAGAGAGACACAGAGAGGTACACACACACACACACACACACACACACACACACACACACACACACAGACTCTCGTTCCAAATCCCCCAAACAAAGAGAAGATGAAAGGAAACAGAGACATCACAGACAGTACTCATAAAAGATACTTCAGGTACACACCAGATGCCTGACTGTGTTCTTGACTGTCATTTACAATATTATCTAATGGAAGATGCTATTAAAATTTTTACTTTTAAAGCTAAGACATAAGTAAATGCTAACATATGATTCAGTCTACAACAATGCACATAAAGGCTGAGGGGACTCAACCAAACTAACACTAACACCGATCATAAAATACTCTAGTCCTTCTTGCAAGGGTTCTCTCCCACTGGATTATGAGAGCACTTCTTTTTTAATAACATGATGAAATCAGTAATAAGCTTCAGTATATTGACAAGCAAATAAAGGGCTTATATCAAAAATCATACAGAACTAGCACACTACTGGAACACATAAGGGGATGAAATCAACAGCGGTGACATCCAGTGCCTCTTGCCAACACCGCCCTGGATCTCTGTGTAGCTCACTCACTTCAATGACAATAGCTCCACCCATCTGGGACCCCAGCGCTACCCTAGCCAGGACTTTATTAAGAAGATGGAGGTTTCTGATCAAACGTATGTTCCTCACTGGAGAATGAGCCGAGATGCTCGCACGGTGCCTCAGATACCCAGAATTCTGACCTGACGAGTGTCTCATTGTTATCATTATTAAGACCCCATATTCAAGTGACATATATTTATCCAGAAGTCTTCAAAGGGTTCTTAAAGCTTTTCTTAAAAAATGTATTTCACTCTCAGCCTTTACTTACTTCAGTCTTAGTTAACTTCCAGTGCAAATATATAACTGGATGCTTTATCACTCATAGACAAAAACAGGACGAGCATTTGTCATCTGTCAGGAAAACACCCCTCTATGATCAGTTGCCCTGCGGAGCACAGATATCAGTGACCTGGACGGGCCCCTCCTCAGGAGGACGCAATGTCCATTCTCCGTGTCTAAATACAGTAAGCCTTCAAGGCACAAGTGTCCACAGGAGAAGCTTGTGACTGCCTACCCTACATTGGCATGGATGCGTTTGCCAAATACAGGGGAGGCAGGTTAGTCCAATGTGGAAGAGTAGAGGGCGTAATGAGGCTGAACCTGCCTCAGATTTCATCAAATGAAAACAAACGTTTTCAACTATCATCTTAGGTATATCTACCTTCCCTATACTTTGTATGTAGGGAAGTATACTTTCCCCTACAGCAAAGCGCATGACTCGGGTAGTACGAGCTCAATGTGTGGCTAACGTCAGTGGGAAGCCAATCAAACCCACGTGGTTTTACATTGCTTGAATTTACTTTTGCTAGATTCAAGAGAGAACTGACTCCTGAAAGTCCTGCCCTGCCCACCAGAAGCAGCACACGTATATCTACACACACACACACACACACACACACACACACACACACACACACACGAGTCCCCCACCACACATACACACACATGGGGGTGGGTGAGAGACAGCACCAGAGAAAGAGGGAGAAAGACAGAAACAGACTCAAAAGTCAAACAAGAAGGAACTGAGAAGAACAGGCGGCTTGCCACTTACCTGAAAAACGTTGTATTTGTAAAGCGTTCCTCCCGTGAGCAGGGGAACCAAACCCAAGGAAGCCACATCCACAAACTGACTGGGAAAGAGGAAGAGAGTCACCGAGCAGCTGTTGGCCACACAGTCCTTGGCCAGAGATTCGTAGACAGCTGTTTGGGGCTGGAAAAGGATCTTTAAAAAAAGATGAAAGAAAATAAAAAGAAAAGCCATGCAATATTTTTTATTAAAATTTAAGTTTCTATTAAATTTATTTTTTAATTAGAAATTTTAAATGAAAAATATGGGATTTTTCCCTCCTCCAGGTAGGTAGACTGAGCTAATGAAATAAAACAGTTGGTTGCCTTCAGGTTATTTGATACTCCAATACCTTTACTGGAGCTGTCCCTACCCCATTTTCAATCTACCATCCTGGATGCAGCTCTGTGGATTGGATGGTGCTGTGTGACTGACATGTGTGTGCATTCAGCCAGAAGCATCTTCCATCAGAGACTGCTCATAGCTGCTGCACTGTCTCAGGTTTGAGCAAAGGCTTCTTTTCAGCACTGGATGCCTTTGCTTCACAACTAGTTTCTCATCCTCTGGTGAGTGAGGTCACGGGGCATCTGTGTTCCCTCTCCACTTTTCTCCTCTTCACGCAGTCCCCACCTCCATGTCTCTAACAGTCTCACCGATCACACATGGGCGACGTGTGATCATATATAGACATGTCAGACATCAGCATCTTTAGTGACATGAAATCCTTTACAGTTGAAAAGACTCCTCAAGGGGGGACCCCTTCTAACATTGCCTCAGCGACACCTCGAAGACTAACTGTTCCCGAGTACCTTCTCTTTGTCTGTGTTAACCAGCTTTTTGTCGTCTCTGTTCTTCAGCTTCCCCGGTGCCTCGGCAGTAGGCAAGGAGGAATGAAAGATGAACAGCTTCCCAGGGCACTCCGCTGCCTACAAAATCACACAAAATGCTTGTGGATTAAGATTGCGTTTTAAGAGAATCATAAATCTATGAAAAATTGCACCCTGCTCCAGTCAGAAAGAAAGAAAATACTGTTGAGGAAGAGGACAAAAGGGACCTCTTGAATGTTGTCAGGAGAAATGCTTGTCAGCCAAGCCAGTGTGGGGAAGAGCGTGGAGCCTCCTCCAGGAACTGAAGAACCACCGTGCACGCATGACTCTTCCAAGAAACACTGCTCATAGGCTGCCTTTACCGACCAGACTTCCACCCAACCTGTAACCAAGTTAACAATGTGCTTGGAGGTCACTTATCACCATCTGGTCAACCTGCTTCCACACTGTGTACTCAGCCTGTTCAGAATTAAGTGACCTTTGATGAAAACAGTGTAACCAATCTGAGAATGGACTCCCTGACATAACGGGCTCTATTTCTCCTTGGTGACCCACGCATGCCAATGACTTGGGCAATATATGTGTGGGTAAGATATGGTGGCCTCACCTACGGCCATTCACTGGAAGCAGAGAGGCACTGAAATCAACAAAAGGAGCTAAAGAAAACAACAACACATGAACATAGACCAATAACATAGGCTTTGTGTGCTGTTCTGGGTCAGTTCCTCTCTTGTGAGACTCCTATAGAAGACCAATTAAGACCTAAGCTCCCTTTTGCTACCATGTTGGCTGTGCTGTTCAGCACATAGAGTGTAGCCTTTGTTCAAAGAGACCTGATGAGGCCAGGATTCTTCAAATCCAATCAGGCTCACTCTTGGGTAAAGAATGCCAACGGTTATTTTCTTTTCTTAAATGTGACACTGTCTTGCCTGATAACAAAGACACAGTACTTCTGGATACATAGACAAAGTCCCCTAAGACCACACACCACAGGGATACCTGAAAATAACCTATGCTTATTATAGCCCTGTTCACAGAAGTCAAGTAATGGGCTTGGTCTAGGTGTTCATCAATAGGTGACAAAGGACATAGAGTACATATACACAATGGGATTTTACTCTGCCATAAAGCAGAATGGAATAATTTGCTTGACAATGGACACAAGTGGAGATGGATTCTCATACCGAGTTAAATACGGCAGTCTCAGAAAGACAACACGTTCCCTCTCACTTTTGCCTCCTGTGTTTTATACACACATGTGCATATGACATGCTAGCAGAACAGACACTAGAGAAGGGAAAGAAACTACAGAGGGAGAGGAAAGAGCGGATGCTGGGGAAATCTAACAATCAAGGACTGTCTGCAGTGAGTATACATCCGTAAAGCATTTGCAAACTGCCTACTACTTTTTAGTAGGTTTAAATCTTCCTCAGCACTGAAACCACCATGAAAGCAACAGCTTTGTTGTATCTGAACTGTCACCACCATCTTTTTCCTCAAATGTAAATGACCCTGCCCTTCTGTTTCTGCTTTCAAGACAGTATCTAGTCTTTTACTGTAAAAAAAGAGAGAGAGGGAGAGAGAAAATTTCATCAGATGGAGACTTCCTATGTTAATTGGATCAAACTAAAAATATTTCTTACAGTCACACACAGCTCTCAAAAA
>JANHMN010000001.1:33300036-33313007 GCA_030674055.1 Rhabdomys pumilio
TCCTCCCCCTCTCCCTCTCCTTTCCTCTCCTCCCCCTCTCCCTCTCCAGACTGAGAGCTCTACTATGGGTAGACATAGTTTAGATGGGAAAGAGCACACTGGGATCCACAGAGATCACTGAAAATCTAAATTAACATTTTAGAAAAGCATCTAATCAGAACATCTCACATCCTTGATCACTTATCGCCACAGAAATGATGCTTTTTATTTTGAGAAACAAACAAAAAACTGTCAAAAAAAAAACCCTTCCTTCAATGTTATAACTGTCCTAAAATTTCCTCAACACTATAACATAAACATTACATCACATGAAGAGAACTCTGTCTTTCCACTTTAGCTCTATATAATTTTGAGAGGTACATGAATAATTTTATATAATTCTCTACAGTACACAAAGGGTTTTGAATAATTCTGTGGGGTACATGAAGGACTCTATAATTCTGTGAGATATAAGAATGATTCTGCATAATTCTGTGAGGTACATGGAGGACTCTGTAATTTTGTGAGTAGAGGAAGGATGGTATAAGTCTGTGGGTACATGAAGGACTCTAATTCATGATGTCAGAGTTTAACAGGCTAACTCTTTTGCTTTTCAGCTGCCCTCTGTCCTACTGCAGCCAGACTGTTTCATAGTATAAATCTGGCAAAGCAAAACTGCAGACATTAGGAGGCAGGTAAGCTACAAAATTCCAAACTCGTGAATTTTTAATATTTTTAAACAGTTGTATCCTTTGGTACTGTTGTGTATGTTTATGTGTGTCTGGGTATGTATGAAAGCCAGCAGACATCACAGGGTGTCACCCCCAGGAAATTATTCATATCCTTCCTTTGAGACAAAGTATCTCATTGGGCCAGAGCTTGCCAATTATTCTAAATTAGCTGCTAGTCCAAGGGTTTGGCATTCTTACATGTATTCTGGACACTGAATTCAGGCTCTTGCACTAAAATAAAATAAAATAAAATAAAATAATAAAATAAAGGCAAGTGCTCACCAGCTGAGTCATTCTGCCAGCCCCATTTCCAATATTTCAGTTTCAATGTTGATTGAAAACAGATGAAAAGTCAAAATCACCCAATGATTTGATATGAATAACTAAAGAGTGATTTTAAAGTTTTTCTTCCTTGTTCCAAAACAGTCAGAAAATCTAGAAACTTTACAAGGCCAGATACAATTTCAAACAGAAAAGAAAGGGGCTTCTCTTTTCAGAAGACTCACAACATTCTAGAACGGCAAGCATACGAAGACTATTGTCTGCCATGTTAAAAAAAAAAAATGTCGCCTGCTTTAGTACAAAAAGAGAAACCAAATTGACAGGGCAGTCTTAAGATTAAGATAATAAAACTGCATGTGCACAGAGACCAAGACAAATTTCAGACAGAAAGCAGCCAGGTTTCTTTTTAAAAGATGAAGACACTTGGCTAGAAAAGGTATAGTTCTGAGAGATTTGAACAAGGTTGAGAGCAACCAGCTGTAACCTTCAACTTGTCTCTCTAGTCTTCTGCCAAAGTCACAGATATGCTTCAGGGGGTGTGGTCAGAGAGAACATGGAGTGTGTCCTTTCAGATCTTAGAGCAACATGCTGCAAACTTCACACCACTGCCCTGGTAAGGAACGAGGGGTTTGGGGAGAGACTGTGGGGGAAGGGATGTTAGCTTAACTTAGTGGGGGACTATAAAAGGTGAGTCCGCGTTCAGAAACTGGCCTGGTGGCTCTGTTTCTTACAAAGTAAATTCAAAATTCAGATTTGAACTTAAAGCAGCTCATGGGAGAGTCCCATGAAGAAGCACATACTACCTAGCAGAAAATCCATCCTTCTCCAGTCTCTCTGAAAACAACAGGAGACAAAGCAGTTCTGAGGCATGGGGGGGGGGGGTCCCCTTGCCAACTTGCAGCTGGTTCCAGCTCACTTTTCACCTCAGGCCAGTCTGAAGTCACCTCAGTGTTTTTCAAACATCCTCCCTGTGTTACAAACTATCTCAACAATATTATGAGTTCATCTTAACAGATACAAACAAAGCTGCTCCTGGGAGGTCTGGAGCCCACATGTCCAAGTTTCCCATAGACAAAGCATCAATTCTGGTGGAAAGACTACAGAGGAGTGGGCATTCAAAGGCCAAGAGCACCATGGCTAAAGAATGCCTCCTTACCCAAACACCCCTGTCCAGAACAGATGTTGCTCCCCATGGGCTCATCAAGCTGGGGGAGAAGGTAGAAGGTGTGGGGTACACAGCAGGTCCTGGGTTCCCCATCCTCTCTTCAGGGCCTCTTGACAGGAAGGCAACATCCTCTACTCTATGTCCTGTCTCTATGCTAGGTGTTAGCTCCAGTCCCAATAGCTAGCTTGTGCACAGAGACAATGAAAACGTAGCCATGATATTAGTTTTAGTAGGGAAGTCCAGAGAGGAAACGAAAGGATTCTATTAGCTATGTCCTATAATCTTTCAAACCTCTTTAAGGGTTTTATTTACATTAAAAAATGCTTTTGTGTACCCTTCACTCACCTCTCAAAGCAAATCTGTTCTCTTTCTTCTGCCAAATTTAATGTAGGCTGTGCACATATACAATTATATTTCCACGGTTAAAACTGCCATCAGTTTTATTCCCCTTTTTCATACTAAAGCAGGTAACAGGCCAGCCAGCCTTTTAAAAGCAGCTGCAGCATGAAGGTATCACAGCAGGGTGTGGTGACCTGCTTATGCTGCAGGTGAATGAGGAGCCTCTGCCTTCCTGCCTACAGTGCTGCTTGCTGAAATCACAGAGACAGGGGCTCCCTTCACACCGCTAAGCCAGGACACCAAGCAACAGCACAGAGCTTGGTCCCATCACAAGAGCAGAGGGGAATTTGGCTAAAAAGATTCCATCTCTCCTATGACAACTGCTCAGTTTTCTGGGACCCTTGGACTCTGCCACCATCAGCTTTTGTGGAACAGGTTTCCAAAGTTATCCCCCACATATTCACAACTGGGATTCTCCTGTAATTTATAAAGTATTGTTGAGATGTTTCACTTATCTACCATTGTTTTTCTTTCTCTGTTTTCTTTTCTTTCTACAAGCATCCACTCTGACATTTTAAATACCCAGAAGAATGGTGCAGTTTGATTTATAGCTGACTATAATGTCCTCACTAGCTAACAATATTAATCAGCCAGTCTGCTGAGCTCGGTGGCACCCTGTAATTCACAGGAGAACAGCAGCAGCTCCCTTACTTGGGCAGCCTCTTCAGCACGCTCTTCAGTTCTTCACATATGAGCCTGACGAGTCCGCTCTTTATGTTACTGTATGAGACATCAATCATGAAGATGAAGGCTGGTGGGTTGGGAGGTTTATTCTTCTGCAGGGAGGCAAACACATCACAGAAGTCCATACAAAGTAAGCACAGTTCATAATCAAACGTAAACAAACACTAGGAGACTATCAGATGCTTCATTCAATACTTAGCTTATAACATGTGAATCAAATAACTTTCTAGGAAACCCAGCGCCCCACTGCTATAAAAAGATTTTTAAAAATGCTTATTTTCCAGGTTATGACATGAACTTTTTATTATATTTAACAGAAATAGCTCACTTTTATATCCCCAGAGACTCCTCTGCCATGACTGCCGAAGGGAAGTCAAGTATTGAGCCAGCCCTGCATATAACAGGCTCCCTTACAGAAGACAATATATTTGGGCCCCTGAGAAAGAATGCTACAAAGGATTATACATTTTTTGGAAGTTATAACCAAGCTTTATAAATGGGAATACCATGATTCTCAGGTCTATTCTCTTATGAGTTCCTTTGGAGATATATATATCTGATTATTTTTATAATATATATAATCTGATATATATATATATGATTATTTTTCTTCTTAAGGCACAGGCTGGCCTCAAACACACAGTCAATCCTCTCGCCTAAACCTCACTGCTGCTGGGATTATAGGAGTACAACCTGTAATAACCACGCTCAACTACAGATATGGAAATATCTATTGTGATCTAACTGCATACCTTACAAATGTACATTATAGAAGAGTTCCAAAAGTTGCTTCACATTTGTGATAAAGAAAGATGGTCCCTTTCCTATGCCTTTGCAACAGTCACTGGAACATAAAGCAGCTGCCAGGACAATGTGCTCTCACTGTTCTCCAATCTGGCTGGTGTCCAAACAGCTCATAAGGAAGCAATCCTTCAACTGGGATTTATAAATGTTTAGAAAAGAAAGCCACAGGCAAATATGATCAGTGACCTCCACTAGAGAGTAAAGACCCATGATCAACAGAGTTTCATCTGATGATAAAGCATAAAAATGTACTAAAATTAAAATGTAGTTCAATTATTATACAGCTAGATGGTGATAATTATAAGTGATCTTGGATTCAGTTCTTATCTACTATAAGGTTAGATATACTGTCCTAATAAAATACTCCATTTCAAATAAGAACTTGTAAGATTTAAAAATTAATCTGAAAATGTCACTTTTCCAATCCAAAATCAGAATAGCCAAGGAATAGGGGAGCTTAAGTCACTTCCAAGTCTCATCTCCTCCGTTCCATACTATGGATTATATCCGGTGAAAATAGCAACCACTCTCATTAGTCAAAGCGACATCTCTTTGTGGCAATCCCAATTGTGCCTTATTATTCTGGTACTCTCCTCTCCATAACTCTAGCCAGCGTCTCTCTTCGGGAATCCTTCAGTCACCAAGGCTTGTTTTCAACATGTGTAAAGTTAATCTCTACTTCCTCCTAACCACACTGCCTTCCGGTTTCTATCAGTGAGAGCAAACATGACAGACCTGACACTGGATATGACGGTCTGGATCCCTCAGCCAGGTGTTTCTCTTCTGGCTGCTGGGTGTGAATCCAGGACCTCCTTAGCTCTTCCCTCAGACTCTCTCCACCTTCCCTTCTACCCACCTCTATTCCCTCATGTCAGCCACCAACCTACAGAAACACTTTCTACCAGAGACCCCCATGCTGGCTGGGACACAGGTAGGGGAGTTTTCAGTATCTTTCTTGTCTTCTATTCTGGTCCTTGGGACTTACTTTCATCTTCTGCAGTTTGCCTGCAGGAATCTCACCTCCTACCCAACCTGTGTTCCCTGAGAATTCTTCCTCCCGGGGTCTCCCCAGCTCCTCTGCCTGTATCCCTAGAGCACCTCCATTCCTTTCTGTCACATGCCGACCAGCAGAAACGTTCCCTACCAGGAACCCCACAGCCTCCACACCTGCCTACTATCCAGAGTGGGAGATAACAACCAATGAACTCAGTATCAACCTAACAAAAACAAGACCAGATATCTACACCAAGAAACAAATCAAACACAATTCCAGATGCCTGGATCCCAGCACAAGAACTCAAACATGAACAGCCAAGCCAATATGGCTCCTCCAGAAACCAGCAACTCCACTGCAATAGACCTCGAGAAAAGTAGTTCAGCCAAGGCGTACAAGAACTTCAAAATGACAGTTATGAACACACTCAAGAACCTTAACAATGACATGAATAAATGCCTTAATGGACACTGAAAAGACAGAGCTCAATGAAATAATGAAAACATCTCAGATTCTGAAAGTAGAATTCAAACAAACAAACAGAACCAAGTGGTTCTCAACCTGCAGGCTGTGACCCTTTTGGATGTCAAATGTCCCTTTCACAGGGCTTACCTAAGACCATTCTGCTTATCAGATATTTACACTGCAATTTGTAACAGTAGTGAAGTTACAGTTATGAAGTAGCAACAAAAATAATTTTTTGGTTGAGGGTCACCACGTGGGGAACTGTATTAAAGGGCCACAGTGTTAGGAAGGCGGAGAACCATTGCACTAATGCAAACCCAAACTGAAATAATACTGAGAGTAGACACCAAATAAAATGATAGACTAACATACGGGATTTAAAAACAAAAAACAAAAGTCCTCAGCAACAAGGAAGATATCGCCTCATGGGGAAAAAAAGGCAAAAGCTTATTCCAAGCGAACGGGTCCAAGCAGCTAGCAAGTGTGGCTGTTTTAATATCTGACAAAACTGACTTCAAACCAAATCCAATCAGAAGAGAATTAAAATTAAAATGTAGTTTTAATTTTAATTAAAAGGACACTACACACTCATTAAGGAGAAAAGGTAAATATCCAAGAGGATAATACACTTTTAAACATTCATGCCGAACAGTATATAGAGGTACATACTATGTATGTACATACGTGTGTGCGCGTGTGTGCATGCATGCATGCGTGCGCTCACATGACAGTAGAAACCAATGGGAACCACGCCTACTCTCTTTTCATTATTGCCAATATTAAAGTAACATAAGCTGTCCTAAAACTTGTCAATCAAGACTTCCCATAACACTCCTTTCCAATGTGTATAAAAACTAAATGCTCACAGACACAATGCTAACCCCAGGACAAATCAAACAGATGGATCTGTCTCAAACTACTTCCTCAATTTAATTCTCATTCCCCAACACACATCCTCTCAATTTAAATGGCTGCCATTTCCAAAACACTTCCTGTACAGAGTCACGGCCTCCACATGTTTCATTTGACAGTGTTTTAAAAAGACGACTTCACAGGAGGTCATGATAGTCAGTCCTCCGAAATGTCTTCAGAGCCCTTGAGAAGTCCTGAGTCATCTGTCCCTCAGTGACCCACCTCGGCTCACTCTGCAGTGTCGTCCCCCTCCCCCGCCATACACACACACACACACACACACACACACACACACACACACTTTTCCCTACTCATGGCTCTTTTATTCTACTTTTTTGTTGTTTTGTTTTGAGACAGAGTCTCACTATATAGCTCTGATTGTCCTGGAACTCACTATGTCACTATGTAGACCAGGATGGCCTCAAACTCACAGAGATCCATCTGCCTCTGCTTCCCGGGTGCTGGGATTAAAAGCATGTACCACCACACCTGGCTAGCTGCTCCTGGCTAGCTGGTTTGTCTCTGACACGCCCTCATCCAACACTCTGACCATCAGGCATATTCTTTGAACTTGTTTATCATACTGCTTATTCAAAGACAAATTGGATATGCAAAGTATCCCCAAAATGTCAAAATGAATTAAAATTAACAGCAACAACAAAACCAAACCTACAGTTTTATTCAGGAAGAAAAGCTGATCATACATTTGTATCTCCTCAGGAAAACTCCATGCTGACTTTATAAAACACATGTCTACACACTTCATAGTATACCAGCAGGAGGTAGGGCTCAGAGCCTCCAGGGCCAGTGTAGCATCCTCACTTTCTGCACTTATCTGCAGCTTAAGCGCTCTCTCTCTCTCTCTCCCCTTCTCTCCCTCCTCTTCTCTCTCTCTTTCTCTCTCCTTCTCTCCCTCCTCTCTCTTTCTCTCTCTCCCCTTCCCTCCCTCCTCTTCTCTCTCTTTTTCTCTCTCCTTCTCTCCCTCCTCTTTTCTCTTTCTCTCTTTCTCTCTCTCTCTCTCTCACACACACACACACACACACACACACACACACACACACACACACACGAACACACCTGTCCTCATACAATGTGGTACACAACACATGGGCTCCCTGTGAGGGCTAAATAACCTAACACAGATGTAAGAAGGACCTAGCACAGACACACTTGTTATGCAACAAATGCTAACTGTATTACCTAAAATCGACATTAAGATGAACTAAAATGAATAGAGGAAAATACGATTCTGCAATTCTCTTTTCAGTGTATATGGATATTAGGTATATATCAAACAAACCATCCAAATCCCTAAGTCAACTCACTCACATTGTAGATTATAATTAAACTTGAAAACTGTGCATTTACCATTAACTCTACATAGATGGAAGGAAGGTGAAGTTGAAACGCCAAAGCTTACAATTATTTGGCTTCTTGTTTTCTAGGTGAGATTTCCCAACTATCATACTTCTGGAATACTGCCATAAAACAGAATTTAAAGCTGTTTTTGTTTCCAGGCATAGGTTTGACTCTCACCCATGTTCTACTGAAACCAGCATGAGGTCGATAAATTCGGCAGAGACTGGAAGCCTCAATACAAGCGAGCGGTCTTAAGGACCACTCCTGATGCTTCAGCAGCACATTCGAGCTTTATGTTTGCCTAAAGAGTAAAGGGTGGGTTCCTTACACGTGGAGTCTGTCAGTGGAACTCAAAGGTTTAGACCAGCACATCAGCAAGTCCACACACTCGGTCACATTCTGCATGTGTTGATTTACTCCCAATTGGGTCAGACACTGCAGAAATGCCACAAAAATGGC
Organism: Rhabdomys pumilio; assembly: GCA_030674055.1. Classification (NCBI taxonomy): domain Eukaryota; kingdom Metazoa; phylum Chordata; class Mammalia; order Rodentia; family Muridae; genus Rhabdomys; species Rhabdomys pumilio. The sequence continues at coordinate 33,308,270 of JANHMN010000001.1, forward strand.
TAGAAACAAATCGGGATACCAAGGTATCAGAATTTATGAAGAGGACGTACATGGGAAAAAAACACTTAAATGCACAGGGAGAACAGATAAAACAAAATGCCCCCTAAGCTTGATGAAGGAAAAACAGAGCACCAGTTAGAAGACATAAATGAAGATATATGCTCATAATAAACTTTCAGCTAGTAAGTAAGTTGAGAATAAGTAGGAGTGTGCCATATACACACATAAGAAGCAAGCAGAAAGACACCTTATCTTTACTATATAAACCGATAAAGTCAGTCTTGGTGTTGAGAATTTCCTTCAATTGAAGACAGAACTTCGGTGGTAGCATTGTGTCTGACAGTCAGTGGCTTTATAAGGAAATTTAATTTTATTACTTTTTTTCTTTTAAGAAAAAAAGCCAAAGAAGTTTATGGGTGATAGTCAAATGAGTCTCCGAGTTACACATTAAAGCAAGGAAGCCAGCAGCCCTCTAAGAATATTGGTTAAATTTCTGCCTTGGTAGAGACGTCATTAATGAATCAAAGAAGAGACCTGAATGGAGTTATCGCATCTGGGAGACGGGGGATCAGGGTTTATGGTCATCTTCAGTGAGGTCAAGGCCCAAACTAAGTGATACCCTGCCTCAGAAACCAAAGCAAGCAAGCAAACAAACAAAAAGAATTGTTTCCTTCTCTATACTACATTGAGACAGCTCAGGTACCATTCGTGCTAACGACTTAGGTAAGATCTGTTTCTGACATATCTTCACATGCCCCGGAATTGCCTGTCTGTGAACCAAGTCATACATCGCTCTACATACAGAAACAGTTCACTGAAAGTCAGCATCATCACAGAAACACGTAAGTCCCACCAACACTCACTCTGCAGTAATCCAACGTAGCAACATATTCATAGGATCCGAGCGACAGCTCTGGCTTCTCGTAGTGGTCCAGCCTCCTCCCAATGTGGTCCAGATGTTGGAAATAGAATGGTGGGACTAAGGGAAACAAAACAGGGCAGGAAATCCTTTGTTTTCATAAGCAGACAACCCAATAAATCCCCAAAAATGTATCATAAAGGAAAGGAGCCAGGGTAGGAAGACAAGCTGTTCTCAGCAGCTATCATTTTGAAAACATGTCTTAGAAATATGTGAAAAATATGAGTTTTCTCTTTCTTAAACTAACTTTTTGGCTCTGGTATATGTTGTAAACCACTACAATTCTGCTTTTTAATTATGTTTGTAATAGTTTTGCCATATAGAAATTGATTTATTTTTTATAGTCAAATTGATCTGCCTGGAATTCTATCTATAGAACTACATAATTTTATATTTTCATCAGTATTCATTTCATCCATCAGTAATGGCTACTTCATTACTATTTCATGCTATACTGTACTACTACATTTTAGTCATGAAATATTTTATACATATAGAAAGCCACAGACCACAATATTCACATTCATGAAAATGGAATGATAACTTTGTTAAAAAAAAAAAAAAAACTCTTGCACATATAAAGCTCTTAATGGCAAAGAACATTTGAACATTTATAATTCTGGAAACCCTAGGAAACAGTGTTGCTGTTTTCAAGCTAACACGTCCAAATATTTGCCTCTACCTAATTACTTACTGTTTTAAAAATAAAATTAGTTTTCTATTTGAATTTTTAACATGTGGGGCAGAGACCAATGCTGATTATTTGGATTATACTAATCAACTAAGGTCTTTGTTTCACCTTAATTAAGGAATGTCTTCAGCCCTGGGCATTCACATGATAATCTGCTAGCATCTGGCCCTACTCATGTAGAAGAATACTGTATTAGGGAAAGACTGCACTTGGGAGAGCTCAGCTGAAGTCTAATTTGATACAAATGTCTCAGAAGGTTACTTCTAGCCAAGTTCTGGAAGTCACCCAAAGGCAGAGCAAGACTTATGACTCACACGCTGAATGCTTGGACAAATAAGGTCTGGTGTCTGTGCGAAAGCGCTCCCGTTGCCTGGAGATGGCCAGGGAAGACTGCGAAACTTCTGCTAACAGTATGTGGGAAAGTTACCACGGCTTTCATTTCAAGTATTTTGCTAAGGACAGCATCTCCCTTTGTAAAACCCCACAGAAGCATTACCTTTGGGGTTGACACCAACCCTCAGCAGTTCTTAAGCTCAGCTGTGAACGTGCAAATTATAACAGGACGATTTTTCTAAAGTTGGACTTTCAGAAACTTTACAGACGTTTGAGTATTCTATGTCCTTACCATATCATGGTTTAGAAATGAGCTCCATAAAGTTTAGATTTACATATTTGACTCTGAACTTGGCAAATTCAACATCTTGAAAAGACTGCAGACGAGGAAGGTAACAGTCTCTCTCCATGAATAAGCCAGAGGGGCCATGATGGGGACTTTGTTACATTTATATGCCATACAGATCTCTAGGTAATCTGGTTTATAACGTGTGGGATGGTAATTTCTATATAGCATAATGTATAATTCACTCACACTCACATACTTACAATCTGTCATCTATCATCAACCAAAATTCAAGTCACACCATAATGCTTTGCCATATAATTTGTTTCTCTCCTGTGTGTGTGTGTGTGTGTGTGTGTGTGTGTGTGCACAGCTGCACAAGAGAGACCAGAGAGCAGCCTTAGGTGTTGTTCCACCAGGAGTCATCTACTTTGTTACTTGGGACAGGGTCTCTGGGGCTTGGAGCTCAACCATTTGGCTGGGCTGGCCCACCAGGGAGCCACAGGAATTCTCCTGTTTCAGTATCTCAAGCCCTCACCGTGCTTTGCTTATTTTTCATAATGGGTACTGAGGACCAAACTCAGGCCCTCATGCTTGTGAGACAATTGCTTTATCTATGACCTCTCTCTGTTGTGGCTTCACTCACACGGTCTAAGAACATCAACATTAGCGGATTTCGTGCTAGGATGAAACAAAAATACACAGAATCATAATAATGTCCCACCTCCTTAGGACTCAACATTTAAATAAAAAGGCAAAAGCCCTTGGATGTATCTGAGCTTTTCCTAATACCAATGAGCGTCTATTCAAGAGCAATCCAGGAGTGACAAAAGAGAGAAAAGGCAAGAAGTAACCTCTCGCACTGCCTTCAAATGGGGCACTGTGGAGGGAGACCCTGATCCCCTATCACACACTCCAGTTTTAGGGAAAGGTTCAGCATGATCACCATGCGGGGCTCCCGCAGCTACGTACAGATAACAGGAACCTAGTTCCACTAGTAATAGCTTCCATTTAGGGAAATTAGAAGTAGTGCCATCCAGGGTGGGGGAGGTCTGCCTGTCTTTCCTAAGCTAAGAAGTGTAATCCATCTTATTTTTAAATAAAAAGCGTTACAACGTGCACTTAGTGGCACCATCATTTACCATCGTTCACACAGCTGCAAAATCCACACTGATAGCGCCGCCCGCCTTCGATGAACTGCATGAACGGGCACATGTACGCTTTGCACCTGTTACACCTCACTGGTCCGCTCTCCCCGTGGTTTACCAAGTACAAGGGGGTCTGGAAGAAGAAAGGAAAGGAAGTGAATCTGGAGCACAGGGATTCTGGCCGTTATCAAACGCCTCCAGTGGGACTGATGAAGAAACTCTTAACTGAGCACCCGCCGCGACAGTGAAGACCCTCCCCTGACCATCAGTGAATTCATGGATTATAACCCAGTCCACCACATTCAAGCAAAGATTCGTTTAAATGTATATATCATTTACAAACATATCTCACTTGTAAACATATTAATACCTGCATGTTGATGTCAATGTGTACATATGATGTATGTGTGTGAAAGAGACTATACAAACTATAATAATGTAAATAGTTTATTAAGCTTATGTTTAAATGCTCTGATGCTTAAAGCACACATCCTGCTAAACTGTACACACTCCTAGCAAAATAATGAGATGGTTATTTGAAGGTCTAATATGTATGACGCCATATTGTTCATGTAATTTCCTTAAGGTATACAATTGACTTCTTTTAAAATAAAACTATTTGGCCTGGAGAGATGGCTCAGAGGTTAAGAGCACTTGATGGTCTTACAGAGGACCCAGGTTCAGTTCCTAGTATCACCTTGGTTGTTCACAACCATCCATAATTCCAGTGGCAGAGGATCTGATGCCCTGTTCTGACCTCCATGGGCACCTAGCACACTCCTGTATGAACATACATACGTGTAGACAAAATGCTTACACATAAAATGAACACATTTAATAAAGAAATTTATAAAAATGAAACTTTGAAAAATATACAAGAATGGCACCTGATTTAGGGCTGGAGATTAATTAAGCCTTTTTGTTACTTTATTAAATGACCAAGTTTTATAGTACACTCATTGTGGCTGGTCATGCTTGACAGAACTGGAAAAAAAATACTTGATTTAATGCATCTTTCTCATCGACACAATATAGAAAACCAGACTGAAAGTAGAGTCCCAGCATTAGGACCCTCTAGTTTCTTAATGCTTCCAGGCTTTGCAATAAAACCAGAGACCCTTCTTGCTTTTACAAATCTGCTTAAGGAGACTATTTTCAGAAATGCCTGAGAACTATGGAGCTGTTCATGTCGACTAAAAAGTTTAAAGATAAAAGTTGTAAATAAAGAAGGCTGCTCTTAACAGAGACCTGATGAGCAGGGGGTCATCAGGTGGGGTGAGGGTCATTGGGGGGTGAGGTCATCAGATGGGGTGAGGTCATCAGGTGGGGTGAGGGTCATCAGATGGGGTGAGGTCATTAGG
>JANHMN010000001.1:33313017-33332424 GCA_030674055.1 Rhabdomys pumilio
ATCAGATGGGGTGAGGTCATTAGGTGGGGTGAGGGTCATCAGGTGGGATGAGGTCATCAGGTGGGGTGAGGGTCATTGGGGGGTGAGGTCATCAGGCAGGGGAGAGGGCCATCAGATGGGGTGGGAATAAGGAATCATCAAGCCATTTTCTCCTAAAGGCTTAGAAAACTCAGGCCTAATGGCTGCCTTTGCCAGAGGTTCAAAGTGCAAGCTAACCCACTGGGGTTTCAGAAATGAGCTGTGGGTCTCAGGAGAGTGGAGCAAGAGGAAAGGGGAGGGAGGGGAGTTGCCGAGACAAGGATTAATGTGTGCAAGTACAGACATGGTCTTGGCACGGATGGCTGGAGAAAGGTAGCCACCACGGTTTCTATCCAGAACAACTTTATAACTCTAAAAAGCACTCAGCACATGAAAAACTGTCTTTAATGGGGGTTGGTTAGGGCTGGACAGTATGAACTGTATTGGGTTTCTGGAGGCAAACTTCTCAGTTACTGCAAAATGTTCTCATAAAACAATGATCTAGAGGGCAGAAAATCTACTGCTTCCAGGAGACTATGGTTATGAACTAGCTGTTAAAAACTAGAGGCATTTTTAAGCATCTAAGACTTTGCTTCAAACCTATACATGGATGTACACAAAGATGTTTTTACACAAACCTTTCATTTGGAAGACACAAGCTGGCCAGAGTTTGCTCCTTTTAGTTAGTAGCAATAAAATATGATCCAGGAGCCAGAGCGAGCAGGAAGATGCACGCACCAAACAAAAAGACAGAGAACAATGTGACTAGAGAGACTGGGAAGAGTATGAAAGATGGCAGCAAATGGCACTGCCCAGGTTGCGGCTTCTGGGTGCTGCTGTTTACCTCGGAGACCAGAGGACACCTTCTGAAGCCTACTAAGGTGGAATTCTGCAATTTTCCTTCGTTGTGGCCAGATTCTACTTTCTCATCCATTTGTCTTCAAAGACTAGAATCAATTCTCAGAAATACTTAGAAACAAACACGACACAATTATCTGCTAGGCGAGCCAGTGGGAACAGAAGAGAATTTGCCTTTCTGTTCAGTATTACGACTTGCCCAAAGGCAGCCCTTGCCTAAAATGTCTGGGAACTATCACCGACCACCGTGTAAACAGTCCCCGCAGATCCACACTCACAGAACTAAGCATGGATGCCTAGCAACAAGCTGCAGTCAAGTCAGAACTATATCTTGCTATTAAGAACACTTACGTTTCCCTGTGCTCAGTCTTTCAGAAAGCAGACTGGTGATAGGAAAGGTCTTCAGACAACCAGGACGGCAGTAAGGAATGTTAAAAGCTTTTTAACTGTTAATGTTTTATTTGGGGGTGACAGGGTTTTTTTCAGTGGCCCTCCCTGTCTTCTTTAATCTCTCAGGTTATGTTGAAAACCATCAAGATTTATTCTCCTGTGTCCACATGTCGGCTCCACAGCAATGTGCATTAACTCAGAAAGAGTTAAACTGTCTTTTCTTCTATGTTTTAGTGTGTGTAGAAATGTGTGTGTGTGTGTGTGTGTGTGTGTGTGTGTGTGTGTGTGTGTGTGTGAAATTCCTTCTTCTCCAGAGCCAGTTAAGCTGCTCACTTCCTTACCAGGCCTTTGTAGCATACCTGCCCCAGCAGCATCTTCTAAGTATGCTTTGACCTTTGATCTCTAGTCCACTCTGCTCACTCTTCCTTCCCTCTCTCTCTTTTTCTGAGTATTCTTAGTTCTGCTGCCGTGTTGTATGAGTTTATCAGCATGTCAGTGACAGGGACACTGAAGAAGATTAAGGACCAAGATGAACTCAAATCTCCTGTTTTTGGGTTATCAAGAGCATGGCAAATAGCATATGATCCGATTTTTACTAAAATGTTTTCACTGAACAAAATGTATCTTTTTGTGTATGTAAAATTACCACGCAGAGTTAGCCAACAGGGTCCTATAGACTATGCAAACATCATAGACTATTGCCCTGTCTATTGGTTACTCTCCAAAGCCTGATAGTTACATCCTATTGCTGAAGAAACTAGTATCAAACATGCAGAAATCAAACTGATGCCAAGTAGGAGTTTCACTCCTAACTAGAGTTTATAGTTCTAAACGGTACTCTCTGCATGCTACCTGGGGAGAGAAGTAATCATTAACGTTGCCTAGCTACAAGCCCCAGGACCTACAACAGTGACCAGCCTACAAGATGCACTAGCAAAAGAGTGGCACAAACGTTATGCGAGTCACTGAGCACATTTTGCTTGGATTTAAGATCCAATCCATGAGCTAGAACCCAAACCTGAAACTGCTAAGGTGGCCAGGATCCTGACACTAGATAGGCCATGGGCCTAGAAACAAAATGACTCCTGATAACATACTTCTGGACCCACATATCACAGCACTGCTCAGGCCTCATCAGAGAAGCCTCTTTGTGTAGTAGATGGAAACTATTAACCCAGAGACCTATAGCTGGACACTGTGCAAAGACTAAGGAGACTCTGGGGCACTCAGCCACCCCCATACAGATGTGGGATCTCCATTACCCCCTTCCCCAGGAACATCTGTGGAAGAGGAGGTGGGAAGACTGTGAGAGCCGAAGGTGACGGATGACTCCGAGGAAACAGCTTTTTGTTGTTGCTGTTGCTGTTTATTGTTGTTGGTTTGTTTTGTTTTTCAGACACAACAGGACGGATGCACCTATGAGCTCACAGAGACTGTGACAGCACACACAAGACCTGCACAGGTTCCAACCAGACACAATCCCAGCACCGAGAAGGGGACGTGGACACGAGACCTTACCCCTCCCTAACCAAGAAGCAATCTCCAACTGATATCTGCTAGTAAAGGGAAAAAATATACATTTTCCCCAGTGGAGTGTACCTGATTCTGACAGCCATGTTCCAAGGCAGGCTCCGTGCCCGGGAGCAGCAGGCCAACACAAAACAAATTTTATGTTTTTGATGTGTACACTTTTTGTTTTAGTAATTTTTTGTATTATTGGTTTTTGTTTGTTTTTATTTTGGCTTGTTAATGTTTTGGGTTTATTTTTTTGAAAGGGAGAAGAGGGTTAAGAACATGAAATAGGCTGGGTAGGAGGGGAAGACAGGATCTGGGGGGAGAAAAAGTATACTAAAATAGATTGTATGAAAAAGAACATTTTAAATAAATAAAAAATTACTCAGCATTAATATGCAATCATTGATTAAACACAAAATAACTTTAGACTATTTTTCTACATTAAAGAAGCGGGCGTCACAGTCAATCAACATCTCCTTAATATCAGTGATACAGTACTGTGAGTGTTCCTATTTTAACCATCAGCTCGTTTTCACTCTTCTAGGTGATGGTGACAGTCTTGCCTCGGCCTCTGAGTCACTACCTGCCTGGGTGGGGCTTCCCATGCATGGAACAGACAGGTGAGAGTCAAGCACGGATGTGCAGTTTCTTTAAGGCCAGGGCATGGACAGAAAGAACACATCGCCAACCACTACCAAAAAAAGCTATTTTTAGCTTAGGAAGGAGATTAAAACCCGTCACAGATTACATCTCCAAAGCAAATTCAGATGCTCAAGAGGATGAGTCCCTATGTAAGAAAACCCACAGAACTTTTCCAAGACCTTTAGGCAGTAAGTTTTTGTTTGGGCTTCTGTATTGTTACAAACACTATAAATACCAAGACAGAGTAAGGGCATAAGCATGTAATTCTGGCCATAGGGAGAGGGAGGCTGTGGGAGGAAGCCTCTAAGTTGAGGGCATGCCTAGACACACATAATCTGTCGACAAAACTCTAGGCACATAAGTTTTGCTGTAGATTGTCTATCCAAGGGCATTGGAGTTACAGAAAGCTGCAAAATAACAAACCCACAAAACTCAAAGTTTAAAATTGTTTTTATAAAATGTGTCCAGTAGATGGCACTGTGAGACTGAAATTGAAAACCGTTCTCTGTGGGTAATGTCCAAGATAACGGGTCACAACCACTTGTGTAACTTTAGAAACATTTAGCCAAACTTAGAGTGGCTAGTACATCAGAAAATTAATAAATATAAATTTTATTAAAATTATCCAACAGTTTAAAACTATTCTAAAACAAACTAATAAAAGATAGATTAATATAAGAAATTAAGGCAATTACCAAATTCACTAAGAGAATAGGAAAAAATGTATTTTAAATGTTGCTATTATTTTGCCAACTTCTCCATGACTCTACATAGGATAACAGAGATGCTGTTGGGACTGAGAGCCGCCAGCACAGCAGGCATCATCACTGTAACCTAAAAGCAAAGGGTCTAAAGAAGCAGCACTCCAACAGCGGCACCCACCTCCTGTTCTGCACCCTGGCAATCCAGGGACATGGTAACAACAGAGCAGACAGTGCCCAGTGCTGAGTCATGGCTCCGGGCAGCACTGTGATAGAGAGGAGATGCCTCCACAGTCAACAGAAAAGCACAGTACAGACACTGATGGCAGATGCTGGTATGAGGCCTAGCAACCACGCCTAAGATTAGTCACCTGCTGGCCAATGGCATCCAGAATACTGCGGGTGAGTGCCCGCCTGGCTCTTCTTTTTCCTTGCATTTGCCTCACTAGATACCTTACTTAAATTTTTAATTAAAGCATAATTACATCATTACCTCCCTTTCCTTTCCCCCTACCAACCTCTCCCATGTTTTCTCCCTCCAATCTTTCCCAAACCCCTTTTTTCTCTCTCAAATTTATGGTGTCTTTTGTTTGATTAATATATATTTACTAACATATTAATCAATACATTGTTGATTAATTATATAATTAATCATATATAATTAATATATTGATTTTTATATATCCATGTATGTAAGTATACCTATGAATACATACACACATATATGCACATATATAAATATTTAGCTATAAAAAACTGAGATCATTTAGTTTTGTTTTTATGTATAAAATTTCAGGGTTGACCCCTTGGTATTGGATAACCAAGTACGAGGCCCATCTCTGGGAAAAAATAATTCTCTCTGAGAAATGAGAGGGAAGCACCATCCACAATATTGCTGGAACAACATGGCTGCCTAAACAAGACCTGAACAATGACACCACCAATAGACAAGCTAACATAGAAGGGGGGGAAACTGCATGAGCCCCACCCCTCCCCCCACCCCAGGCACATTCTTTACCTTTAGCCCCAGAGTTCATGTGAACATGCATACACACACACACACACACAGAGTTCTCTGCCCCACCCCACCTCCAGTCAGTCACCTTTCCCTCTTTTTCAGTATTTACTTCTTTTGACAAAACTGGCGTGATCTTGTTTGAGAAGAGTGTGTAAACAGGAGGCCGTGTGTTGTTAGTCTCCACCCCAGAAAACTGGTGGATACCCTGGTTCCTGAACAGCTCAATGAACAACTTTGATGAATCTTTGCACCCACATAGCCTGGCAGCACGGGGTTCAGCTTTGTTCCTCCTCGAATAGGACTACAGGTTTGCCAGTGATGTCAGCAAGCCATGCCATGAGAATTCAGCACTGAGTGGCATACTCTTTAAAAATTGCAAATGGAGCGCTCTGACTGGTCACTAAATCCAGATCACAGTCTGTGTCCAGGGCTTCAGCCTGTGCCAGTGTCTTCAGAAACCGTCTCAGACTTCCTGTTTCTGGCTCAAGACCTCCAGCTCAGACACCACAGAGCTCATGGTCACATGACCTGAAACCAAAAGGTCTTTCTCTAGGAGCTGTTCCACAGTAACTGACATTGGCCTCGAAGCCCTCCCACAAGGAGGCACTGCAGAGCAGAGTTCTGGGTGACCCTCTGGCAAGTGGTGTCTTCCCTGGAACTGACCATAAGGATGACAACATTCAGTAGTTTAGATGCCAGGGCCTTTATGGACAGGAGGCAGTCCTACCATGAAGCTAGCCTGAAGCCTCAGAGGCAATGCCAAACTCTACCTCTCAGCCCCTGCCTCTGGCAGCCTCTGAACACACAGTGACTCGCCTGCCTGAATTTATTTTTTTTCTGAGTGATACTAAACATCACACCACGTACCTTCTGCATCCAACTCAAAGATCACATTCATATTTTTAAGAGTTTCTGCAGTTGGCTCTACTGCACTGTTGAGGGGGAAAATGTAAAACTGCTCAAACTTACAAACAGATAATTTTCTGAAATAATATGTAAGATTAAGTTACTCTACCTTCATCAGCATGCAAGCTAAAGAGATGGCTCTGGATGGCCTCTTTAGGTTATATATCCCCAATGCTGTGAGTCACAGCTAATGTCACCCCCATTGATTCTTGAATGTCTCCCCTATCCCAGGTCTCTGTCACATCCTCTAAATGGCCCCCTCCTCATCCTTGTAAGTTGCAGATTTCTATTCATTCTCATGGCCATCTGGTCCTCTCTCCTGTCCCTCCTCACACCTGATCCTGAACCGCCCCCCATTCCCCTCCCTATCACCTCATCCACCCAATTCCCTACCTCCATCTTTCTCTTATGACTACTTTATTCCCCCTTCTAAACAGGATTCAAGCATCCTTACTTGGGAGTTCCTTCCTGTTTAGCTTCTTTGGGTCTGTGGAGTGTATCGTGGGTATCCTGTGTTTTATCTACTTGTAAGTGAGTATATACTATGGATGTCCTTTTGGGTCTGGGTTACCTCACTCAGGATGATATTCTCAAGTTCCATCCATTTGCCTGAAAAATTCATGTCTTTGTTTTTAATAGCTGAATAATTTCATTGTGTAGATGTACCACATTTTCTTTATCCATTCTTCCCTTGAGGACATCTGGATTGTTTCCAGCTTCTGGTCATTATAAATAAGACTGCTATGAACATAGTGGAGCATATGTCCTTCTGGGATGGTGGAGCATCTTTTGGGTATATACCCAGGAGTGGCATAGCTGGGCCTTGAGGTAGAACTACTCCCAGTTTTTTGAGAAACCACCAAATTGATTTTCAAAGTGGTTGTACAAGTTTGCACTCCCACTAGCGATGGAGAAGTGTTGTTCTCCACATCCATGCCAGCATGTGCTATCCTTAGTTTTTGATCTTAGCCATTCTGACTGGTGTGAGATGAAACCTCAGAGTTGTTTTGATTTTCATTTCCCTGATGACTAAGGACTTTGAACATTTCTTTAAGTGCTTCTCGGACATTCGAGAGTCCTCTGTTGAAAATTCTCTGTTTAGCTCTGTGCCCAATTTTTAATTGGGTTATTTGGGTTGTTGGTATCTAAATCCTTGAGTTCTTTATAAACTTTGGATATTATCCCTCTATCAGATGTAGGGTTGATGAAGATCTGCTCCGTATCTGTAGGTTACTGTTCTGTCCTTGTCTTTTGTCATACAGAAGTTTTTCAGTTCATGAGGTCCCATTCATCAATTGTTGATCTTAGAGCCAGAGCCATTGGTGTTCTATTCAGGAAGTTGTCTCCTGTACCAAGGAGTTCAAGGCTATTCCCTGTTTTTAGTTCTATTCAATTTAATGTATCTGGTTTTATGTTGATGTCTTTGATCTCCTTGGACTTGAGTTTTGTGTGGGATGATAAATCACTCTACTTCAGTAGAGTGATTGGGACATTAAACCATCTACAAAAGTTTTTACCCCAAATCTATCCTGTCTACAAGAAATGCAAGGAGAGGGGATGGAGCAGAAACTAAGGCAATGGCCAAGCAATAACCAATCAGCTAGAGACCTATCCCATAGGCAAGCACTCTGACACTATTAATGATACTCTGTTATGCTCGAAGGCAAGAATCTAGCAAGGCTGTCCTCTGAGAAGCTCTACCCAGCAGCTGATTCAATTAGATACAGAGACGCACAGCCCAACAGTGGATGCAGCTTGGGGACTCTTATGGAAACATTGGGGGAAGGATTGAGGGCCCAAAGGAGATAGGATCTCTACAGAAAGACCAATAGAGTCAACTAACCTGGACCCTCGAGGCTCTCAGAGACTGAATCACCAACCAAAGAGCATACATGGGCTGGATCTAGGCCCCCGGAACATATCCAGCAGACATACAGCTTGGTTTTGATATGGGAACTGAACAACTGGAACAGGGGTTATCCCAAAAGCTGTTGCCAGTCTTTGGGGTATGGTCTTCTATCTGGGCTGCCTTGTCTGGCCACAGTGGGAGAGGAAGCACCTAGCCTCTCAGAAACTTGAAGTGCCAGGGTGGGAGATACCCAGGGGTAGTGCGCATCCTCTCAGAAAAGGGGAGAGGGGAGAGGAGGGATTGCAGAAGGGGGTGACCTGCAGTGGAGGCAGTAATAAGGATGCAAAGTGAATTTAAAAAGGAGAGAGAGAGAGAGAGGGAGAGAGAGAGAGAGAGAGAGAGAGAGAGAGAGAGAGAGAGAGAGAGAGAGAGCTCGGTGGTTAAGAATGTGCTGTGCACTTCTTCCAGAGGACCTGAGTTTGGTTTCCAGTTCCCACGTCAGGCAGCCTACACATCATCACCTGGAACCCCAGCTCCAGGGATCTGATTCTGCTGGATTCTGCAGGCAGTTCATCCACATGCACAAGTCCATACACAGACATACACAAATGCACATAACTAAAATAAATAATCTTAAAAGTGAGTATCAGCATAGGTGGAAGCAGTATTACGTTTCCTGAATGGCAGCACTGGCATAGGACTGGGCATAAAAGGTCATAGTCCTCGGACAAAGAGTGCGAAGATCCACATTGCTCTTCTTGCTGGAACGGGTGTTAGAAACTTCTGGGTAAACTCTGCACAATGAATGCACCACACAGGAACGCTGACGTTCAGCATCATCCCCTTCCACCTCTCATAAACCTTCACCAATTAAAGTTGTGCTTTTATCTCTAAGACAGAACTGTATCTTAGAGTTCAAATGCAGGCCACTTGCAAAAGGCATGCTTAATTGAAAAGACAACACACAATGTTCCAGGGACACTGAAAGCTTATCTTGGACTTAAACTCCTTGGAATCAAGTCTGTTTCTTCCCTAATAGGATACATGGTATCTGTTAGGTATCTCTTCCTCAAACAGAAGTTGAAAGGATTGAAGCCACTGCCTTTGCGGTTGTCAGAATCACCAATCAGGGGAGGTCCCCTTCACGGTCTCACTTTTCCAGTTATGAAAACCTCTCCAAAATATCCTCTATCTGTGCACGGTCCATGTGAGGGCATTGTGTCAGCTCGGCCTAGCTGAACACCCGTCCAATTTAATTTAAAGCTGAATCCAAGAAATTATCCCATCCCTACCCTGCCTGGATTTTTCTTCCTTACGGTGTTAAATAATCTGACAAGGTTTTACTCCTCTGCTTTAGAACTGAAGCTCTTCCAGGGCAAATTCCTTGCCTCCTTTTCACTAACAAATCCTAAGTGCCCGGAACACCACCTAGCCCAGACTGCATGCACACCAGCTACTTATTGAACTGAATAAAAGGCTATTCTGAAATCTCATTTTGAAATAAGATGGTAATCAATCAATTACCCTTCACAAAAGTGGACACTGCCTATAAACCACCAATCAAATGACAATATTTCCTGTATAGATTGTGGTATTCATGATCATTAAAATACTGTTATAATTGGAGATGTGATTCTATAATTATGAAACCTATTTTTATAAAGAGGCATAACTTAAATTACCATCTGTCTTCACAATTACATCTATGGAAAATAATACATTTGTTTGAAACTTTTTATCAAACTTCATTCAGAGTGGGAAAAATACAGGACTCCAAGATGCATTCAGTTCAACATTCTATCAGTGTTAATGCTGGTAATTAACCATTTCTGTAACTATGGATTGGCACTTCCCTTCCCATGACCCAGCAAAGTATTTGGAGAGATGATTTGCTGTGGGCATCTAGCCAAGGACCAGTTGGAGGACAGAACTGAAAATAAGATCGTTAAATGTTGAAAAAAATTATATAAAAAGGTGTGTCACCCATTTGAAGGCATCTAGAGAAACTTTATATCTTTATATAAATCAATAGTGAGCCATGATAAGAAAGATGGCTCTTAATTTATATAAAAAACATAATAAAAATTGGGAAGTATAAGCTACCATACATTATCCCTATCTTTTTCCTGTAAGAAAAAAATAAGGTCACGTATTTGAAATTCTTTAGAGAAAGAGCTTAGAAGACCCTTTTCCAACTATAAAGGACACTTGATAGTATGAAGTGCTGTAAACCAAAAAGAAAACTAAGCCTCATCTCAGCACAGAGAGTGTAATAAGTTTCATTTTATCTCCACAGCCCAGCCTAGGGTTAAGGAAAGTGATCTTCAGAGTCCACGGTCTCTACGGGGATCATCCGTCTACACCACACTTACACTGATAGCTCTTCTGTATGTTGTCATTTCAAGACTTTGTTATTTTTAAATAAAGTCAGTGATGCCATGAGAAAGTTACTTATGCTCAAATAAACGAGTGGTTTGTTTACTCCTGCATCATGGCTACTCGGGAGACGTCATCTTTAGAAAATTGCTGCATCAGATCACAAACTAAACTAGTCAAGCTGAAGAAGCTAAATGCAGGCAGTTCCAGCTACGGGACATTCTGGCCAGAGGAAACTGCAGAGAAAAACAACCAGTGGGCGGAGAGGGATAAGCAGGCCCACAGGATTTGAGGGCAGTGAGATATGACAGTAAGGATACAGATGACACTAAAGACCCCCCCACAGCCAATGCGCTGTACTGGAAAGAACAGACTCCAACTGATAAAAGCAATGACTCCTGGTTCATCAACCCTAACACACAAGCTGCATCTGGTTTAATATTGGAAGAGGTTATGCCTGTGTGGGAACTGGAAGCCATGGGAGGCTTCTAGATTTTCATCTTTGTTATGAACCTAAATCACTACTGAAATAATGTGCCTAAAACACATGTGCAAGAGAATTGCTTAACTTTGGATACTGACTAGATATTTGAGTTAATGAATTGCGGATGTTTTGACCGTGGTACTGATATCCTGTTTATAGTCAAGAGTCCTTACTGCCTTTTAAACAAAAGTCAATGATGGTCTTATTTTCCCAAACAAACCATGAGAACTTTAGATGCTCTTTCATATGCAGCTCATAACATTCCCCATGTGCGCATGTCCGCACATGCGCACACGTATAAACATGGCTTAGCTTCCTGGCGGCAGAAACAAATGCTGTGGCATTGGGATAAAAGCGAAGCCTAAAACATACTGCAAAGAAATAACTTAAGCAACAGTCACCCTAGTCAGCGCAGTGCTCTTTCCTGGCAGGGGACTAAAGGCAGACGATGTGTAACGCATCCCCACAAGTTTGTTTTCCATGAAAACATCCACACCACAAAGGTACTTCTCAGATGCAGCCCTAGTATCACAAGAGAGATGCCCAGCAATCGCTTGAGCACGTATCTCAACAGTGAGAACCTTAGCAGAGTGCTTCCACATGTAGGAGACACCCTGTAATGATAACATTTAAATAGTACCAAGGACTAAAATGGATTTTTTGGCCGAGACTGCAATAGGGAGAAAACCCAGAATGGTCTCTACGTTTGTAAAAGCATGTAGAAGGACATTTATCATATATACAAACACAAACTCATAAGCTCACAAAAGAGGCAGGTGTGAGGAGGGGTGCTGAGGAGAAGCGGGCAGCCAGCTCGGAAAGCTCTCCTGATCCAAACTGATATCTAGAAAATAAGTAGTGTGGCAGCAGGCAAGATGACACTTGGCAGGTGAGGGTGCCTACTACTGAGCCTGAAACTCTTTGTTCAATCCCTGTAACACACACAAATGAAGAGAACCAACTCCCAATTCCCAAATGGACCTCTGATCAATACACACCCCCTAGCTTCTAAGTAAGTGGGTTATATTTGTTGCTGTTTAGGGAAGGACCTGGTTATCTTTAGAGGACTGGCCACTGCAAGTTTTACCATGCTCCAGTAAATATACAGGCAACAAGAACTGGACTTGGAATTGTCTTTCTTCTTTTCCTCTTTCGTTTTGGGGGATGTCATAAGGTGGAGGGGGGGGGACCTGGGAAGGACTAGGATGTGAGTAGAATTAGGTTGTATTATGTGAAATTTTCAAACAATAAATAAAAACATCAAGTCATTTTTTAAAAACAGAAAAAAATTTAAAAAGCCACAACAAATGGAGAGAAGGAGGAAGAGGAAGAGGAGGAGGAAGAGAAAAAAGAAAGAGGATGAGGAAGAAGAGGAGAAAGAGGAGGAGGAGGAGAAGGAACAGGAGGAAAAGCAGGAGGAAGAGGAGGAGGAGGAAGAGGAGGAGGAGGAGAAAGAGGAGGAGGAGGAGGAAAAGGAAGAGGAGGAGGAAAGCAAGTTTGTGTTAGGGAACACCCCTAACAGGTGCTCCTCTTAGCTCCTATCAGAGAAGCTGGTCTCTAGTCTAACCTCGGGCTGTGGAACACAGTACCATCAACCACCAGGCTCTAAACCACAAACTTACTTTCCTTGTACATTAAAGCATGGCAAGATGTTTTTCTCTAATGCTTATTTCTCCTGATATCATTCTCCAACTAACAAAAAAAAAAAATGAAAAATTCTGGAGAATACCTTTGTGACTGAGAAAACTGGCTCAGTATGATTTGTTTCTAAACGGTAACTTAAACAGAATTCAAACAAGCTTTGCCCTGACAAATGTGGCTTCACCACAGTCTGGTATAGCATGCTAGCACAGCTCTGTAAGGGGTGGTCGCATTCTTCAGCTGCCAGACCTGTTCGCAGCACAGTCACAAGACAAAACACCAAGAGATTAAGATTCTGTTTCAAAGTAACTTTATACAGTTGAGGCACCCAAATGCTCTTAGTATTCTATTTTAGTATATGCACTTTACTTCTCCAGGTTTTTCCTTTGGTCAACATATGCAAACTATTGCAGTAAAGCTTGGACCATATTATAGCACATGCCTTTAGGGTCAACTCAAGATTTTGAACCATCTGTTCAAAAATAATTTAAGTCGTAAGTCTCCTTTAAATTCTAAAAGGAACTAGAGAGACCACAATATTGTGTAGTAGTTTACTGATAGAACATAGATATTTATGTATAAAAGTAGCTGCATATTTGCCCACACGAATTTCTAATAACGTATGAATTGTATAAACATAAGGCAGTGCAGGTTGGACACCCAGCAGACTGGATAAGTGACAGGCAGCAAGTGCTTTCTAGTCCTGCACCTCTAACAGCCCCGACCCAGGAATGGGGCCCAAGGTCCCGACAGCAAGCCCCGGCAGCGGCCTGCAATCAGCAAACCCTAGCAGAGGCCTTCAGTCACCTCTGGGCTCCTCTCCTGGTTTTCTAGCACTTGGTTGCCATAAACTATGGTTTGAAGAACAGAGTCAATTCTGAACACTTCCTTAGACATCTCAAGATTCTTCATAACTGTCTTATTGTCTGTCCTTTCCAGCTAGTCTTTCTCATTAATAAGTGAGAGACTGAGCTAAGTCAGTTCTTTACAAAAATTGATAAGCTTATTAAAATATATTTTAATAAGCAGATTCCAAAATGTTTCTACTACCCACAGAATCTGTAGGAAGGTAAAGTTATAAACAGTCTATAGTCATTTGTAAGTATAAAGCAAAATGGCCACTATATGATACAAACTTATTCTTCACTGCAACCCAGTTAGCAGTAGACTCACAGTGAGCAGCTCTGCTCAAAATACTAATGCAATGCCTACAGACCTATAAACTAACCACAATCCTGCTACTTAGTTGAACTTTGTCTACACAACTTCCAGGAGATCCTCCTTATTCACGATGAATTCTGGCTTATTTTGGTCTTCAGGGAATATGACAATCTGGCTTCACACACGAGTTCATTCATAAACTCAGAGGAACAAAAGGGCCCACTGCCCTTAGTAAGAAAAAGGAATGCCCTTCTTCATACTTAACCAAATAAAACCTCGGCTGGTTCCTTCCAAAGCCCAGTGGAGCCTGAAGAACTGTTTCCAATCAGAGTTCCAGCCGCATCAATCCCTGGCCCTGGGATAGTACAGATGTTAAACAGCCCAACCCTGTAGAGTCTCATCATAAAAGAGAACAGAGACCAGAAAGGGGAGGAAGAGGGTGACATGTACTCTACAAACTGTAATTTTCCCAAAAGGAGGATGGATGTGCACGGTCAGCCTGACATAAACTATGCTCTAGGGAGACAGAATGTTTTTCCTCTGGTGTATTAAACAGAGTATCTGCTCTGCCATCATCTGTCACCTCAAGCATGCACGACTGGCTGGGAAGTCAATGTGTGACCATGACGATCAGTTCCCTCCACTCGGATGTGAAGACCTTCCTGACAGAACACACTGGCATTAGGCTCATTTCCTTTTTCTGGTAACACCATTTGCCAGCTCTTGGACATAATTCTTATTTCTTTCCAAGGCTATCTATCATCTTTATATATAATGAGTTATAAGAATATGAAATCGCTCAGAGAAAGGACTAAAAGAGTAACAAACAGTAGACAAGCTTCGTTATTAAACCACATCTCAGATAAAACATTCCCCATATGTAAACTATACAAACAAGGGTAGATTTATAGACCCCATTTTCGCACTGAAAAAAAAAAAAAAAACAGCTGTATGTTTGCAAATTTCTTTTGACCTGGTCAAGAGTTGTTGGAGTTTTCTCCTTAGCTCTAAAGTCTAGTTCAGTTCCTAGCATAAAGTAACAAAGATAACATCAGCAAAGTGTAGAGCTACAGACCAAAGCTCATCACTGCTAACACTACAGGAAACAAATGATCTTATTACTATATCAGCTAATGATTAAAAAGTACACACAAATAGCCATAGATGGAACAGAAGCCTCTGCCATCTGGATTATAATGCATATTACTCATTACATATCTACCTAGATGGATGAACAAAATGTAAAGATCTCATGTTTCATAGAAAAACATCCAAATGAAATTATTTATGACTTCCAGTCTTTTAGTACTTGACAGCAAGAGGATTTCCACCTCGGTTTTTAAAATACTGCATCAAAAGTAAAAAAAGATCTAACAAAATTGTATATCTGATCAGTAACTTGATGAAAAATAGACTTCAGGGTTAACTGTATTGAACATAGAGATGAGCCCCACTTAAAACACAGTCTAAAACTTAAGGTTTTATGGTACGCGGTGTGGCACGTTAGACAGTGATGAACCAGCCCTGCCCTTGGAAGCAGCAGCCATCTCCAAAGCAAATGCTGGCAGGAACAGCCTCTGATGATAACTGCCTGGCAAGGGTTATTTTTATAGGCCGTTGCTAACACAATGCATACTTTTAAAGGTTTTGTCAAACAGCAGAACCGACGATTAAAAAGCTGGGCTACACAAATTCTTTTGAGAGATGCCAAACCAGGAGATTACTCAGAAAGGCTCTACACAGTGTACTGATGATGGTCATATGAGTCCACACCAAGTAAAATCTAACCATTTAGGAAATCCAAAAACAACAAGTCACCTATTATAGGGGGAACTAATTCTGAATGATATTCATACGGAAACCTGTACTCATACAATCCGTTTGCTTAGGAAAGGTAGTCTTTTTTATTTATTTTTATTTTATGTATATGAATGTTTTTGTCTGGACATATGCCTGTGAACCAGGTGCATGCCTGGAGCCCACAGAGGCCAGAAGAGGGTGTTGGATACACTGGAACTAAAGTTAGAGACGGTTCTGAGTCACCGTGTTGGTGCTGGGAATCAAACCCAGGACCCTGGAAAACCATCCAGTGCTCTCATCCACTGAGCCATCTCTCTAGTCCCAAGAAAGGTATTTTAAAACTTATTGTCTTGAGGGTTGAGCACGGTGGCTCACACATGTAATCCCTAGCACTCCACTCAGAAATCGGTGGATCCTTGTAAGTTCGAGGCTAACCTAGTCTACATAGTAAAATCCTGTCTCAAAAAAAACAAATAATAAAACACAAAAACAGCTTTGTCCCTCATTTTTTACTGCCAGCTATATTTACTGAGTTTTGGTTTCTAACCTGAGCTATTAGATAAAAGACAGTAATGCCGACTGGTATCCAGCAGAGTGAACAGGCACAGAGAGCAGGGACTCACTTTTGCACATCTTGCATCTGGGGTTTCTATGAGAAGCATCTGGGTGTGTGACTATTGGTTGAATGGAGCAAGGAGGGAAGAAGGGATAGAGAGAATGAGTGATGGAGGGAGAGGGAGAGGAAGGGGAGAAAATGAGGAAGAAAGAAAGAAAGAGAGAAAGAAAGAAAGGAAGAAAGAGAGAAAGAGAGAGAGAAAGCAAAGAAGGAAGAAAAGAAGGAAGGAAGAGAGAGAAAGAGAGAGACAGAAACAGAGAGATAGAGATAGAGACAGAGATATGGAGAAGAGAGAAAAGAGAAAGAAAGAAGGAGATAGATAGATAGATAGATAGATAGATAGATAGATAGATGAGTTAGAGAATATGTCTTTAAAGAACTCTGGTACCTGACCAACTTAGTTGCTGACCTTTATAACACACCTAATTCTGCCTTAGTTTCCTCATCTCTAAAATGGGGATAATCACTCAGGTTGGCTGGCACTGTTTTTCAACAGTGTTTCTCCACTGTCAATGGCTCTCCACATTTAGGTCCAGGCCATGGAGTAGACATTTCCTCAAAATATGCTCTCCAAGACCTACTCCCCAGAGCCTGAGCATCCCGTCATACCCCTGTTCTGTTACTTCTATTTCAATCAGCGAAAATGAATGTGGTCTTTTTGGGGGGAGACAATGCTTTATCAAGGAGACACTGCCATAACAGGGGTGGTGTCCCTCACATCTGTCCATTCAAAGTGATCTTCTGATGCTCTGAGGAAAAGGGCGGAGCTTCTGGAAAAACGAGTCTGCACAGAGGAGGCAGCACCGTCAAACACATCCAGCTGCTCAGCGTGCACTGTCTACAAATACTGAAAGAATAAACTTTATTCTCAAGTATAGCTTCTCTTCAGGCCAGATTTTGAAAGTCAGCTGACAGTGTAACTTCACCTGCTTATGACTTCTGAAAGCTCAGAGAGCTCAAGTTGGCACAGAAGCCTTGAGGGTGGAGAGCATTTGGGTAAAACTATTGGCTTAAGATACAAAAAGCAGATATTCAGACTTGGTAGGATGTCTGTATAATTTAGGGGTAAGGCTTGGATTAATGACTGAAAGATTTTTTCCCCAACTCATCCAAAATCTCCTTCAATATCAGGTTTAGTTTTTAGAAACACATTATTGAATATTGCATTATTAATATTAAATTGCATTATCAATATCATCAATATTAAGATGCCAACAGGAACATTGGGGCTAGCAGTGTGGTTCATCAGGCCAAGTGCTGGCCTAGTATGCATGAGGCTCTGGGTCCAGTCCATACTACATTATTCCCTCAGGAGGATTAGAAGCTCAAGGCTATCCTTGGCTACCAAGTGAGATGAAAGCCAGTCTACATGAGACCCTGTCTCAGAACAACAACAAAAGCCTACTAAAATAAACATAATAGAAAGCTAAGGAGTCACATGTCAACAGCAAACCATTGTTGAATTTTATTCTGTTCCAAGCATATGCGCATGTCTCTTTGGTGAGTGCATGTCTGTGTATGTTGTAGGTATGTGTATGGGAGTATATGCATATGTGTATGTATACATGTGTACAAAGAACAGAGGCCAAGGCTGGGTATCTTTCTCCATTGCTGTCAACTTATTTTGGGGGTACAAGGTTCCTTACTCAACCAGAAACCCACTAATTCAGCTGGACTGGCTCTCCATCAGTCCCCTAGGACCAACTCCTGCCTCTTCTGCTCAGGTCCCAGAGCAACAAATCTGCCCTGCTGTGCCCTGACAGGGGTCACAACTGAGGTCATCATGCCTATGAAGCTGCTACCTTACTGACTGAATCCCAACCCCCTTCTAGGGATTTTGATCCAAGTTAGCTATCTCAGGAGGAGATTAAGGGTAGTTTTTATTCATGCCTTGTTAAAAATCAGGCAAATTCACTGCAGTGAGCACAGGATACCCAACAAAGTCACTGTCAGGAGCCAAAATCCCACATCCACAATTTTGATACACGACACAACTTCTACCTGCAGTGTTTTCTTATTTTGCATATTCTTAGTGTAGCTTTTAAGATAAAAACTCATGTTCTCCTGATTATGAAAGTTACCGGTATCAAAAGCAAGGCAGAAAAATTCCATCTTCATCAATCCCACCCCAAGGAGAAAAGAATCCATGGCTCTTCCAGGCACATTGATGAGACCACAACTGCTCAATGGCAGGATTCAGGCTGCAAAAGCTCAGCTGTTTTAGTGTGAGTCTCAACCTGGTACACACAGCAGTAAGGATGCTTCTCTTCCTAAGTGGGAACAATGTTTCTCTTTTTACAGGTGCGGCTCTGCTGTGAAGGGTGAGGCAGCTCTGCAAACAGTGGCTGGGCCCAGGGCACCACACACTAACGAAAAACAGAACCGCTGAGAGCAGCGCACAGGTGTGTCAGCGCTAATATAGTAATTTACATACTGACCTTGTCAAGACATATACTTATATGTCTATTTTAGAAATATGTATATTTTAAGTGTAAAAGGAATCTCAAAAAATAGGTAAGAGCTGTCTGAAAAGCGGCAGTGGGACAACAGCGGGGAAAGTGACGTGGATCCTTCACTCTGACTGTTCACACTTTATAATTCAAATGTCATCACTCAGCTAAGTGCAGAATAATGCTACCTATTGTCATGAGGTGAGGATAAACATCAAGGGTACCTGTGTTTGTCCCTAGAGAAAGGGGAGGGAAAAAAACGAATGTGTCTCAGGAAACTGGAAATTACATATACCTAGGATGTGTTCATTCTCTTAAAATCACAATACAATAAGCATTAACATTTATTAATAATGTGCATATGAGTGGAGAAATGGTCAGTGTACAATTTTCAAATTAAATTTTGCTCAAATCACAGACCTTGAAATAAATAATATCTCATAGAGTCTACCACACTCTCATCCTGATCGGTAACGTTAAAGCAAAGACATCATTGAACCCTAGGGCAGATGTGGAACACCTGGCATGTTAGTACAAGGTGAGCAAAATAATGTAACCACTTTGGGAAATGATCTGTGAGTTTCTTACAAAACCACTGGGTATTACCTTAGGAGGCTAAGGTGTATTTGTGGATGTTAGCTTAAGAAAAATGAGCGTATGTTCATGGAAAGACTTGTACAGCATGTTCACAGCACTTTTATTAATGAGGTAGAAAAAACCCAGATGTCTACCAATAAAATACTATGTAAGCAGACTGGCATATCTGTACAATGAAATACTTCTCAGAAATAAAAAGAAAGGCGCTGATCCATGAAACTCGCTGTGTTGGAAAGAGAAAACCACACTTTGCATAGCGTTTCTGTAACCTTAGCCATAGGAGGAGACAATTCACATCTGTCACAGAAAATGTCAGAACAGTGGATACCAAAGAAGGAAGGTGGTGTGGAGGGTGGGAATGGCTGAGGGGCAGGAGGTGGTGTGG
>JANHMN010000001.1:33347519-33365287 GCA_030674055.1 Rhabdomys pumilio
ACAAGGTAGCATTTTAACATGTCATGCCAGAGTTATGTCTGCCTTAAAAAAGAACAAATGATGAAGTGGGAGTGTAGCTCAGTGGTCACTGGTAGCCTAGCATGTCTGGGGTTCTGGGTTCAGCCCCAGCAGCATGTCTGCGGCTCTGGGTTCACCCCCAGCAGCATGTCTGGGGCTCTGGGTTCACCTCCAGCAGCATGTCTGGGGTTCTGGGTTCACCTCCAGCAGCATGTCTGGGGTTCTGGGTTCACCTCCAGGAGCACAGAGAACACCGAATGGGCACCATGAATGAACA
This sequence comes from Rhabdomys pumilio, assembly GCA_030674055.1. Classification (NCBI taxonomy): domain Eukaryota; kingdom Metazoa; phylum Chordata; class Mammalia; order Rodentia; family Muridae; genus Rhabdomys; species Rhabdomys pumilio. The sequence goes on from JANHMN010000001.1 coordinate 33,347,815, forward strand.
GTGACAACTCACACTTACCATAGCTGTTGATCTGCATGGAGCTGAACTGACTGCCCAGCTGGGTGACAGAGGAAGTGGACCCAGGACCTGGGTAAGATGACTGTGGCAGGGGCTGGCCTGATGCATAAGAGGGTGCCACATTATTGACAGGTGGGAGTCCTGGAAATCTAACAAACAAAAAGTATTGATAGCATCACAGGGTTTCTTAAGCAAACGACATACACTACACAACAGTAAATATATTCTAAATCAAACACGCCCTCTATGTGTGATAAGAAAAATGAATGATGTTGTGCATCATATATTTATTTAATCTTGATAGGAGTTCAAAATAACCCATGTGACAGCACCTTCCATGTCCACTCACATTTCCTATGGCAAGGTAGAGAAAAGTTTCTAACACGAACACAAAGCCACCTTTGGAAGTCAGTTTGGAAAGATGAGCCCAGCGCCACTTCACATACACTAAACTTGATCAACAGGAGAAAACAACAAGAGGGTCAATAACCAAGAAGCCCTGGTTTATGGTTGGACCTTTGTGATCATTCGGACCCAGTTTTTAAACAAAATGTGGCTTGTCTTACATCCTGAATTCAGCAGGGCACGCCATACACAATGGGGTCTGCCATAGCTTTGCAACATTGCAGTTAAGTTTGAAGTTGGGATTTTTTGTTTGTTTTTGTTTTCTAAAAATGTTCATCCCGCTTTCCCTTTGATGTAGTTTAAAACTCTGTCTGCTGTGTGTCCTTGTCACTGTCTGGATCTAAACAATGGCTACCGAGCAGAGGTCCCATCCTGGCGATACAACACAGGAAGCTAATGAATACCCGGGAGTCATTATGACTCTCTTCTTACTAACTTTGAATTGTGATTAAAACTTGAGGCTTCCCAGGCCATGTGGACAATGTCTTTATTTTCAATGTCTCTATTTGGAACCAGAGCCCATTCTCTCTGTTACTTAGTCTTGACTTCCATCATCATTGAGAGGCTAGGAGCCATTTGAGAGAGCTGGTGGCTGAGGAGAAGTCCACAGCTCATTTCTAACACAGGGGGGTAGGGGGGATGGGGATGGGGGGCAGCCTCTTCCGGGTCTCAGGGGCACACCTGCTACAACAGTGTACTCCCTAATCTTGTTATTTTTCAAACTGAATAATTATTTTAAACAAACAAACCAAAAACTCCTCAAGATATCACTCCATGTTGCTAATTATTTCAGAACAGTTATCACACACTTTGTCCTAAGTAAAGGAAGGGCAGACAACTTATCCCAAGACAAGCATGTCTATGGCAGATAATTTGTTAAAGCAGAGCTGATAATGTTTTAATCCCAAAATATTCCCCCACCTTTGTCTGTCTCTGTCTCTGTCTCTCTGTCTCTGTCTCTCTGTCTGTCTCTCTCTTTCTCTCTCCCTCTCCGTGTGTGTGTGTGTGTGTGTGTGTGTGTGTGTGTGTGTGTGTGTGTGTTTGTGTGTGTGTACATGTCACATCGCAGGATGAGAGATCAAAGGACAATTTTCAGGAGTCTCTCCTCCCACCATTCCGGTCTTTGGAATCAAGCCTAGGTTGTACAGTCTGCTGAAATCTGCCTTTAAGCACTGAGCCCTCTTGGCCCAAAGGTTACCTTTTGAGAGTAAGTTTTCCTTGTGTCTCTCTTTACTCAGGATACTGGCTGTGAACCATGCAGCTTGAAATGTGACTCTTGTCTGGGGCTGACAAATGATTTCAAGAACCGCCTAAAGATCTGACTGGTAAATTCACTGCTACATAAAAAGAAACATTTTCTCTTTCCTTTGTCAAGAAATGACACTTCATTCCCTGAAGCTCATGGGGAATTGTCACAGGGAGTAATGCTGTAGATAACCGAAGTGTATTACAGACTCTGGACATGATATATAATCATAGGTAAGTAGCAGTTAAATGGGGAAAGTGCATATAATTGTTTGAGACCCAAAAATAATTTGCAGAAGTGATTGACAAAAGATAATATTTTTTTAAATATAAAATTCCATGGCTTACTTTTTTTTTTCTTTGTAGCCATTTCAGTTAGAGCAAAGATGTTCGGGGGCAGAAACATAAATAGTCTCTGGTGTTTATTTGTTTGTTTGGTTTGGTTTTGTTTAACTTTTAACAAAGGCTAAAGATTTGGGGCTGGAGAGATTGCTGTTAAGAACTCGTGTTGCTTTTTCAGAGGACCACAGTTTGATTCTCAGCACCCACATCAGGTGCTTCACAGTGTCAGAAACTCCAGCTATACGAGATCCAATGCCTTTTGGCTTCTGTTGGCACCCAGTGCACATAGCTGCACACATAAACAAATGTTGTTAAAATTTTTTAAAAGACTAAAGATTTAAAATACAGAATGAGAGATTGTACAACCACCAGATATTGCTTTAACCCATAGATACCTACTTACTGTACATTTCTTATGCACTGGGAGTTAAGTTTCAAAATTTATAAATAATCTCTTTCTGACAAAGCTTAAATATTCTCAGTCTTAAACATATTGTTTTTAATGTAATATCCACTTTTAAATTATTTAGAATAGAAATAAAACAAAGCCATGCTATTATATACAAAAGGTAAAGAAAAATGAGGGCACTTAACAAAAAACATCCTATCTGTTACTCTCCCACTGCACACAGTATGGCTATCAGAGGTAGCAAACCCAGCCCACAGCTGGAGCCTGGGGAGCCACCAGCAGCCTGCCTCTTCCTCCCAACCCCTCTGCACTTTCAAACTGTGAAAACAAGTGGGAGAGATAAATCTTTTCCTACCACGACACATTGTGGTTAAAAATGACAAACCAGAGTTATATTTGGAAAGGACTAAGAAATACTCAGATACAGATTTTCATTCACTGTTTCATTTAATATCAGAAAAGAACAGAGAGCTCCCACCAAGTACCCACTTTAAAAAGTCATATAATTACGAAAAATTTGTCTCAATCTACCCTTAAACCTTGGGAGTGTTGATGTGGATTTCCTTATCTGTTCAAGTGCTTCCCATTCTTAAGTTGGAAATAAACAGGTCAAGAAGGGAACCCTGCGTTACAGTTTGTCAATATTTGGAGATAAGATGTCAGTATGGTTTAAACATGTCCCATCCATAATTCTAGTGTTGAAATGTAACGGTATCCGGAGGCTACAGAGGAGCCCATCTCATCAATGGGATGTGGTCTCCTTTCCAAAGCAGGTCTGGCAGGCACTTGGTCCTTTCTCCGGTATTCAAGGTACCACGCTGGAAGCACCAAGCAGCCTTCATCAGACAGCAAGACTGTTAGGGCCCCCACCTTGGCCTTTGTAGTCTCCAAATTGGAAAGAAGTACATGCCTGCATTTTGTAATGCCTTGTATCAGATTTCTGTAGCAGCAGCACAAAATAAACTGGAGTAGCAAATTATTCAAGATCTGGTTGAAACAAATTCTGCATTTTAAATATTAAGCCTACAGAGAGGATAAAATCAAACCCTATCATTTCCATATCGAAACACACTAAGGAGGAACTGGAGAGATGGCTCAGCGGTTAAATGAACTCGTTGCTCTTGCAGAAGGCCAGCACCCACTTGACTGTAATAACCACCCATACACACAAAGGAAAGGGGGAAAGGCACTAAAGAAAGGATGGGGATTTAACTCAGTGAAGGGACACTTTCCTAGCATGTGCAAGTCCAGGGAGCCAACCCTCAGCACCACAAACAAAGCCTAGCCTTCTTTTCCTTTCTTTTATTTTCTTTCTTGTTGTTTGTTGTTGTTGTTGTTGTTTTTCGAGACAGGGTTTCTCTGTATAGCCTTGGCTGTCCTGGAACTCACTCTGTAGATCAGGCTGGCCTCAAACTCAGAAATCCCCCTGCCTCTGCCTCCCAAATGCTGGGATTAAAGGCATGCGCCACCACTGACCACTGCCTGGCACCTAGCCTTATTTTCATCCTTACCTCTGTTTATACTGCAACCAGTGTCTTAGTGGAGTCTCCTAAATACAGTTTGGGAAGCCGGGTCTCCTTCGTTCCCTAACTCACTATGTCTTCATCAAAGTAGATAGACTACAATTGACTAGCCGTCATTTTTCTCCTTATGATGAAACTACTGACTTTTAAGGTATAAATTTTAACAGATTAATCTCATCTAGAGATGTCTTAGGTAGGAAACTTTAGAAATATTTCTGAAGTTAAACAGTTGTCCTGTCTCAGCCACGATCAAAAGAACAAATGACTAGGTATGACTTTCAGATTTTATCAGATATTTCTTTTGAAATAACAGGTTTTTAAGATTTTTTATAAGATTTATTATCATCATCATCATCATCATCATCATTATTATTAATTATTATTATTATTTTAATTCTGTGTATGTTGAGGGGGATGTGTACATAGCTGCAAGTGTCCACAGAGGTCAGAGGTGTGAGATGCCCTGCAGCTTAAAACAGGCAGTTTTAAGCCACCTGATATAGATGCTAGGAATTGAACTGAGGTCCTGAGGAAGAGCAGTCAGTGCTCCTAACCACTGAGCCATCTCTCCAGCCCTACTCATTTTTATTTTTATGTGTATGAATGTTTTCCCTGTACCGTGTACAGGCCTGGTACCTATGAAGATCAGAAGACAATGTTAGATGCCCCAGACCTGGAGTTCCATATGGTTGTGAGAAACCTTGTGTGTACTGAGAACCAAGCGTAGGTCTCCTGTAAGAGCAACAAGTGCTTTTAAATAACTGAGACGACTCTCCAACCCCAAAACATCACTGTTTTAAAAAATCATGGACATATTTACACATTGAGTCAACACGGTAACTCTTTAAGTTTGAATTGGCAAAAGTCCTATCTCCAGGACTGAGCCTCTATGTGGGAATGAGGCGTTGCCACCCACAAAGAAAGATTACACAGTCAGCTGTGGGGACACATGCCTGAACTCCCTCACTAGGGAGGGTGAGGCAGGAGGATCATCACTTACAGACCAGCTGTTACACAGTGACTATTAAAAAAAAAAAAAAAGAAAGCTAAGTCCCACTAGTAATTGGCATTTTATTTAATTGTGTGTTTGTATACACATATGTACATATACATATACACACATATATACATATACATAATAGATATTATATATAATATATATTATATAATTGTTTTGAGGAAGCATTTAAAATAGTAGGTGTGGTGATTTGCATAAGAATGGCCCCCTAGGCTCATTTGATGCTTAGACACTGAGGAGTGGAACTCTTTGATAAGATTAGAAGGATTAGGAAGATTTGCCTTGTTGGAGAAAGTTTGTCACTGAGGGTGGGCTTTGAGGTTTCAAAAGCCCATGCCAGGCACAGTCTATCTGTCCATCTGTCTGTCTGGTCACCACTTACCCCCACCCCTGCCTGTGGATCCAAATGTTCAACTTCTGCTCCAGTGGCTGCCTTTATGGCACCATGCTCCTGACAGGATGAAAATGGATTAAACTCTATGCAGTCCCCTCATCTCAGCCTCCTTCTCCTGCCAACTTTCATATACAAACTCTACAGATCTGTCCTGCTTAAGAGTGTTTCATGACTCCTGCCTGCCTAAGACTCGGCCTAAGAAAGTCAGGCCATTGGGGCACACTTGTTAATCCCAACACCCAGGAAACTGATCTCTGAATTTGAAGACAGCTTGGCCTACAGAGCACGTTCTAGGACAACCAGAGTTACACAAAGAAACCTTGTCTTTGAAAACAAAAATCTGCCCAAGTGCAGTGACCCAGGTATTGTCAAGGTAGAGGAACGCAGGGTTGTTTCTGGGAGACAAGACTACTTCTAGGTTGTGGGCGAGTCTTTAAGCAGATCTGGCTTTGGGGAGAGGTAACTTTTTGTAAGAGTTGCCTTGGTCATGATATCTTTACACAGTAATTAAATAAAGACTAAGACAGTAGGCTTTTATATAGCCTTTCCAAAGCTCTTTAGTGTTATCTCTCTTCGGACCCTTTCCTCTGCCCTGGACTCTCTTCTCTACTTCCACTCTTAAATATTTCCTCTCTCGTTCTCTTACCTGCCCCATACCATCTGTGAGTGACTGTCCCTCCTCCATTATTCTGCCCTCAACACAAACACAAGGGCCCCTTTCTAATTTCTGGGCTTCTGAAGTACTCCAATTTAAACATATATATCTACAGACCCAAAGCTGGCTTCCAAATATGAGAGAGGACATATGGTATTTGTCTTTCTGTGACCGCAATCTGAATGATTATATCCAGCTCCACCCATTTACCTGAAGATTTCTTTTTTTTTTACAGCTAATAAAATTCCACTCTGCATCAGTTTTGTCTTTCTTTTCGTTACCCATTCCACAGATGGTGGAGATCTAGGCCATTGGCATTTCCTGGCTATTATGAATAGAAGAGCAGCAATTAACATGGATAAGGTGCTAGCTCTGGTGTAGGATACAGACTCCTTTGAGTAAATGCTCGAGTGGTGTGGCTGGATCATGTGGTGGATCTGTTCATTTCTAGCTTTTTTAGAACCCACATTGTTCTCCATGGCTCTCCCAATTTGCACTCCCACCAACAAAGGAGAAGTGACTTCTCCTTTCCCCACATTCATTCCAGAACGGCCTTTCTTTTCTTGATCTTAGGCAGTCTGGCTGGGCTACAGTGAAGTCTCACGGTGGTTTAATTTGCATTTACCTGACAGCAAGTTTTCGGTACAAGTTGCTGGTCAGGGAAGTCTCATAAAACCTCCAAAACCAAGACAGGCTATTGCTCTTGCTGGCAGAGCTTCATAGTAAGACCCTTTTGCTAAAGATACAGCATACTTGAGTCACAGGACATGGAAAGACCAAGCTGACACTAAACTGGAAGTTCCTCCCTATTGGCTAGCTTTCACAGTGCTAGGCACTGCTATGCAGACAGATAGGAGGGAGGAGTCAGCAACAGTCTTATTCAGCTGCCAGCCCAGTGGACTACAGTAATGATGAAGACGGTAAGAAGTACTCACGGTTGCACAATGGCATTAAGTGTTATGAGGGAAACCAAGCACCACTGGGTTGAAGGCCTGCCCTTCAGGAGGACACAAATGCTCAGTACTGTAAATATGGTCAGAGAACTCACAGCCTCAGGGGTGAGCCTACTATTATTGTTTTCTAAACGGACATAGTATCAGAATGCCCTCTAAATATATTTATAATTATGCCCATGGGTCAGTCAACATGGAGCTCAGACCTCGTCAGAGAAGCTTCTTTTTACAATGAACAGAGGTTAAACAGAGAGACTAACAATAGTAATAGGTCAAAGTGCGAGAAATAAGATTATGATGCACTCAGCTCTGAAGGGGACATCTATAGTACACCCACTCTCTTCAAAGCTCAGGGATCACTGTGGAGGAAGAGGCAGAAAGATTGTAGAAACCTAAAAGTGTGGAAAACTGCTGAGAAACAGTGTTTTCTAGATACGACAGGGCCATTTGCACATAGGAACATATAACAGCCGCAGCTGCCTGCACAAGATCAAGACCATCCACCAAGCAAGTCCATCACAAATGAGGGAGGGGCAGGGCCTCTCCCTGGTGGAGAAGCTGTCTTCTTCAGAGAAGTGGCCCCTGGTCAGTTGTCCATGCTGTAGTGGATGACCCTACGAACACGGACAGAGTGACAATACCAACAGGGCTCAGTGAGATTAAAAAAAAAAAGAACAAAGAAATAAGGAGGGTTCTTGAGGCTCTGAGAGGAGCTGGGGAGGATAATGGGATAATATATATATACATATATATATATATATATATATATATATATATATATATATATGTATATATATATGTACACACACACACATATATATGTGTATGTGTGTGTATGTATATATGTATATAATATTCTCAAACGGTGTTAAAATTTTATTTTTGAAAAGTTTCTTAAAACATAAAAGATGGGCTGGAGGGATGGCTCAGCAGTTAAGAGCACTGACTACTCTTCCAGAGGTCCTGAGTTCAATTCCCAGAAACCACATGGTGGCTCAAGCCTTCTTCTGATGTGTCTGAAGATAGCTACAATGTACTCATACACATAAATGTTTTTTTAAAAAAAATCATAAAAGAAAAATGCAAAGAAGAGAAGGAGGAATGAATGAAAGGAGAGAAGGGAGAGACAGAGGGAGAGAGAAAGGAAAGTCACACATATCTGTTCTCTGACATCCTCTGTCATCAGATTAGTGTGACTCACTCTCAAGATCACTGTGCCCTTTGCCTTTGCACTGCCGCGTGTGTATAGAAACGTGTCCCATGGGGCAGATAACAGGCAACCTGGAAACCTAGCTTGAAAGGCTAGACTTCCCTCCTGACGTTTCTAGCTTTCAAACCTACTTCCAACTTTTAGGTCAATAGTTAAGTTGTACTCGGTAAAAACTGTGCAGGGGGAAGTATAGGACCTAACTGTGCTTCCTTGCAATCAGAGTCGAAGTAGAGTCTGAAACCGAGCTTCCTGGAGACACCAGACTAAGGGAGGGCAATCCACAGATAGCAGCATGTGGACTTTCTATCCAGTGATACGGCATGACGCCGAGAGCTGCTGACACGTCCTGAGCCTATGGACTGTAATGAGTGCTGTGTGCTGTGCAAGGCAGTTTGCATGCAAACTCCTCGCGACTGTGTATTAGAGAGGTTAACTATGAATGATAAGAAAGCAAAGACAGAGGTTAGGTTAGTTACACATCAGTCAACAGCAGGGCACTCTGAGAAATGTGTCACTGGGTGATTTTTTTGCCACTGTACAGACATTATGAGATATACAAATCTGAACAGAAGGGCCTACCACACACTCAGGATATAGGGTGTATATTTCCTGCTGTTCTTAGATCCAGGATGAGCAGAATAACACTGGAAGAAATGAAGTAAACAGGGAAGAAGACCAGCAAGGATGCAGTGAACTAGCTTCTTGTCTAACACTTACACAGTGAGTCACAACAGCCCCCTCTAAGTAGAAGAACACTCTGAAATAATGATTAGTACTATGGAAAACGCCTGACCTAGTGTGGGCACTGCATCCTGACCCAGGGCTCTGTCCAGCAGTGAACACCAGCAGTACCTCAAACATGGGCAATAAGTTTTAGGGTAGTGACATTCAGATACTGCAGTGTCATTAAGCCCCAGGAATTTCCCAGCTTCATCATAACTTGTAGACCACACTATACATGGGGGTAACAAGTCTATGCAGCACGTGACTAGAACTTGTTTGGCCAAAAACTCCCCAGGGCAGGCCTGGCAAACATGGCCTGTCCCTGGGGTCTCCACTCCTCTGGATGCCAGCCCTCTGCTGGACTCATGATGCCATTCCCAGAAGTGACAATACATCTAAGAGATCCATCACTTAGGCCAATACCAGTGACCAAATTTGTTCTCAAAACCACTGATTCCATCTTTGCATTTCTTTTTCCAAAGTCCTGAAAGGGCAGGGAGGGAGTTTTCAGTAATGAACTGTCCTGGTTCTTCTTCCTTCTTCTGGAATGACACGATTACTTCCTCACGTCACCCCAGGCTACCCTGCTACTGAGGCAGAAGCTACCTCTAGGTTTTCAGCATCTTTCCTTCTTTCTTTCTCTTTCTTTCTTTTTCTTTCTTCCTTTCTTTTTCCTTTCTTGCTGTCATCCTGTCCTGCTTACGTTTTTCTTTCTTTTTTCCTTAAGATATTTTTTAAACTCAAGATCATTTTTGACAATTCCATATATTTACACAATGCACTGTGACCATATGACCTCCTAGTCCTCTCTCATCCTCCTCCCATTCCGGTTCATAGCATTCTTCCTGACTAGCTTTCATAGTCTGGTGTGTGTATGAGGGGTGGGTTATTGCTTTTCAATCAGAAGTTTAATTAGTGTTAATCAGATGAACAAGAGTGGAAGGCTATTTCCTGGAGCATGGGCAACTTACCAATGGCTACCTCACTGAAAAAGATGGCAGACTCCATCCCTGGTAACCACTGGTTGCCAACAACTCCTCAAGGGAGAAGAGGACTTCAGGAGTGCCCCCCAGATCTATGACAGAATGTTGAGGACCTAATTTTGTATCTGTGCAGGTTTCCACAGCTCCTGTGTGCTCATGGTTACACTGATGACGTCACAGCCAGAAGAGCATTTCAGAGTGTCTCTCCCATACTCTGGCTCTGTTTTCACGCCCTCTCCTTCAGTGTTTGCTGAACCTAGGAAGAGGTGATGTCCCTGCTCTGCTCAGTTATGAGTCTCCGCATTGTCATGTCCTATCCCGTGTCCCCCACCCCCTCTCTCCCATCAAAAGGAGACTTTTCTGACCAAGACTTTCCTGGGGCTGTGTCTGACTTTCTCTTTTTTCAACATATTACAAACTCCAACACAAGCTGTATTTCTTGAGCTGCTTTTACAAGAGGCCTGTCGATCTACATCAGCACCAGTCTTATGAATATAAACATAAATTTATATTTACATTATATATATTTTTTTTCATTACAATACTAGAAAGTATTTTACCTATATGTTCATTTAGAAAAACAATAGTAGATTATGCCTTAGAGAGACCTCGCCAGGAACAAACAGGCTTTAAACCAACTTCACAGTAGCCACTGTGATGTCCTTTGCAGAGTAGGCTTCAAATCCAATATCAAAAAGGCTATTGGTTTCCCCAATAACAGGCATGTCATTATACACCAGTGGGTATACCTTGCCTGGCAGATTGACAGTACAGTATGCAGGATCCACAGCTAAGTAAGATTACTCGGGTTTCTAAGGCAGAATTTTACTCTGCAGCCCAGGCCGTGGCCTGGAGCTATATACCCCAGGCTAGTCTTGAACTCATGACATCCTCTGGCCTTGGTATACCATAGTGCTAAGTGTACCCAGTGGTCCTCAGCACTGTGCCCCCTCCTTGCCCATCCATCATGCTCTGGAGACTGAAGGCAGTAACGTCAGATCACAACAAGACCTTTGCATCCTTGCTTTGTGCTCAAGCCACAGGCATGCTCACAAAGTAAACACCATGTTTTGTCTCCTGTGTGAAGCTGCTCTGTAATCCCATAGCTACATCTTGGTGGCAGTTACCACAACAAACAATATCCAGCAGTGTCCGACTCAGAAGCCCCACAAGAGCATTAGCTGATGATTTCAGAATCTCCCTTGTCTTACCCAGGAACAACAGACAGCCTTCCTCTAAGAGGCAGGTTCACACTAAAGACTTACTCCTGTGCCCCCACTCTCCACTCCACCTGACAACCTGAGAAAGGAACTAGGAAATGGGGCCTTGGGGCCACCCTGGGAGCAGTTCCAAGGTAAATGCAACTAGGAGCTGGACTATGGCAGGTGACAACAGCTTGTGGAACAATAACATTGGGATTTCCGAGCCTTGAGGTGTATTGCTGGCTCCATCCCAAGTGATAGTCCCTTACGGGTCACAGGCTGTAAATATCCCAGGTGTATAGTTCTTGGCTTTCCGAGGCCTGCCTCTGACTTCCTTTTTCAATTCATTACAAACAAACAGAAGCTGTGTTTGTTTGTTTGAGCTGCTTTTACAGCAGGCCTGCCAATTCAGAGTCCCTCACTGGCTGGCCCATGTATTCCTTCCCTATCAAACCCTTAAGACTCTACCACTGACCTCAATCCAATTTGATCTTAAAACTTTTATTAAGCACTTGCTGGTAATGAGCTCAGGTGTGTGGAGAAGCTCTGGAGAAGGGAATGCTCTAAGTCTTGTTTCAGTGTTTTGTTTTGGTCTGAGACCTGGGAGTGGGGGATGTGAAGGGGAGGAGGTGGGGGTGGGGGGATGGTGTCACTATGTAGCCCTGGCTGCCTGGTACTTTTATGCAGATCAGGCTGGCCTCAAACTCACCTGAGATCTGCATACTTCTGCTTCTCTAGAGCTGGGATTAAAGATATGTGCTACCATACCCAGAATGATCTAATATTTTGTAAGATATAGAGAGACTAGGTGTCTAAAGGAATAGAGACCAACACGAAACTCTAAACAAAATATGCAGACTATAACCCCAAACTAAAATACATGGCATTAACACAGACCATCTTTATGTTTTAAATTACAAACTAATTCTTCTGTCACTGGCTTTTCCAAGAGCTTTGTTTTCTACGGCAGTTCTCTAGTAAACATTATTTTTAAAGATATGAAACTTACCAAGAGATTAAACTTTCAACCAAGAAACATGCACACGTTTAGAGGGTGCTTTGGAAGAATATTTTAGGGCATATTCACAAGAGGGTTGAAATGTAATTAGCTCACCTTTGAGGAGGATGGCCTGGGCCATGGGCTCCATTGGGACCAAACTGAGGGGGTCCAGGAGGTAAAGGGCCTGGGGGCAGCAGCCCTGAAGGAGCAGTGGCTCCCGAAGGCCCCGATGGCTTCATCATGCCTGCAACAAACAGGAGCAGAGTTATGGGCATGTTACAGTACAAAAGGAGATGATAAAGCTGGAAGATTAATGTTAAAATGAGTAAAGGGAGACAGAAACCAAAGGATAGACACAAAGCCCTCCCAACCTCCCTTAACCAATCTCCCCAGAGTGGCTGTTATTACCTGTTAATAATAGTATTAAAAGATTAAAAGCACAAAAATATACATATACACACATATATTCAAATATATATACAAATATATGTGTGTATATATATACAAATATATATGTATATTTGTGTATATATACATACAAATATATATGTATATATGTGTGTATACATATATATATATATACATATATACATATACACATAACAAATGGAAAGTTAAATAAAGGAAATAAACTCCGAATGTGGTGGAGGTACCTTAACAGAACATAGTATCTCACAAACACTAGATCACACAAAGAAAAACAAAAAATGTAAAGTGGAAAAAAAAAAAAAAAACCTCAGTAAAACAGACAGCAGGCTGGTAGAGCATCTGAAATGCATACGAGACAAGCCCTAACAGTGCTTTTGGAGAACAGGCTGTTACTCCAGCATGTTACTTCAGAAAATCCTGAGACAGTGAGGCAGGGTTTTAAGTCATCGCACTCAGAGGATGTGGAAACCAAACACCCAGTGATGGACACTCCTTGAAGTGTACCACTTTCCCACAGTAGCTCCTCAGGGAGTGTTGTAGTTAGAGTTTCTGTTGCTGTGATGAAACACCATGACTAATAAGCAAGTTGAGGAGAAAATGGTTTATTTGGATTACACTTCCATATCACTGTTCATCACTGAAGGAAGTCAGGACAGGCACTCCGAGCAAGAACCTGGAGGCAGGAGCTGATGCAGAGGCTATGGAGGGGTGCTGCTTACTGGCTTGCTCCCCATGGCTTGCTCAGTCTACTTTCTTATAGAAGTCGGGATTACCAGCCCAGGGATGGCACCACCACCATGGGCTGGACCCGTCACCATCAACCACTAATTAAAAAAATGCTGTACAGCTGGATCTTACAAAGGCATTTTCTCAATTAAGGTTCACTCCTTTCAGATAACCCTATGCCAGTGTGTGTCAAGTTGACATAAAGGTAGCCAGTACAGAGCACTTAAAGGTTTCTCTTTGGAACAGTTTTCAAGCATTTTTCTCTTTTCTTCTAGAACAAAGTTGGCAGAGGATAACCCAAACATTGTGATGGAGACCCTAAGCCTTGCCGGGACTAACTAGCCACTGTTCAGCACTGGGTAAGAAACCTCCTCTGAGGATCTCACTTTGATCTTTGTAAAGTAAAAATGAAATCTCCTCTACCCAGCCTGATCAACTTGACCTTTGGCCCTACCCTCGTCCGTGTGCCCTGTGACCTCCAAGCTGCCTGTAAGCTCTTCTACATTACACCTAGTTTCTGTTCCCTTCCTCCTGCAGCTACCAGACAGACAGACAGACAGTCAGACACACACACACACACACACACACACACACACACACACAGAGGAAATGATGGCATGGCCTGCAGTCACCCAGGAAGACCCTGTCAGACTGTCACTGTTCCTTCATAAAGGTACTTCCACGTCCTTGGATAGTCACACACACACAATAGTTGCAGCGGTAGTTTTTCTGATTATAGACTTAATGTCTACCAAGACTCTGCTCCTCAAACCTGAGACCTGGAACCGAAGACTGCCTGTGCGAAGGATGGAGCTCAGGACCCCCTACACAAGGCAAGCCCCTGTAATGGCCCTAGTCATAGCCCAGCCCTTTTTTATATTCTATCATTTTGAAATGGAATCTCACTAAACTGCCTAGGCTGCCTTTGAACTTGATCTCCAGTCCAAACACACTTTTAACTCCAGGGTTCCTGCCTTAGCTTCTAAACAGATGGGATCATTGATCCACACCTCAGCCTGAGTGAGGAATGCTATATACTAACTTTACAATCAAAGTTCTATTTGCAATATTTCCATAGAGGACAAAAAATAAGTATTACGATTTAATTTTAAATTATTTTAACTAATAAAAATATATATTAGTGTAATAACATATGACAGTTATAGACATATTCTATGATATTTTATCAAGTTAAATATATGATAAATATGTTGACTATATATTCAGATATATTGCGCATATATATATATATATATATATATATATATATATCCCAGTAAATGTTCAGATATATGTCTGCTTCTGTCTACCCTCACTCCCACTAGAAAACTTTCCCACCCTCCTCCCATCCTCCCAGCTTCTAGGAAGCACCATTCAGTTCTCAATATCTATGAGATCAACTTTCTTGGTTTCCACATATGATTCAGATCATGTAGCATGTTTCCTTCTGTGAATTAAAAAAAAAAAAAACACACTACATTTTTACATGACGTTTGGCAATGTAAGAAAACCATGAAGCCTGCAGTCAACCAACTAGGTTTAAATCCTTCCCCACCACTGAGGAGCCACAACCAACAAGACCCACGGCTTCTAACCTGTGTCCCAGCTCTAAGCTCCCTGCTCTCCAAGAGACTTGAGAATTAACTGAGGCCAGAGATAAGAGAATACTCAAAACCATCTTCTCTCTCCTGGCCATATCCCCTGGCTTCTTTCTCATCTTCCTTTTTTAGATAATATATGTTTTTAATAAAACATATAGCCAGGAACTGGTGGCACATGCCTTTAATCCCAGCACTTGGGAGGCAGAGGCAGGTGGATTTCTGAGTTCGAGGCCAGCCTGGTCTACAGAGTGAGTTCCAGGACAGCCAGGACCACACAGAAACTCTGTCTCAGAAAAACAAACAAACACACACACACATACACGCACGCACATACACACACACACACACGCGCGCACACACACATATACGCACACACACACATGCACGCACACACACGCACACACACGCACACACGCACACACGCACACACACACACACACACACACGCACACACACACACACACATATAGTCTACAATTAACACACTGTGCTTTATCTTTAAAATATTGTTTTAAACAAAAGTAGAAAGCCACAGGAGAACCACTAACATCTCAGGTTAAATAATCACTTAGGCAACATAAAACCAGATACACCACCTATTTATTTCAAATAAATAAGTGTATCAGTTCCTATGACTATAATAAACACTGTGACTAAAAGCAACTTGGGGAAAAGTGAGTTTAATTCATCTTATAACTCTCAGGTCAGACCTCACCATTGAGGGAATTCAGGGCAGGAACTCAAGGAAGAAACCTGGAGGCAGGAACTAAAACAGAGGCCATGGACTAGTTATTGGCTTGTTCTCCGTGGCTTGATCAATCTGCTATCTTATACGGCTTAGGACCAGCGGTCCGGGGATAGCACTACCCACAGTGGCCTGGGAGCCCCCCTCATCAGCCATTTGATGATGGTGATGATAAGTGCCCTACGGACTCACTTACAGACCAGTCTGATGGACGTACTTTCTCAATTGCAGTTTCTCTTCCCACATAACTCTAGCTTGTGTCAAAAAGACAAAGAACAAACAGAAGCAAGCAAACAAAGAAAAAAGCCCAACCAGGATAGCAGGTTAGTGGCCATTTTTACTAGCCCCTACTCGTTGTCAGAAGACTTAAAAATACAGTTCAGAAGCGCAGAGAGGCAACTCTCCTATATCTGTCACATTACGATGGGTTCTCCCTCTTACTTCTAGACATTAACAACAACTCAAGACTCATTCAACATGCATTTAGCATGCCTCCAATGCACTAAGAGCACTCACAGAGAACACAACCATGTTAGAAATGTTAGTGACCCTGACATGTGACCAGAGTTACAAAATCCAGAGGGCCTTCTAACCGTTCCTGGAAAAATCAGTGAGGAAAGACCTCTTGAGATGCACCTTCAGGATGGGGAGTTTTTAGAATGGCAGACAAGATATGGGATTCTAGCCAGAAGCTGAGCCTGACCATTGGTCTGAGAGAGCATGGCCTAATCGGGGCGGGCAAAGGGTCAGATGGATGACACAGTGCGGGGGTAAAGTGACAAGAATGAAAATCGCCATCCAGGTTGGTTGGAGACCAACTACAAAGTCTGGTGTATCATTTGGTCTCCATCCCCAGGGCAAAGGTACAGCAGTATCATGGTGATACATAGTCAGAGTCTTCAATGGGCCACACAGGTGGCATTGTCAAAAGTCACCAGACACAGAGATGATCATGTTCTTTAGAGCATGAGGGGAACTTCAGGAGGAAAGGAAATCCACAGCAAGTAAAAGAACTACACTTACACCACAGGAAAGTATCAAAACTCACAAGCCATCCATCTTTAACACGGCAAGCATTATGGGCTAGTTTACTCTGCAGACTGTCAGTCCCCTCCAGGCCTGACTTCATATCCTGAACTAGACACATAGATGTTCCATTCCTAGGGTCCTCTACAATTTGGATTTTTTTTTATGCAAAGCAACACTTCTTTGAGGTCTGACCAGTTCTATGGTTATCCTTCTGGCTTAGGAGGAAGTGACTTTTGCTAGAATGGTCCTGCGTGGGCTGTGCATCTCTATAGACCGGATAAGAAGTTCCTAAGCCTGTGGCTCTGCCTTTCTGTTTGTCTTCTGGCATCTTTTAACAAATCTCTTTTCACTACAATAGATTCTCTTATCAGCAAAGTGACTCTGACCAAAACAGCATCACAAAAACTAGATCTTAAATTGGACCCTATTTCTAGCAAAAAAAAAAACCCACACATACCCCTAAAAAAAAAAAAAAAAAAACCTCAAAATCAAAGAACATTAGTGAGGGGAAAATCTTCATCTAAAACAAAACAAATATGAGCTCGCTGTTACATATGGGAATCCTAATGGCCAGTGCTCCCAAAGCTCTGAGCCTGTGGTTACCTGTATAAACTCTGGGGTGGTAGCACCCACACCACACAGGCCTGACATGCTTGGCCTCTCTGCTTCCTGAAGCAGATGATTTTTGCCACTCAAAAGACACTTGAAAATGTGAAGACATTTTGGTTTGCTAAAACTCCCAGAGAAAGAGGGAGGTGCCAGTGGAATATGGTAGACATAGACCACGGATGCTGCTAAATGCACAGGGAATCTCTCTCTCTCTCTCTCTCTCTCTCTCTCTCTCTCTCTCTCTCTCTCTCTCT
>JANHMN010000001.1:33370912-33403811 GCA_030674055.1 Rhabdomys pumilio
TGTGTGTGTGTGTGTGTGTGTGTGTGTGTGTGTGTGTGTGTGTGTGTTTAAGACAGAGTTTCTCTGTGAAGTCTTTGCTGTCCTGGAATGCATTCTCTACACCAAGCTGGCCTCAAACTCAGCAATCTGCTGCCTCTATCTCCCAGGTGCTGGGATTATGGGTATGAGTCACCATCACCCACTGTATTAGTAATTTTAAGGCAACTGTGTCAACTGTTTATCACTGAAAAAGAAACAATTTCAAGGGTAATGATTTACATTGTCTCAGTCTCTGAGGTTTCAGTCCTAAGTCACCTTGCTGTACTGTTATAGGTGCCTGATGATGCAGAACATCTGACAGGCAGGAGGACTGACAGAGTAAAGCAGCTCATGTCACAGTGGCCAAGAAACAAAAGAGGGAAACATAGAGGGACCCAAGCAAAATACAACCCCCAACCCTGACCCTGGCTGGTGATCTAAGCCATGCAACCATACTATCCTCCTTCTCATCCTCCTCCTTCTCATCCTCCTCCTCCTCCTCTTCCTCTTTCTCCTCCTCCTCCTCCTCCTCCTCCTCTTCCTCCTCCTCCTCTTCCTCCTCTTCCTCCTCTTCCTTCTCGGTCACCATGACCAAGGTAATATAGAGAAGAAAGTTTTTTGAGGATTTACAGTTTCAGAGGAGTAGAGTTCATAACTATCATGTCAGAGAACATGGCAGCAGGCAGGCAGGCAGGCAGGCATGGTGCCAGAACAGTATCTGGGAGCTCTCATCTAGATCCATAAGCACAAAGAAGGGAGAGAGGCACAGGAAATGTCCCTAGCCTTTTGAAACCTCAAATCCTGCTTTTTTTTTTATTGGATATTTTATTTACATTTCAGATGTCAATCCCTTTCCCCATTTCCCTTCCCCAGAAAACCCCTATCCCGTGTCCCCCCCTTTTCCATTTGGCTTTTATACAATTTTTTAAATGTTAATCAAGGGCTTTGTAAGTATGGTAATGCTCAATCAGAAATGTAACCTAATACCCAACCTAGCTATGTAAACTATCTTTGACTAGTGGAGACACGTGAACTTCTGCCTCCATGCCCCCTCTCTCTTTCTCTCTCTTTTTCTCTCTCATTACTGAGCTTCTCATCTACTCCATCTTCTCCTCTCCTTACTCCATCTTTTCCTCTCGGTGCTCCTTTCCCCTTGGCTCCTCCTACATATTACCCTTCCTGTTAAAATAAAGCTTTTCTCTCAGAATACAATTAGAGCATAATTATTCCTATTTGTACCAGTGAGGTACAAGATAGTCTTAATACCCAGTCCATCCTTTTGTTGACTAGCCAGAACATCTGCCGTCTCTCTTGACTAAAACACTTAGTTTTGAACCTGGCTTTTTCTTGGCTTTAGAATGAATGTCAGCTGAGAACCCTCCACTAAGATCTTTTCTCTCAAGGTAAATAGCCTGGAGTGGCTATGAGTCTATAGGTCTTCAATGCTGTCAGAAATCCAGAATGACTAAATTAACTGAATTTATGGGAAGCAATAAGCATAGCTTCTAAAACTTAGCCAATTTATAGAGACCACTGAACACCTGGACAACCCCTATACTACCAAACGTTGGAGCATCAAATCTTCAGCCTTCTGGCCCAAACTCATCTGACAGACTTTAGTGCTGCAGAATTATTAAGGGCTGGTTACTCTGTCTAGGCAGATATAATCAGTCGACTATTCTGCAAGTGTGTCCTTTTCTGTAGATGGAGAGAGGCAATTCTTGCCTGGTGGCTGTCTCACCACAACAGGAGTAACTCCAATGATGCTCAATTTCTTCTTAGAATCTAAGACAGGAAGCTGTCAGGAGCAGACAGGTCTCTAATCAAAATGAATATTAATATAGAAATATTTGTGACGTCAATTCTATGGATTTCTGACGTTTTGAAATCCAACTATCCATGTAAGGTAACCTGGACTGCTGTCTGTTATCTCCTCTCAGCTATTTCTAAATGAAATATAGAAAATACCCTAACAATAAACTCAAAGTCATGAATTTGCTATAGTCCCTTAACTCACAGGCTAGTCATCCCAAGTCAGTTAAAAAAGTTAAAGAAGGACTGGGTCTAAGTCTTGAATTTCTAAATGTGTTATACAGGCACAATGCCCATGAGAGTATCTATATTCATTTCACTTTCATATCGATGAGAGGCTTATACCAATGAAAACCTTAAATTTGAAATTCAAGTGAATTTTGTACCGTTTAAGAAATTGTAACTTCATCTTGATACTAAATTATACAGATTTCTACCAGTAGGTTATAGCTATGCCATAAATCCTAGCTAATCCTCCCTGTTCCAACAAAATCACTGCTGTTCCCCAGAGAGACAGCCCCATATTAACCACCTTAGTCCCCAAGCCCAGGGAATAGGGGCACTGACTCTTTTTTAACTTCTTCAAGCTGATTATGGGCATCGAGACATCAGAAGAGGGGTTGGGGGAAGAGCAAATAGGTAAGCCTCCAACACTGTGTCCTCAATGCATCCAGTTGGAACTCCCAGACACCGGAGGTTTGAATAGGTCCTCTCATTTTGCTTGATGAGTAGATACACCAAGGCTGTGCATTCTGCAATATACAATTCTCTACTGCTCTGGGTTCCTTGCACCCTCAAGGATGGGTCAGGAGGGATCCGGTGTCCCCAGAAGCAGACCGGGCGGGTGTCTGCTTCAGGCCTCAGATCCGGGAGAGAGGCGAAAGGTGTGTGCTCTCAAATCCTGCTTCTAATGACACACCTTCTCTAACAAGATTAGACCTCCTAAGCCTTCCCACACAGGGACCAGATATCCTTCCCAATGAGGATCAGATATTCAAATATATAGGCCTAGGGAGGCCATTCTTATTTAAACTACCACATCCCACTTTCTTGACCCTCATAGGCTTGTGGTCATATTATAATGCAAAATACATTTAGTCCAATTTCACAGTCTTAATGCCATTTAAAAGTCCAAAGTCCAATTTTTATCTGAGACTCAAGCAATCTCTTAATTGCACAGCATCCCCCTGTAAAATCAAATTACATACTTCCAAAGTAAAATTGCACAGAATATACGATTCCTTCTAAAAGGGAGAAACGGGAGCATAGTGAAGAAATACTGGACGGAAGCAAGACTGAAACCCAGCAGAGTAAACTTCATACATCCTGTAGCTTTATGTCTGATGTCAAAGGACTTAGATGGCTCTGCCCTACAAGCTTTGGGCTGGCTCTGCTCCCTGTGTGCAGCCGTCTCTGGCAGACATTCCGTGGGTCTAACACCTCTAGCATCCCGGGGTCTCAGATGCAATCCAGAATTCACTTTCATAGCTTCACGGAATGGAAGAGCCTTCAGGCCCTCAGTGCAGAGATTTCCCTGCTACACTCTGGGCCTCACCATCTCCTTCCCTTTGGAGAAGGGAAGATTTCACAATTCTTTATTGCTGCATCCTGCATGACTTTAAATCCAGAACCACATGGTCAGTACCGCCAAGTTTGGCTGCCTGCTTGGAATGAAGCCTGGGCCCCTTCTTGAAATACACTTTTAGTGAATTTATTTATTTATTTATTTATTTATTTTATGTGCTGTTGGTTTAGATTTTCAAACCTTACTTTAGTTAGGGTTCTCAAATGCTTTGACCCTTCTTCTAGCCAAAGGTAGGGGAGAAAAGATGATAAGCAGGACAAGGGGGATGTGGACTTGTTTAGAAGTAGATCTTTGGGGTGATTCCAATCTCCGTTTGTCAGGATATCAGCAGTCCAGTTCAGTAGTGTTAGGATACCAAACATGAATCAGCAACAGTTTTATGATCCAGCAGAAACCACCAGGCGGGAGGCCAGGAGTTCTCTGCAGTGCCTCTCTCAACGAACTGAAGATCAGTGAAGACTGGAGACCACCAAAGCACTGCACAGCTAGCCACTGTCTGTTAAGTCCTATTACACTCTCTCCTAATATCACGTGACCACTCAAGGGTCTTGCCTCAGCAAAACATCATATGAGTCTACATCACATAACACAACAAGAATTTCCACTTCTATGTATATTGATGTTTTGCCTGTATGTATGTCTGGGTGAGGGTGTCAGATCCCTTGGAACAGGCATTGCAGACCATGCAGATGCTACGGATTAAACTCAGATCCTTTGGAAGAGCAGCCAGTGCTTTTAACCAGAAGCCTCATTGCTTTTTAGGAGCAGACAATCCCTCAGGCCTTTTCCTTTCACCTGGCTACAGCCTTTCCCGGGGGCCCCATTCCTTTAGTCCATTTCAAGTCAGGCCTTTCCAATTCTCTGTCAGCACAAGCCATGGCTGCAACATTAAACTTTCTGGTGTTCTTTTCCTCCTCAAACTGTATATTCTGTTACAGACAGAGCTGTGTCTCTGAGCTGTCTGTACTGTTTCATTGTAAACATGAGCAAGAGAGATTACTAATGACCACACGACAGAATCAATATGAGGCTATCTGGAAATCTCTTCTGCAAATGAAATTATTCCACATTTTTCAATTTTGCCCGTCAGGTTTTGTTTTTTGGTTTTTGGGTTTTTTTCTTTTTGTTTTTTAAAGGACAGAGACAAGAGGCGGCCATATTCTTTGCCAAAATATTATAAAAATGGTCTCTAACCTAGCTGCTAATACTGTTTCTCTCTGAAACCTCTTGAGCTGGCCCTCCATAGGCCACATGGCTATCAGCAATATTGTCTTCTGCGCTCCTACCAGGATGGCCCATTAAGCCCAGCTTACACCATTCAGACACTTTTCTAGTCCAAAGTCCTAAGTCTTCCACATTCCTTCTCCAAACAGCACACAGGTGGCAGGTCTGTCACAGCAAAAGCCCCTCTCCTGGTCCCAAATTCTGTCTCAGCTACTTTTCTCCTACTGAGATAAGACACTATGACCAAAGCCTCTTACAGAAGGAAGAGTTTATTAGGGACTTAGCAGTTTCTGAGGATTAGAGTCCATAACCATTATGTTGAGAAGAATGACACCAAGCAGGCAGGCAGGCATGGCACTGAAGCAGCAACTGAGAGCACAAAGCAGGGAGAAAGATGTTGGAAATGTTCCTTGTCTTTTCAAACCTCAAAGCCTGGTGTTAATTACACACCTCCTCTAAACAAAATTAGACCTCCTAGTAATCCCCAGCTCCACCAACTGGGGACCAGGTATTAAAATATATGGGCCTATGAAGGTCAGAATCATTCAAACAATCACAGAATATTTCTGTCTCATCCCAATAGCATCTCAGGGAGACCATGGCAAGAAGATCTGAAGTTCAAGACCAGAGAGGACTGCTTAACAAAACCCTGTCTAGAAATGTTAAGGAGAATGGGAAGGCAGATGGAAAGGAAGGGAAGAATAAAGGGAGGGGACAAAGAGGGGGTGGGGAATAAGGAGTTACTGAAGTTAGCATCTGTTTTATGATTATTAATAAGTTATTTTCTTTTCATTATTTCCTCAAATCTATTTTCATGATTACCCCCAAAGCGGTTCAACACATATTATTGTTTTAAATAAAAATCATTAAGAATTGGGGTTTCAGAATTATTGTCCCAGAAACTTCTACAGTTTTCAGAATGTGTGTGTGTGTGTGTGTGTGTGTGTGCGCGCGCGCGCGCGCGCGCGCACGCGTGCGAGCACATGTGTATGCACCTACATATACCATAAAGAAGCAAGAAGACAAACTCAAAAAAAAAGTAACAACATTCAGAATGAGAGAAGCCAAAGGTGGAGATTCATTAAATGGACCCTGAATTGGATGTTTTATAGAGCTTCTGGGTCTTCCTCTGTGCCCGACTGGTCCTGTTTAGGTACTCACCCCCTTACTTACTTACTCACCCCCTGTACCTTTCCACTGTTTCGCCTCACAATGTTTTCTGGGAACAAGAAATATTCATTTCAAAAAGCCCGATTTTGCTTTTCTAGTCTACTCATGCTCCTCTCTCAGAGATTCATGCCCACTGCTGTCTGGGAAAGGGTCAATGACTGTCCTAGCTGTGCAACGCTGAGATGGGATGGAGTCTAGGAAGTATTTGTCTAAGAAAGAGAGGACTCTTCTGAGTTGGGCTCCTGGGACTGGTTCAGGCAGCTGAGGTAAACCTCTGGAGGGCAGTGAACCTGAGGCTCCATCAGCAGGGTCATCTGTAGAGGCAGAAGGACAGAAGTGGAGAGAAGAATGCCAGAAGCCACTACAGTGTAGCTCAGAGGAAGATGGTCATTTCCCAAAAAGTCTAATGTCCAAAGCTGGTCTTGAGAGGGATGAACCCAGGATATGCTTTGATAACTGTCGGAGTGGCTAGAATCAGCGTGAGGTCTCTCGCAGATGGCTTCCAGAGATGGAGAGAGAGAAGAAATGTAAACATCATTTCATTGTTAGTTTAAAGCAATAGTGGCCCTGCCTCTCTTAGCCACAGGTAGGTATTGTAGTCCTGGACTAATGTCCAATCATCTGAGTAGCCGTTTTCTTATCAAGGAGAAAAATCATTAATGAGAAATAGTTGTCAACATAATATCTTCTTTGGTTTTAAGCCAATATACAGAGTGTACAGTCCCTTAAACTGTTAAAGAAACACGCCAATCAGCTACCACCTTGGCCATACTTCCCTTCTTGTGTTTAAGGCCATTCAAATGGCCAAAATTAATCATTTTTATTTTTTTATTGTTAAAGCCACTTAAGGATCTTCAGGGGTCATTCTTGAGCCGAAGAGGAACCTCTGGCTCCTCCAGCATTTCTTTTACCAGTTGTTCTGTCTATGTGAAGATAAGTCAAAGGCCCTGCTTGACCATGACTTCCTTTGAAAATGTTTCCTCAGTATTGACCCTCCTCTTTGTAGATTGGACAGTGATTGGAGCTTACCAAGTGACCTCATCTTGGCCTCCCTGAACAAGAGAACAGGAGACTCTCTATAGTTACAGAGTATTTTTGAGAGATGTCCCTTAGTTCCCTGGAACCTACTAGACTTTGGAGGGCAAAAGGGAAAATCATATTGCTTTCAGTTTCTCTAACCACATTAGTGAAACCTCCAAGTATGGTTATTGAACAGAAGGCCAGTTACACCAACCTGGCACTTTGAATGACTCTGTGATATTTAGATAAAATTTGGGCAAAAACAAAGCACTTAAATAAAGTTTGATTCTTTATGCCAGTCCTAATAATTGTTATGCAAAGTATACCAATGACTCCATTGATTAAAATAGAGCTTTGACAGCAATGTATTAAAACTTGTCACTTTGCAAATCCCTAAATAACTTTCTCTGACCCTTGTAACTTCTTGAAGGTTTCCAGATTTTTTGGGATTTTTTTTCCATAGAAAAAAAGTATCTAGTCATGATGATCTCCTGTAAATTTTCACAGCTGACTGTATATCATAATCTGGCAGTTTTTTGGCTTAGAAGATAGTGCTTTGTAAAATCACCTTAATAAAAGAAATCTGAACCTAAACCGACACATAAGTTAATACTACCTGTGTACATAATGTTAATGTATGTGGCTTGATAAGCCCCCCCAGTAAGCCTTATAGAAAGCACAGTGATCTACCATACCCATGCTTTTTGATAAATGCAAAAGTCACTGGCTTTTTTTTTTTTTTTCAAAATGGAACCTACTGGTTTACAGAAAGCAGTAGACTCAGTGTTGTGTCCAGAGACTGACTCGACCCAAAGCACATGTTCTACTGGTGTGGAGTTGTCCAGATGAGACTCATAATCTACTGGGTTATGCATTTAGGAAGGAGGCTGACATGCTTTTCCTTTAGAGTCTTTAACCTGATAAGGTCATCGATGAATGGCAGTAAGCAACCATGAGTCATAACGGGAAGGACCAGGCTGATAGAAGTATCTGCCTCTACCTATGTCTAACCTGAAATCCTGGCTAGATTTGAGGTGACCAATTGCTCGGAAGCCCATCATAATGTCTGTTATTTTTTGAGTTGACTAATGAGAAGGCTCTGTGAATATAGCTGGGTCAAACTCACTGCAAGGGAGACATCCCTGGGAACATAGTGGGCATGCCTTGGGGATTTTGCTTGATTGCTCCTTTCTTTGTCTCATTCTGCCCAGTGTTTGAGAAGGCAGCTGAACGGTGACTTTGGAGGTATCTTGGAATCAGTTTGTCCCATCTGCAGTGAGATGAAGGAGAAGAGAGAAAGAAACCTTGGGTTGGGCTTGCCATTTCTCCACCCTCATGCTCTAATCCACTTGAATGATCATGCCCAGTCTGACATCAGGGAGCAGCTAAGACAGTCTACTCTGTCCCAGGGAGAGGCTGGAGTAAGTAGTAGGATTTTTACATCTCACCTGTGACTCAGCACCCTTCGGTCTCCTGGTTTCCTCCTTTAGCAAGCCACATAATATGTAAGCCACTCTCATAAAACTCCTTCTAATATGGATCAGTTTATCAGTCTGTTCCTTTAGAGAACCCTGACTAAAACACCAGTTTCTATGCATTTGCTCTGCTTAACACTGCATCCTGTGCATAACCAAGCCTGCATCAGTTCCTTCCCTAGGACTCTTCTGCTCTTTTTGGATAGGTTTTCCTTGGGATTTCAGCTTTTAAGATGTCTGTGTTTAAGAGTCTAATCTCTCTGGGTGTGATTTTTGGTTTTTTAGATGTTAGAGACAGTGGTGATGCTTGTGGATTTTAACATTTAAGATGATGATGATCAGAATAGCATTTTAGTGGTTGTGATGACCTCTGGGTTTCAGTGTCTCAGTTTGCCTAAAATAATCCCCATGCTCATTCTCCAGGTTTAACAGCTAGGTTGTGTGGTTATAAAGGCTGCTGGGGTCAGTTTGATGGGTCTGCACATTATTCTAATTTCCACTACAGTCTCACACAGCACATCATTTCTGTTAGCTAATATTTGCATGACAGAATTCTCACCTTAGCCTAACCTTTCCCTGTCAATCTCTTTGGTATTCCAGCCAGTTATGCCTTGGCCTGAGTTCTAGTTCTCAATATGTAGCAAGGTCCCAGGCTGCTAATCAGCAAGGACACTGAGATATGTGGGGAATTACCGATTAATCCATGGAATATGTGCCCAAAATAGCGTCTGGATAGGCCTACCACGGTGAGCCTACGAAGTGCCCTGAACATGCGCCAAGAGCGCTGGGTGACAAATTAAGTATGGAGCAGCTGGTTCTTTAATGATGTTGGAAATGTCACTTAGTAATACACGAAAATTTCTAACGATGAGCTATAATTGTCAAACATTAATGCTATTTTAATATGGTTGTATCAAGTTCATGCCTGGACAGATGTGACTGGGGAAGATAGTAACATGCTCTGTGAGGCACAACTTCTGACTTAGATCACGTGGCTTCACATTTAAATTTTGCTCATTTGCACTCCAAGTTTTCTAGTCATTATACAAAAAGCTGAACAACTGTATTTTTTAATTGGGTATATTAACAGAATAACTTTACAAATAGATGGTAAGATGTCATAGCAACACTCCAGGTGCCACAGCAGAAAACCATCCAATCTTGCAACCAAAGCAAATGCCACAGTTGTCAAATTGTGTATATACTGGCTATAGTCACGCAGGGGACTTAGACTATATAATTTACACACTTTGGTATTAAAATAAAAATAATTCAGGCTCAACACAAAATCAAGTACTTCCTCTGCTACTAATATTAGTCAAATTTAGAAATATATAAATGTTTAAGCAACCTTTTTGTAAATGGAGTTAAGAACAAGACAATAACATAAAACATTATGTCTAAATTTTCTTGAAAATATGAAAAGTGAGTAGACATAATGCATCAGCTTTTGAAACATTTAGTAAGTTGCATTGAATATCAGTACTTTCACAGAGTTAATAACTTGGCTAATTTTTACTAAACCAAAAGAAAAATTAACATGCTTTTCAAAAGCTCAAGTGATACCTGAGGTCTGAATTTTAAATTCAAATTTAATACATAAAGCTTTAATGAGAATAATTATTCTGTCCATATCATCTCATTGTCTGTATTAACTGATCTCTTTACAGTTAAGATACAACTGACACGTAGAAATATCACCACTGTCAAGTGTTCAGTTTCTTGCAATAAGTATATTCTTACGCCAATTACGCCAGCATCAATTATATCTGTCTCTATTCCTCTTTCTCCTCTCTCTCTCTCTCTCTCTTTCTCTCTCTCTCTCTCTCTCTCTCTTTCTCTCTCTCTCTCTCTCTCTCTCTCTCTCCCTCTCTCTTTCTCCTATTTACACAATCCGGCTCACCCATGACTTTCCTTGACCATATTCCCTGAAGAGCCTTCTCCTTGCCACTCGTAGCAATATCCACCCCCTCCCCTCCCCCCTCCACACCATTATGGTATCGTTACATAGAAAATTTGCCTCTATTTGAGTACATAGTTGGACTTTTTGAGCATTTTAAAATATAATATATTTGAAAAGGATAGTTTTCACCTTTTCTGCTGTTGGAAAGGAAGTGAGGGAGAAGATACAAGGAGCCTTCAGCTAAATAAAAAATACGAGAATTTACCTTTCATTTTTATTTCCATTGTGTTTCAAATAAAGTATATAAGTTTATTTTGTTCTTAAAACTTTATAAAATCTTCCTCTTGGATTTGGGTGAAATTTTCTAAAAGACACTCATTGTGGGGCTGGTGCAGTTTATAAAAGCCATGTGAAAACATAAAAATCTCTTTATACATGCTTTCCTTATAAATACAAAATGTATTCCTTTATTTAATAATTTTAAAAAATCTCTTCAAAATAATTTATTAGTAAACACATGATCAAGTTGCTTCTTGATTATGGAGTACTAAACTTAAAACACCTGCATACCATCTGCCATCTACAAATACTGTAATCTTTGTCCAACCATTGAAGGAACAGCATAGGGTTGGAGAGATAGCTCAGCAATTACGAATGTTAGCTGTTCTTAAAGAGGTCCAGGTTCTCAGTATCCACAGTCCTGTGGAAAGTAGCAAAGAAAGTACCTAAAGACATAAGAGAATAAACCCAACTTGTAGCTCTAGAGGCCAAGTTTTAATACACTTTTATAAATGTTGGCTTCTCAATGATATATGGCTATATCCAAGAACTTTAAAAGATTTTAGATGGTTCCAGTTTGTTATTGACATCTTAACCAAGGAGCTGTCAAATCTTTCTCCACAATATCATGTAGGAAATGAACATCAAGTTTCTATATAGTTTTTACATCAGCTAGGCAAGAAGTAAGCCTCATGTAATTTAAGATAAAAGCAGGTGAAATTAGTCTCCTGCTGAATAAATACGACAACTTTAACAATACAGATTTTGTTTATTATTTGCATTATTATTAAAAATTGAAAAAGCAAATACGAATATTAGACATCATGGGGTAGCAAGCTCAGAAAACAGACGTGGCCCTTTCTCAGAGGTTTAGGGGTACAAAAATAAGGAGTATGATTACTAATGCATAGGTATCCAAAGGTGGGCTTTCCTGGGACCGAGCCAGACTTCTAAGGATGTTGAGAGCTGTGATCGATAATTTCTGAAAGTGTTGGAGCTGCTGGCTAAAATCCACAGCCGCCTCTTGAATGAACTGCAGTGGGAGGCAGCTGCAGTTGTGAACAAGTCCCCCCAACTTTGTGTGGCCCCCACAGTCTCCTTGTGGTGACCTGTCTTGACAGAATGAACACAGAATGGCTGGTGAAACAGGAAGAGGGCTTGAGAATATAGAAGCTGCACTATGACACTAAAGATGGAAAGGTGAGATTGAAACTGAGAAACAGTTTCAACATTGATATATACCACATACAAAACGCTTGTGGGGCATATTTAGCAGGGAAACAGAGGCAAGGTGGTGAGGGCACAGAATCCGGTCAGAATCTCTGTTTCATTTTTGAGACTATGATAAAAAAAAAAACTAACAAAGGCAACTTCTGGGAGAAAGGGTTTATTTCCGGCCACAACTACAGGAAACAGCTTATCATAGCCGAGAAGACAAGGCTACAGGAACTTGAAGTAGCTACTTGCAGCACATACACAGTGTGAGCCTTCTAATGCTCATTGTTCTTGCTCCACCTCTTCAGGATCTCCTGCCTAGGGAATGGAGCCACCCATAGTGAACACTTGCCCACTCAATGAATGTAATCAAGATAAGACCCCACAGGTATCTCTAAGTAGGAGAACTAGACAATACCTCGATGACACCCCCCTTCCTCAGAGGTTCTGTACTGTGTAAAGTGAACAATTAAAGTTAACTGTCACAGTGTCACCAAGAGACAAAAATTCCAAATAATGTTAAATTCTATGGCTTAAAGAAGGAGACCTTCTGTTTCATGGTTAAGAACTATCTAAATAGGCGTTTTGAGAAAATATCCCAAACAAATTCAAAATTAAATAAGTAGGAGTGGTCTTGACCACTCTCAAAACTTTTGCCACAAAAGGAAAAGGAATATTGAAAAATAACCCAGATGTCAGAGTTAAGAAAAGGTGTTTTGTTTAATAAAGGAACAAAAAAAAAGCATTTTTTAATAAATAAGAAATATTTTAATTTTTAAAAATAATGTCTATTAATTCTTTGAGATTTTCATATGGCATTTTTTTTTTTATCACAGTCACCTTCCTCCCTCAACTCTTTCCACACCCACCATCTCTACTTTCACCTCTTCACCCACCAGACTTTGAGTATTCCTTCCAACATCCACCTCACCAACCTAATGCCAGTTTGTGTTGCCCAGCCTCTCTGGGGACTGTAACCTGGCTCGGTAATGACCAACTTAACATACTAAGGGTCACATCATTAAAGAAAATGATCTTCTCTCTCCCAGCATCTATCAAATGCCAATAGCTCATCTGTATGAAGTAGTATAATGTCATTGTCCTGCTCAGTCACAAGTAGGACAAGAACAAACTACAAATGTTATTCACACTTTCTCCATCCTCTCTGTTTTTGCTACAGCTCTCTATATTACTTTTCTGTTTGTTTGTTTTTGTTTTTGTTGTTTTGTTTGTTTTGTTTTTGTTCATTTGTTTTTTGGTGTTTTGAGACAGAGTTTTTCTATGTATAGCTCTGGCTATCCTGGACTCTTTATAGACCAGGCTAGCCTTTAACTCACAGAGATCCACCTGCCTCTGCCTCCCTAGCACTGGGACTAAAGTTGTGCACCACCATGCCCAGCATATTTTTAAATATTTATGGATTTGATTTTACCTGTGTGTATGTGTGTGCACCATGTGTGAGCCTAGTGCCTGTGGATGTCAAAATATGGTGTCCGATCCCCTGGATTCTTGTAATTGTTCCGGGTCCTCTGCAAGAGCAGCCAGTGTTCTGTTCTGCTAAGGTGTCTGTCCAGCCCTTTTGTCTTAGTCAGTGTTTCTATTCCTGCACAAACATCATGGCCAAGGAGCAACGGGGAAGAAAGGGTTTATTCAGCTTACACTTTCCACATTGTTGTTCAACACCAAAGGAAGTCAGGACAGGAACTCAAGCAGGTCAGGAAGCAGGAGGAAGCAGGAGCTGATGCAGAGACCATGGAGGGATGTTACTTACTGGCTTGCTTCCCCTATGCAAGCCCGTGACTATTAATTCTTTGAGATTTTCATATGGCATTTTTTTTTTTATCACAGTCACCTTCCTCCCTCAACTCTTTCCACACCCACCATCTCTACTTTCACCTCTTCACCCACCAGACTTTGAGTATTCCTTCCAACATCCACCTCACCAAAATTCCAGCATAGGAGCCTCCCTTGAGGAAATGCCTCCATGAGATCCAGCTGTGCAGGCACAAAGAAGGCAAAGGCAGCTAATGCCCTGGGGCATAGAGTTACAGGTAGTCGTGAGCCATCTACTGTGGGTGCTGGGGACTGAACTCGCGTCCTTTGGAAGAGCATCACCTGGTCTTACTGAGCCCCCTCTCCAGCCCCTTAATCGTATGTGTATAGGGGTATTACATGTGAGTGCAGTTCCCTGACAAGCCCAGAAGATGACACTGACTCCCTTGGAGTTTTACATGACTGTGAGCCACTGCATGGGTGCTAGGAATTGAGCCAAGGTCCTCGGCAAGAGCAATGGATGCTTTTAATTGCTAAGCCAGCTCACTAACCCTGTGGTGTTTATTACAGGGAGAATAAGAGAAAGAGAGAATAGCTAGTGCACATTAGTCATGTCTGTGATGTGAAAAGCAAATCATTTCACTTATTACATATTTATTCATTTTCCCCTACCTCTTTCCCACATTTCATAGCATGTGTGCCTGTGGCTCTATATGAAGATTTTACTTTACATTTAATACATTTGTTGACTTCATATTTGACAACAAGACTGACTTCTCTCTGGCTTCATTTATTTATTTACGTAAGCATCTGTGTGAATGTGCATGTGTGTTTGTATTCGTGTGGAGGCCGAAGACTGACAGCCAGGTGTCTTTATTTCTTAATTACTCTGTATCTCAGTTTTTGAGGCAGGGTCTCTTACGGACCCTGGAGCTCACCAAATTGGCTAGTGGGAATTGGCAAAAAGGACTCCTCCTGCCTTCGTCTAAACAGAGCTGGGATCATTGACATGAGCTGCCACACCTGGCTTTTGATTGCTAAGCCAGTACTAGGGATGGAACTCAGGTCTTCACACTCGCATGGCAAGTGCTTTTCTGAGCGACTCACCTCCTAGTTTCAGTGAAGTTTCAATGAGATGCAAGTAGACCCTGTAAGACAATAATTGCTATTTCTTAGGTGTTCGTGGAGAAACAAAGGAAATGGAGACAATCATCATAGCTAACCATCTCATGAAACAAGGGGAGGAATTTTCCAGCTATACATGGCTGAGATCAGTAGTCCTTAAGTCATACAATGTTTGTCTCCCTCCCTATCTGCACAGTGGCCATTTGCCCCCTTCTCCATCACAGCACCCTATTAACAATGAGTTCTCCCAATCCTTAATAAGGAACATTGTTACTCAGAATCTATGCTGACCCGTGTTATCTCCTAAATATTACCGTGTTCAGTTGCCCTTTTATTAATTCCGTGATGGAAGTGTCTTATCATGCTATGACTCTTAACTCTCTTTGAACTCTTTGGCACTCTGAAATCAGCGCGTTGTTCGGTGGTTCTGAGCTTCCGCAGAACCTGAGGCTATTAGCTATCTACTTGCCTATTGAAAGTGACTGATAATCTTTAATGATTAACAGCCTGTGGATTCCTTAAGCACAAACAGTTCCGTAAAGAAACCAAAGGGTTTGCATTTCAAACAAATGGCTACACTAACTAGACAGCATGCTCTGCCTCGTCCAGCATAAAACCAAGTCTTTCACATTGTCTTAACATCTGGATCTTGTCTGTTACTGAGGCAGGACACATGGACTGGTGCTGGGTGGGGACATGAAGTAAAATCAGTTTTTATGACTATTATCTGATCTTGCTTTTAGACTGAAAATTATCTTCTTTGTTTAAGTCAGACTATGCCATGTTTGACTTTTAAGAGAAGGTCATGTTTCATTGGGAACAAGTAACAGTGACATAATCTACTCCTTTCCTTCCCTCCGACAACAAAACAAATCAAAACAAAAACAACAAGCAAATTTACCCACTTAGTGTTTGTTGGAAAAAGAGGAGTCATAATCTTGGTTGCAATTTCTCTGCATGACTAATGGGTTTAAAATTTTAAATTACATGCGTTTGTTAAAATATTATACTCCTCTAAAAATATAATATACTAGGTCTAGATGTTGCAACTTTTCAAATTGTTTATTTAAATTTGATAATGGTTGGATCTTTAGAAATGTATTTCTAAATTGGATATCAGAACCAGTATTTCACATCTGATTAAAAGTTTTTGTCTGATGCTAACATTATACTTTACTGTCTATCAACTTGTACAAAATTTTATACATATTAAATATATGCCTTTCAAGAAAATGTCTCCATCTATTCTGTCTTTTGAAAGATTGAGTCTCTGTATGTAGCCCTGAGTGGGCTTTGACTTTGTAATTCTGTTTCCTCTGTCTCCTGATTGTTGGGATTACAGGCACGTGCTGACAGTAAGTGTGAACACATTAAAAAAGGATTCTACAGGTAATTTGCCAGACAAATGATTTTTTTCAAATATGACTCCAATGTTTTGAAAATAAATCTACCTTTTAGTTTAAAATGGCAGAGTTTTTTTTAAGATAATAAATGATTGCGGAGGAGGAATTTTCATATTGGCTGGTCCTGTCCCCAGTAACCCTCGTCATGACTAGAACCATCACACACAAAGGAATACAGACATTGCAGTAGGGAGTCTAGCTACGGAATGACAGGAGCTCCAGAAGTTATACTTTGAATGACAGATAAGGTTTGTCTGGGACTCAGAGCTCTTAAATGGTGCTGTAGTTACTGAAGTTAGAAAGAAAGATGAAAAGAAACTTTATCCTTCCAGATACTTAAAGCTAGACCTAGCCAAGTGCTGGAAAACAAAATACAGGAAAATCCCCTGGATGTGTTGCCAGGGTTGACTGACCTCTGTGTAACTTTCTGTTCTGCTGATGTAGCCACAGGGCTCTAGAGTCTGGCTTGCTCTCTCACTGGCTCCACTGTGACTTCAGAGGACATGTTTGGCCTGGCTGGTTTCCTCCCTCTCAACCGTCTCCCAGGAGGGTTTAACAATGGCAATCACTTGAAGAGGCTTGATTCTTAAAAGCCCTTCAGGACTAGAAAGAGAAAATTATCAAGGAGATAAAAATCATTTTTCTCTTTAGTTGCAGGCCAGTACAAATTGAAATCTAAAAATCAAGCCAACATTGGTCTAATTGTTAATGTATATCTGCTTTTACTGTGTTTCCACGTAATTCAGTTCATTATGTATAATTTGGCTTCACATGTGTTTACTGAGGCATCCTTTTGATGAAGATACTCAAATCTTGGGCCTAACGTTACTGACTCTTCTGAGAATTTAAGGGATTCTTAACTGTGTGAAAAGCAGAAAAGAGAAATCTCTCACATCCAGATCTACTGAACTCAAGAACTCAAAACTTAAAATTCTTAAAAGTCCCTCAGGACTGGAAAGAGAAAATTGCCAAAGAGAGAAGAATTATTTTTTCTCTTTAGTTGCTGGCCAGTACAAATTGAAATGTAAAATTAAAAGCACCATTGGTACAATATAATAATAAAAGGGCAGTTGATGTAGCAGCAAATATTTTAAGGTACCTTGCAGTTTTTTTCAAGCCAGAGGCTGAGAGCAGAATCTTCCCCCGGCTCTCTGCATAGTTAAGAGCAGAATCTTCCCCCAGCTCTCTGCATAGCTCTGACCTGGAGTTTGATGACATCTTCTGCTGCTTCATGGTCCTTGAGCAGTGAGTAAGACAGTGGACCCGATACTATGTGGTACAATTTTCACCTGATACATTCTGAAGCAGACTTTTAGACTTCACTGTGGCTCTTTCTGTAGCAAAATTAAGCTTTTGTGGCTGATTGGTTGGTGTTATTAGTGGTTTGTTTGTTTCAGTGGTAGAGACCAAAAGCATTAAACAAAAGTATACAAATTATAAACTTAAGGGATGGAAGTGACTGTTTCTAATGAGAAAAAGAAGTTGAATGTTTAAAAATAAAAAGACCATAAATATCATAAATGTATATTGCTGGGCAGTGGTGGTACACACCTTTAATCCCAGCTCTTGGGAAGGCAGAGGCAGGTGGATTTCTGAGTTCGAGGCCAGCCTGGTCTACAGAGTGAGTTCCAGGACAGCTAGGGCTACACAGAGAAACCCTGTCTCAAAAAAACAAAACAAAAAAATGTATATCACACTATAAAAACATACAAAATCCAGGCAAAGAAAAGGATGTAGGTTACCCATTTGACATACTTTTTTTCCTGTAGGATTTTGCCTGGATGGCATCATCTTTTTATGTGAGTATAATTTTGTTATCACCAAGGGTCTTGATCTGGTTCTTTCTGCCAGTTAGAAAAATTAAAAGACAGGAAAAGTTCCGAAGTGCAACAGGTTGTGTCGGGGAGAAGAGAAAGGTTCAGTGCATGAGGAGGACTCTCCAAGGCCTGTAGATGGCTGCCTCCTCCACACGTTTTCCCAAGGAGCCAACAAATACAGCAGACAGAAAAAGCCAACGCTGGTCTAATTGTTAATGTATATCTGCTTTTACTGCACTTCTACTTAATTCCATTTATTATGTATAATTTCACTTCCCATGTGTTTACTGAGGCATCCTTTTGATGAAGATACTCAAATCTTGGGCCTAACGTTACTGACTCTTCTGAGAATTTAAGGGATTCTTATCTGTGTGAAAGGGCCCTCTAGAAAGGAGGAGAGGAGACCAGGGAACCCTAAAAATCCAACCCCTCCTCTAGGACTGAGGTTTGTAAGAGTCTTTGAAGAGGTCTCTCCGATTTCGGTTAGTTAGTTTGATCAAACACAGGGTGACTGATAGGCCTACAAATTTGGCATAAACATGTTGGGATCCTGCCTCTCTCTCTCTCTCTCTCTCTCTCTCTCTCTCTTTGTGTGTGTGTGTGTGTGTGTGTGTGTGTGTGTGTGTGTGTGTGTGTGTGGTGTATCAGTCTTCTATCACTGGTAACTGCATTGCACGCAAAATGTGAATCCGTGTGTAGAAGCAATCACTATAACTTGTTTGTGCCCGGAAAGTCATAAGAACTATGTATCTGACATGTCCTTGTTTATTGCGGCTTTTGTTTGGAAAGTGGAGGAATTTTCCACAGACCAGCTTCTGTCCTTATACCAATGTCCACTTCTCTCCTCCATCGTACTCAGTATCAAATGAGCTGTACACACTGACTTCACTTGCCCGGGCTCGTAATGTTTCCACCTCATGGGAAGATGGTGCCTGGAAGCCATCATTCCTTCCCTGGACAGCTAGCAATGACTTTACATGTGTGTGACTGTCAGCCACATAAATAGAGTGAACAAATCTCCATCACATCCCTCTTAGCTCAATTCCCGTAACATCCTTGCCACTTCAGTATGGCATTAGTGGAGAAATTGGAACTGGCTACTATCAAATCCATCTAAGTGTTTTTGCCTTGGCAATCTCACAAGGTTGTGCAAACATGTAAACATACATTGGCTTTTCTTCCGAGTCCGTGTGGTGAGGGGGTTATCCTGGAAGTAAGGTCTGTGAGGCTTCACCTTTATCAGCTTCCTGTTGAATTCTTCCCTGGCAGAAGGTTTGAACAGGGGTGCTTCAGCTGCACCAGGCTCTATTTAGCCATTTCACAGACCTTACCTCCTTCCACGCCGACTATATTCCAAAGTCATTCATTGCAGCCCACAGTGGCTCTGTCTGATGCTCCTGCATCTTATTCCCACCACCCCAACCACACAACCCTGTCTCACTCCACTTTATTCCTCGTCGCCTCCCACTTCTCTCAAAACGATTTCCCTTATTTGTCAGGTTTCCCCAGTAAGATGTTTTCCTACAGGAGAGGGAATCTTTTTTGTGCAACTCACTGATACATCCTCTAAAGCTCAACTGCTAGTTCTTTCGAATAGCCTTTTGAAAGATTGGACAAACTAGAAATATAGATATCTTTTAACTACCTAAACAATTTTACTTTATCATTTAAGCCTCCAACTCTGGTCCTCCATCCTGCTGGGTTGGTGGGGAGATGATGCAGGTGAGACTCTTCTGCAGATGTTATGCAGTGAATGCTTGTACCTCTTTCAAAGTCATATGCTGTGATGGAACTTAGTGGTACGGTCTTGGAAAGATAATTAGGTCTTGAGGATGGAGCCCCCATGACAGAGCTTAGAGCCCTTGTAGAAGACAGATACAACAGAGATGAAGGTTGATTCCCCTTGTAAAAATGTATGGAGGTGGTAGCCTTCTACAAACGTCAAGGAGATTCTCAAATCTCCAAGTGAATCTGCTGGCACTGTGACCTTGGACTTCCAAGTCTCCAGAACTTAGAAAAATGAATGTCTGTATTTAAATCACCTAGTCTATGTTGCCCTTCTATAGCATCCCAAACAGACTGAGACACCAGAATTTGCAAAACTCCTGGGGTTATACAGAATTCTAGGTTACATGCCACTTGTTTTCACTGAAGTCACTGAGAGCCATGGTATTGGTTAATAGTCATTAATCCAGATTCCGTTTCTACAACATTTGAGCAGCAGGGGGTGGAGCCAAGTATCCTTCCTAAGAGGCAGCAGCTGTTTCTCTCTGGGGCCTGCCTCTTACCTCCCTGTCACCAGCACAGTGAACACTGTTTCCTGAGAACCCCACAGGCCATTCTCTGAGCTAGTCTTTTATTACTTATCTCAGTGACATTCTTCTCTCTTTCCTCCCTGACTGGAATATTTAGCACACTTATTTCCCGGAGTTCTAGTCTTTCCCAAACTAAGATGGGTGATTACCATCTTCTGTTCCATCTCAGCAAATGGTTCTGAGGCAGGGAAATGGCAGGAGTCTGAATACCTGCTTAGAATATAGCAAGAAAGAGAAAATCTGAAGAATAAACACAAGTGTCACAGTTTGATAATTATCCTGCAAGGAACATTTTATATATTCTCATGTATTACAAAGAAATAAACTTTTAGCTTATCTCTTTGTATGATTCTTTTAAAAAGGTGTGTGTGTGTACACAGTGTGTTTGTATGTGTGTGTGTACATCTGTGCATCTATGTGTGTGCACACAGTGTGTCTCTGTTTATGTGTGTGAAGGTACCTGTGCAGGCAGAGTGGAAATGGAGTCACAGGCAGTTGTAAGCCACCTGATTAGGTGAACTTGGGTCCACTGCCGGCGAAGCCAGTGATCCTAACTTGGGCACCATCTTCCCTGCCTCTGTATGTATCACTCTATGTTTGAATTATGGTTCCCCCGAATTTTTATGTAGAAATCTTGCACCCCCATACTTCAGAATGTGGTTAAATTTGGAAGTGGAGCTTTAAAATGGTAATTAGAGTGGGCCCTATTCAAAATGATTGATCTACAGACAGCATGCTGTGGTTTGAATGTAAAGCGTCCCCTGTCAGATCCTGTGTTTGAACACTTGTCTCTCAGCCGGTGGTTCTGGAGCAAGAGGGTTGGTCAGGGCAGGCCTTGGGGTTTTATAACCTGACCTCACTTCCGATCAGCTCCTTTAGTGGGAACACAATAGGAATTCAGGACCACTGCCTCCTGAGCCTATTGCCTTGCCTTCCCCACTGTGGGGAGTCATATCCCTTCTTTAGCTGTAATACAGAGTGAATCAGTTCTTCCTTAAGTTGACTATTATCAAGTATTTGGTCATATCAATAAGAAAGGTTGTAACTGATACTGTGAAAACACTGCGGAGAGCCATCTACAAGCCAATGGAAGACTACGAAGCACCCGTCTCTACAGGTATCCTGATCTCAGAACCCTCCTACTTTTGACTTGCTGTAATAAAGTATTTGACAGAAACAACCCAAGGGAGAAATGACTTATTCTGGTTGCAGGTTTAGGGATATAGTCTATCATGACAGGAGGAGAGTATGGTCTGGGCACCTCATATCCTGAAGCAGAAAGCTTTAGCCAGAGCCAGAAGTGGACATGGCCCTTCAAGGTTCACTCTTGGTGACCCACCTGTGCTAGGTTAGACCACAGTCACAATGTGCTAGGTTATTCCACAGTCTCCAAAAGTGCTGTCACCAGCTGAAGACCAAGTGTCCGAATACAAGACATTCAAGTCGTAACACCTCTAGCACTGTGAAATGCTTTTGCTGTGTAAGTCCCGAGGTCTGTGGTCTTTGCCTGGTATTAGCAGCCCCAGCAATGTGCATACCCTAGTGCTCCAAGACTGAGAAAGGCAGCAACTCTGAACTCTGTGCTCCAACAGCTGTTGCTGGTGAGCCTGCCCTCTGTTCAGAGACCCTCCTGAGAGAATGTAGACAGCTAGGAGCAGTGGTTTCTCCACATACCACTTTCCACCTCAGAACAGAGAGGTCATACTGTGAAGAGTGGAAAATGCCTCAGGGAGGGCATCCTCTCTCACTGCTGGTTCTGCCACCCCGCCCCTCCCACAGGACGCCAGAGCTCAGTCTGCACCTGCTCAAATGGCATTTCGATAATGTGCCTTGGAAGGCACAAATATTCCAGGCCCACCAGGCCTTAGTGGGTCAGTAGGTAATGAGGAATCCTCTGACAGAAATATTGTAGCACATGTCACCGTGACCGCACAAATGTTTAGGTGTTGATTATCTCTGTATGCGTTTTGGAGCTTGGGCAGCTGGTGGCGGCTGGGACAGGGAGAGCCAGTTTTCATCAGGGGCTGTGGCACCGAGGCTACCTGTGTTCCACTAGATTATCCTTCACCCACACACAGTGGCTGCGAGGGCATGAGTACATGAAACTGGGAGGGAGTTGTTGTAGTGGGCATAGGGGAAGGATGAGGATGGAAGGGACTACCACATGGATTTGATCTAAACACACGGTATGCGGTGCACGACATTCTCAGACGACACCAGTAAAATCTAAAATAGCTTAAACCTTGCAACAGAAAAAGTTGGTGGAAGGCCCTCCTTTTCCTCCCGTTTTCCTCCTCTAAACATATGTTAGTTCAATAAAGCACAATATCAGAAAAGATTTTCAAAAATGCTAGTGTTTTATTACCCCCCACCCCCAGGGTTGCTTTCTTCAGGCAGCAGGTAGATGAGTAATGAAACTTGCTTTATCTCTTCGTTCTCATTCGTCCATGTGGTAAAACATAGAAGTATTTCTTTGAGGGAGTCTAACTCTCTAGTAATTGGGTTCTGAGAGCTTATGTTTTAGCCGCTTACTTGTGGTGGTTATAACTCCCACAAGCTGGCTACTATTTATAGAGTAATTAACTCTCCGTTCTATTCAGGTGCTGGCATGGAAGCTGCTGAAGCAAGAGCAATGTTGTTCTCCCCGCTCTCATTGGCCCCATTCTGTCCCAAACAGGGATTTTTTTCTTTTTGTGTGAGGCTCTGTCCTTTTAGCTGAAAGTGGGCTGAGCAAAGGGTGTGATGCAAGAGAGGGCGGTACAGGTGCTGGGAGGGCGATGGGGAGGCTCGGCCTCCGCGCACTTTCCCCGCAGCCGGCAGCTGGGTAGCCTTGCGTCCTGCACCCTCCGCACCAGCCCAGCTTAAGACGCATCCCCCTCCTGCACCGCGGCTTCGCCTGGCTTTCTCCAGCTCTTATGCTGCCCAGCTGAAAGGAGAAGATGGGCACCGGAGATTTCATCTGCATTTCCATGACTGGAGGGGCGCCCTGGGGGTTCAGACTGCAAGGAGGCAAGGAGGAGAAGCAGCCCTTGCAAGTCGCAAAGGTAGGAGGGCCAAGAGAGGCTTTCTGAGCAGTTGGATGCAGGGAAGGCAGAGAGGGGAATGAAAACAACCTGTTGATGGTCTTTCAGGTCATTTGCTTGTTTTCTGCGCTGTCGATGAACTTATCTAGAATGTGGCTTTTTTTTTTTTTTTTTAAAGAATTCCATGGGGAAATGTCCACCAAATGCCATGTAATTAGCTATCAATCAACGGAGGGAATGCTAATTCTATCAGGTGAAATACAGGCTGGTTAATTGTCATCTGACAGCCAGCAACATTTAAACTGCTTTCATGCATTCTCTCCCTGATGTGTTACTGGACTCTCCACAGAGGAGACAGGCCTCAGCTCCCCGTAACTACTGGGCATGGACATTTGGTGGGCTCTAACAAATAATTGGCAGTGACATTTATTGTGCAACAGGCGTAAAAAGGCCAGTTTGGGGCAATAATCTTTAAGGTTTAAAGAACTGTCATGAGATCTGTTTTAAGAGACCAGCCTTTTAAGGATTTAAAGAAACGCAAAAGCCCAAGTATTGTATATCCCACCGACTATACTCGGGAGGCTAAGAGCTCAAGATAGAGTCATAGATACTTTATTATTTTTTAATTTTATTTTATTAAAATATAATTACATTAATTCTCTCTACTCTCATTATTTCTCCAACTCTTCCTATGTACCCTTCTCCCCCAATTTCTGGCCTCTTCCTTAATGTTTAAATATGTAAGTGTGTGTGTGTGTGTGTGTATACATAAACTATATAAGTACAGTCTGCTGAGTCTCTTCAGTGTATTCACCTTACATATGCAGTAATTACAACTATCTTTCCTGTGCACTTAATGGCTATTTAAAACGTTCTTTATCTTTTGTCATATTAGATTGATTTTCAGTTTAGCATAATACCCATAATCTCACAGAGAGCTCTAGTTTCTAAGTGGCATTCAGCTAAAATGAAGTTTAAAAGCAAGGAAGTAAAAAAACTTTTAATCAAATGTTAACATCGAACTGTAGAATTCTGTGACAGTATTTGAAGACATAAAAGGTTACTTTCTTGCTGCATACGTACAGTTAAAATGAATCTAGGCCTCTATGAAGCATATGGGTCACTGCCTTTGTAACTATATTCCTTTTTACCTTTTACAAATGTTCCCTGTGAAGACAGATGTTTCTTTGAAAGTTTTCTGCTCTCAAGCATCTATCAGAAAATTCTTTCTTTGGTGGTTGAATCCTGCCACCTAGTGAGAAGTGCAGAAATGAAGTCGTGAGCACAGAACTGGAGGATGAAAGCCGTTTATATCTAGAAAGTTCCTCAGAGGTCCCAGTTCTTTTAGCTTTTTTGGATGAGCAAAGAGCCCAGGGACACCAAGTCCTCATCTCCAGGCTCCTGTTTGGGAGGGCAGAGAGATGAAAGGGTTGGAAGGGACCTCTGCTGAAATTCTTTAGGAGTCAGGAACCAACGGCAGATAAAATGCGAATGCCGGATTCAGCACATTACAGGCTCAGGAGACCAAGGCAGATTTGCTCAGTCGCAGTTGGTTGGTTGGCTCCCGGTAGCTGAGATTTGGGTTCTACTTGCAGCTCTGATCTAACTTGC
Source organism: Rhabdomys pumilio (assembly GCA_030674055.1). Lineage (NCBI taxonomy): Eukaryota > Metazoa > Chordata > Mammalia > Rodentia > Muridae > Rhabdomys > Rhabdomys pumilio. Next base: position 33,395,681 of record JANHMN010000001.1, read on the forward strand.
GGTTTGGCCTGAGGCTCATCGGTCACCGGCCCTGACTCAGTTGCCACGGAAGGGGAGATGCTGCCTGGGATAAGGAAAGAGAAACTCAAGGAGGAAATTGGACCTATCCACTCCATGAGTTCTATGTTGCTTAAAAACTTACTAGTGCTAACTGTGTGCTTCAGAGTCCTCCGCCTGCTAATGTGTGGGAACAGGAGTGGCCGAAAGCTGTCGTTCTGCACAGGCTTTGCCATGGCCAAGCCTGGAAGGCACAGTGGCTGTGGGGTTTCTTCTGAGTTCTCTATCGCAATGACGAGTTTGTGGTAACTCTATGAAGCAGGGTGCTGAGGGAAGGGTCCTGTGGATCATCTCCCATCGATCTCTAATTACCAGGCTGCATGAGGGTCAAGAACACTGACCTGACAGACATTCCTCCGAAATCATCTTTCCTAAAATATCCAGGCAGTACGTTGATGGCTTTAAAGGATTGTTCTGAAAGCACCTAGGTCTTCACTCTAATGATCTAATTTGTCAGAGGCTGGGGATGTAGGTCAACGGCAGAGCATGTAGGAGGCTCTGAGTTCATTCCCCGACACGCCTCCACACCACGTTGTATAATTTCCTAGTTTATTTAGAGTCGATTTTAAAATGCTTACCATGAAAGCTTTGAATGTTTGCGTAATTTGTGGTTTTGCGGGTTTTGCGGGCACTCCACCCGCTGCAGTCTGCTTTTCCTGTCGTATGTTAATGAGTCGTAAAATGAGTTAAAATAGGTATAAGCCTCAGATAACCGTGACTATGTCGTTCTGCAGTTGGTTCAAATTTATCATACTTGAGTTTTATATTATCATACTTGTTTTAGAAAGTCCTTCTAGCTTAAGCCTCTCAGTTAACTCAGTGAGCAAACCTCCAGAAAGCTCACTGGAACTTCACAGAGCTCAAGGTGAAGTGAATGTCAGTTGCCTGTAGCCTGTCTTTCTCGTTACGGCTGAGTGACCTCCCAAGTGGAGGGAGTAAGTGAAGAAGCTGGAAGGCTAAGTGGAGGAAGATAGCTAGCAAGTTAAATAAAGAATACGCAAAGGAAGCCCTTGGGAAGTAGAGGCTGGGGTATCAAGTCAGTCATTCACATCTGCATAGTGAGTTCTAGGCCAGCCTAGGCTACATTAAGCCCTCTCTCAACAAAGTCCATACAACTTATTAATTTTAGAGTTAAAAGGTGTGAACATTTCTATAAAAATGGAAAATTTAATTACGGCGAGTACTTGTATCATGACCTTTCACTTATAATAAAATACTTAAACATAGGTTTTTCTCTAATACTGTGTACATATTCTAACTGGCTGAAATAGTATTATAAAATTTAGTTCAGTTCATTAAGATCAGAAATTTAATTGCTTTTTCAATCACCAGGGACTATCTTTTTAGTAACAGTTTAGTTACTTATGAGAGATGCACCAGTATTTTTTAACATTTGCCTGGTACACTGAACAGTATACAAACCCTTAAAAAAAAGAAGAATTTTAGTGAAAGTTTTTATTAACATTTAAACTCAACTGAAAAACTAAAGTCCAAGTGATTGGTAGTATTCTCTACATCTGTTATGCAAAGCATACCTTTGTAACACACGCTCAGAGGACAATCTTTAGCAAAGCAGATTCTCAATTCATCCCGGGAGCAAGTTTATCTAGACAGAAGGCCCCATTGTATGCGTGTTTGCAAATTTCCTCGTGAAAAGGGATGTCAGTGTTTTCACATTATCAAACTCTCTTCGGGGACATGTGCTTACATGGCCATGTCCCTGGCAATCTCTTGGCAAACCCTTTGGAGAAATAATCCTTATAAAGACTTGGAGAAAGTTTTCTTTTACAAACAAATCTTACAATTAAAAATTAACTTACATTTTAAAAGCAATGAACAATTAGAGAGATGAGTCAGACTAAATATAAATTTAGGTGATTCACCACAAAAGTTTGTTTAAAAAAAAAAAAATCTTACGGCCTGCCTCCCGTCTTGAGTTAGTGGGTCTGAGGTTGGCCCTGGCATCAAGATTTCTTAACATTCCAAGGGGAATTTTGGTAGGTGAGTGAAACACAAACCCAGCTGAAGAGAGCTGAGGTCAGCCACGCCCCCATTACCCGAGAAGAGCTTGGTGTGTTCTATGAACTCTTCCCCATTCATCCTGTCTCAGTGTAATAAGGGGAGAGCCAGGGAGAAGCTAAGAGTTGTGCGAGACCCTGGCATTGTGAGCAGGTCATGATTAGAAACAGGATTTTCCCTTCCGATGTCAAGATAAGTGATCCACTGAAGCAAGAAGAGTTGTTGGAAAGCCCCACAGTGACCAAGTTAAACGCTGGGACTCCCTGAAAGATGTGTTCTCATTTGGTTTTGTCAGTGGGGGTGATAGTTAGAATGAGAATGGTCTCCATAGGTTCATTTGTCTAAATGCCTATTCACCCAGGGAGTGGAACTGTTGAGAAGGATTAGAAGGATTGGGGGCGTGGCCTTATTGGAAGAAGTGTGTCACTAGGGTTAGACTTTGAGAGTTCAAAAGCCCAGGCTAAGCCCAGTCTCTTGCTCTGGCTCCTGCCTGTGGTTCAGGATGTAAAGCCCACATCTATTTCTCCAACACCATGCCTTCCTGCCTGCTGCCATACTCCCCACCGTGACTGTAACTGACTAAACGTCTGAAACTACAAGCAATCACCCAATTAAATGCTTTCCTTTATAAAAGCTGTTTTGGTCAGCAATAGATTACTGACTAAGACAGTGGGCTCACTGGCCAGCCTAGTGCATTTATAAATGGGAGTGTGTGGTAGTGATGAGAAGCGGGAAGGGAGAGGGTGTAAAACTAGGGAAATATGGAGGCAGATGGAGAGAAGAGGAAAAGAATGACTGAGGAGAGAAGAAAATTTATTAAAATCACCTCAGTTTAATACCTAATCAACACCCAGAGTACTCTTTGGCCATGGACTTTAGAACCTGGTAGCAGCTAAGGATCTCCTCTTTTGATAAGTTGCAAGTAAGCCTCTGCCTAAAGGCAAAAAAAAAAAAAAAAAACCAAAAAACAAAAAAACCCCAACCCATCCTGGTTCTTGTGAATCCAGTCTCAACTGCTGTGAAGTCATAAGTGAGACTGCTCTGTTGTTCCAGATAATAGTCTTAGGGTAGATTAGAGAATACAGGGAGAGATAACTAACACTAAAGACATTTCAAAAGAGTCACATGGGGACCAACTGCAGTAGAAGCTTTCTTATATATACTCGTGTGTGTGTGTGTGTGTGTGTGTGTGTGTGTGTGTGTGTGTGTGTAGTGCATACATGTGTGTATATATATACATATATAATCCATACATGCACACACACACACACATACACACATCTTAGCTAGAGTTACCCTGTACTAAAGCAATAGTGCTCCTATTAGATACCACAGGACAACAAATAAAAATCCTACAGCTCTAAACAGGACATTATCATCAAATCCCTCCCTCCTGAGCTCAGGGAACCCTGTGGAAGACGAGGCAGAAAGAGTGTAAGAGGCAGAGAGGATGGAGCACACCAGGAAAGCAAGTCCATCTTAATCAACTGAGCAGGGCCCATATGACCCACAGAGAGAGACTGAAGCAGCGTGCACAGGGCCGGCATAGGTCTGCACCAGGCCCTCTCTGGTTCCTGTGTCTCCTCTTGGGGCTCTTTTCATCATGTTTGTTTGTCTTGTCTAACTTTAATGTGATAGGTTTTGTTTTTATATTATTTTTATTTTGTTATCTTTTTCTGTTATCTTTTCATTTATTTCTACTGTTTACTATTTCCTTCCACTAACTTTGGGTTCAGTTCATTTTTGCTTTTCTACTTCTTTGAAGTGTGATTTTTCCCTTCCCTCCCTCCCTCCCTCCCTCCCTCCCTCCCTCTACTCTTTCTCCATCCCTCTTCTCTTCCTTCCTTCCTTCCATGTACAAGATTGAACTTAGGGTCTCCTGCATGCTAGATATTCTATCATTGACAAGAACTCCAGGCTACTTTTTGCTTTTTTCCTTTTGTTTTTTAAGAAGGGTTTTCTCTGTGTAGCCCTGGCTGTTCCAGGACTCGCTCTGTACACCAGGCTGGCCTTGAACTCACAGAGATCTGCCTGCCTTCCAAGTGCTGGGAATAAAGGTTCATGTCAACTCAGATTTTTAACATGTAGTTATCACGACACTTACAAATAACAGACTATAATTATAAAAGATCATGCTGTTTATAATTATAAAAGATTATGATACAAAGTTTTAATGCAAGAAAGAAAAAATTACCTATTAATTATGTTTTCTCTGATTTTGAGTTTGTATTAAATATTACAAATTACATTCTTATGTTACACCTCCATTAAAATTTTGTGGTTATTGGGGCTGGAGAGATGGCTCAGTGGTTAAGAGTACAGGCTGCTCTTCCAGATGTCCTGAGTTAATTCCCAGTAATCATGTGATGACTCACAGCCATCTATAATAGGATCTGATGCCCTCTTCCGGTGAAGGGAATAACAGTGTACTCACATACATAAAATAAATAAACAAATCTTTAAAAACAATTGTGGTTATTGTTTTAATAGTTTTACTTTTTAAGATTTGTTTTATTTTATTTTTAACTGTGTGTGTGTGTGTGTGTGTGTGTGTGTGTGTGTGTGTGTGTGCGCGCGCGCGCATATGAGTGCAAATGCCCATGAAGGTCATAGGAAGGCATTGGATTACTTAGTTTTCTCCTAGGACTGTGGCCTTGGGTACCTGGGCAGTGTCAGGCATGGATTCTATCTCATGGAGTGGCCTTAATTCCAATCAGTTAGTGATCGGTTACTCCTACAAGTTTTGTGCCACTATTGCATAACAGGGCATCTTATAGCAGAGTTAGTGCTTACCTTTCTCCTTATAGTATATATATATATATATATATATATATATATATATATATATATATATATACATATAATATATAGTATATATATTACACACACATATATCATACATATATGCATACATGTAGTGATGTGATAATGTTTTACTTTTAATATAAGTGAAGAGAAATGAACGAAAGAATAAAAGGTAAAACCAACAGTATTTAAAACTAGTTTTTTTATTACTTTATAGTGCAAAATGTTCTTTTTTCTTTATTAATGTTTTAAGATTTATTTGTTTTATGAATGTTTTGTCTGCATGTATGTTTGTGTATCATGTGTATGCCTGGTGCCCACAGAAGTCAGAAGAACACATCAGATGTCCTGGAAATTCAGTTACAAATGATTGTAAGCTACCACATGGGTGCTGGGAACCAAAGAGCTAGTAAGATTTTATTTACTTCTGTACTTGAGTTTAAATACTACCATAGCTGACAAAGATAATCTTAGAAAATACATATATAAGGATCTTTCCAATACATACACCGATCTATCTCAACAGAAAATGAATCTTAATCTGAGGCCATTTCTATTAATCAGCAGTGCAGAGACTTTTGTTGTAAGTTGAGTTCTGTCTTTGCAGGTGACTGCCCTTTATTCTTAGAGCTAATTATATGGATACATTTTTATATTTTAGTGTTAAATAGTACTGTGTTTTACATTTAAAAGACAACAGACCACATGTGAATTTTTTTTCTAGTTAGGCCTGCAGAAAGGCTATTTCAAAGGATAACATACTAATATACTTTGAATAAAAATATCACTATTGGAAACATTTTCAGCATCTGTTTTATAGACATTTTCTCTGTTTCATCTATTTCTTTGCTATGGGCTGCTTCCAAACAGCTCACTGTTAGAGGACACATTGCATTTATTTTTCTGAATTGTGTCAGGTGACTAGAACCATGTCTTAGCCTAGAGAAGATAGGCAGAGTTAGAATATTCATTTTCTGTCAGGTAAAACAAAGGCACCCTCAAGTTCTGTATTTCTACTAAAGGTTTGAAGAAAGAGCATCAAACTTTGGAGGGTTACAAATGCCTATGTAATGTACAAGTCTCTGTCTATATCAGTATATGTCATTGTAACGTGGTTCAAAGATTTCCAATCCTATATGCCAGTGCTTACCAGTTCCCATAGGTCACTGAGACTGGAGGGTCATGAGTTTGAGGTTAGCCTGGGCTAAAAAGTAAAACCCTGTTTCAAGTAAGCAAACAAATGTAATTTCAATGTAGTTTAAGTGTAAGTTTCTCTAAAATGTATTGCATTGATAATATTGTGTTGAAATTTTACACTTCTATCTCCTAACTATTGTACTCTAGAGTTGCCAGCAAATAAGGCATCCGGCGTGAGACACTTCATAGCCTTACCCTAAAATCTTTCTTTGCTGTTAATTCTTGTTAAAGCAGGTGCTGGCTCTATTGTTGCTTGCACAGTTTTTCTGTAAAATGCTGATTTTCCTTAAGGAGTTTATTTAAGTTTTAGAATTTCCTTCCGGTCCCCTTTCCTATTCAATTCCCACCAAAGGCAAAGCTTTTTACTTCAGTTTTTGTTTGTTTGGAGACAAGAGTACCACTCTGGCCCTTGCTGACCTGGGATTCACTATATAGCCCAGGCTATCCTCAAACTTATAGTAATCCTCTTGCCTCGACTTCCCAAGTACTTGAATAGAAACTATACCTGGTTTCTATTTCATTATTAAAATAAGATTTAAAATAGCACAGACTGAGATATTCTAGAAGTATATGCATCTTCATCCAATCACACTCCAAGTATCCTTCAAAACATGAGTATTCTGTTGCTATTTACAGCAATTTCCTGGGGTTCCATCCTTAACAGTATGTGCTGAGAGATGTTGGCACATTATATTACTTCAGCCATTTTGAATTACATCTACACAGATCTTTCTAAACTTCATCACTAGGTTTAAAGCCCTGTAAAGTTTTTCAATTCAGTACTGCCTGACTTCGGTCATTGTTGAAAAAAAAAGTCACATCTAGAAGTTTTTATTTTCCAGCAAACTTCCCGCAGCAAGAATGTATGTAAATCTGGTCCCATGGAGGCTTCTTGGTAGTTGTAACAATCTTGTCACCTGTCCCAGCTGGTTGAACAGTCTCGTTTTTCAGTCTCAGGGTACAACGGGGATGTGCAGGAAGAGATGGGCCGGAATCAGCTCTGGTTCTCCCTTTACCTTTGACAAGGCTGTTGAAACTAAGTGGAAATCAGTTAACTAAATGGTCTTCATTTTAAGAGCAATGTTTTAGCAAGAGTTGTTTTGTGAGTGTTGATTATATCGAATTAGACAAGTAATGAAATAATCAAATACAGAGAGCACGACAAAGGCTCTTCTCCCTCCAACTTGTCAGGAAGCCTCACTTTAGGTGAGGCAGTGTTGTAGTGAGGGTTCTCCTGCTGTGAAGAGACACCATGGCCATAGCAAACTCTTACAAAGGAAAGCATTTAATTGGGGCTGGCTTACATCCAGAGGTTTAGTCCATTATTACCATAGGAAAGCACAAGGTACAGGATAGGTAGCTGAGTGTTCTACATCTGGATCCATAGGCAGAAGGAAGAGAGAGACACTGGGCCTGCCTTGAGCATTTGAAACCCCGAAGCCCACCCTCTTTGACACACTTCCTCCAACAAGGCCACACATTCTCCAACACATCCTGATCCTTTGAAATAGTCACTACTTAATGGTGCCACTTCCTATGAGCCTATGGGGGCTGTTTCTGTTACCAAACTAGCACAGGTAACTTCAGAGACTGAAATACATGAGTCTGCCCCACAGACCATTCCGGCACACGGCATCCCTCTCAGACTATGTATTAAAGTATAGCTAACTCTTAGTTAGGGCCCATTTCTTTGTCATCTTGTAAATATGACCATGTACATGTAAGAGCCCAGCTGTTTTGGAAGCCATGCAGGGAAAGAGCCATCAGGCAAGAGCTGTAGGTGTAATTGCCTGGGACAAAAGTAGGCTGCAGTCTTTAAGGAGTGGTGTACACATTTCCATCAGAAACAGCTGTAAGAAATGCAATCTCCCAATGATTTTTTTTAAAAAAGGTAAGATAGATAATAATAGTATTAATAGATAAGATAGCCTATAATAATAGTAATAGATAAGACAGACTATAAAATAGTGATGATGATGATGGTGATGGTGATGGTGATGATGGAAATGGAGATGGAGATGGAGATGGAGATGGAGATGGAGATGGAGATGGA
>JANHMN010000001.1:33403821-33436968 GCA_030674055.1 Rhabdomys pumilio
GATGGAGATGGAGATGGAGATGGAGATGGAGATGGAGATGGAGATGGTGATGGAGATGGTGATGGTGATGGTGATGGTGATGGTGATGGTGATGATGAATGTCTCACCTGAAACCTCTGGCCATGTTACTGTTTTTCTACCAGCAAAATATTAATATACGGTTCCTAACTTGAACAAATTTAGCCTTTGATTTTAATATTCTCTCTTCATCTATTTTGCCTTTTCCTAATGCATCAGCCTACTGAGCATTGTCTAAGTTACTCTCTTCAGACGAATTATCACAGCTGTGTATGTGGAAGTTTGCTTGACTATACTGTTAACCCTTCCTCTCCCCACAAAAGATGAGGGTCAAAGAGTACTGAGGAGAACTTGACTCTTAGACCTAGTTCACTTTGTTCAACATCAGACCTAGAGCAAAGAAGAATTTTATTCTCTAGTGTGTCAGTCACAGGCTCATTCTACATGGTGATTATCTTAGGCGGCTGCTGTTTGCAGACCTGACCCACTAAAGGTATAAAGGCATTTCAGTGCTGGGCCCTCCTAGACTGTAGCTTTTTCTGATCCTCTGTTTCCTTAGCTGCAGAGTAGGATTTTGTATAGTGAGGTTGCTGGTTTTGTAGGCAAAAGTGTTAGACTCAGTTATACAACTAAACAATCCAAAGTTCAAATAACCAGTCCATCATAGGCCTTACGTGTAAGGGCCATGTGCTGAGATGCTTGCCTGGCACGTGTAAGTCACTTGGCAAAGGGGTGGGTCATTGTCATCATTGTCATGTTTGAGAAAGAGACTCATATTTCAGACTGACCTCAAACTCTCAGGTTTTGGGGCTCTGATCCTCATGCCTCTACTTTCTAAGTGCTAGGACTGCAGGAATGTGTCTCCATGTTTGCCTGCTCGTTACTATTTCTCTAGTTAAAGATGAAAGGTGTTGCCTTATGGGTAAGTTTTACTGTCATCAATTCAGATATACAGACAAAAATCAGGAGCAAAAACCATTCATAGATAATAGTTTAGGATTATCATTTCACGCAATGCAGCTTTTCCTTCTCTTGTGTGTGTGTTCACATATGTATATACACATATTTATTCTAGTGTGTATGTGTGGGTGCCTGTGTGCACACCTGTGTGTGTGCACGGGTATTTGTGTGTGTGTGTGTGTGTGTGTGTGTGTGTGTGTATGTGTGTGTGTGTGTAGACCAGACAGCAACCTCAGGCGTTGTTTCTTAGGAGACATTCACCTCATTTTTTGAGACAGTCTCTTAGTGGAATCTGGGGCTCACTGATTAGGCTAGTCTTGTGGATTACAAATGTGTGCTACAGTGTCTGGCTTTTTATGTGGGTGCTAGGAATTGGACTCGTGCCCTCAAGCTTGAATGATAAGCACTTTACAACTGAGCCACACCCCAAGTCTCAGTCTTTCACTTTTGCTAAACACATTTCATATGTTTGCAGTATCGATTACTAATTAAGTTCTTTTGTTATGCAGTTTTCTATCAATTTAAGACTACAGGTGCTAAAATTATATATAATATATAATTGTGTATTAATATTATATATACATATATATTAAATATGTATATTAAATATATACATATACATATATATATATATATACACACACATACACACACACACATATTGTGTGTGTATGTGTGTGTGTGTATGTGTCCCACAACATGTGTGTAGAGGTCAAAGGACAACCTTAGGTCTATGTCTCTTGTTGTTATCCACTGTGTACATCAAGCTAATTAGACCACAAGCTTGTGGGAATTCTCCTGTCTCTACCTGCCATCTTTCAGTAGTCATTTGGGGATCATAGATGTATACTTCTTTGTTGAATTTTTATATGGGCTCAGGGGATCCAAACTCAAGACTTCACACTTTAACGATTGCTTTAGCCACAGAGCTATCTTACCAAAGATAAGTCTACCAAACTTAAAGATAAGTCTTACCAAAATTATACAGTCTAGCCCAGAATTGATTGGAACTCACTATGTAAACTAGGCTTGCCTTGAACTCAGAGATCCTTCTGTCTCTCCCTCTGTAGCTCTGGGATTAAATGTGTGCTTCCACACATTACTAAAATTATATATCTTAAAGGCAAAATAAGGTTAAATGAGTGGGCCATTTAAATTTATTAAATAGTATGGATTTTAAAAGATATACCACAACAAAGCTTATTGATTCATACATTAATAAATGACTGCAATAACTGTTAAGCTGCATTTAGAGTAGATTTTATCTGTGTGACTTCATCTCCTCACTAGTGAATGGATAGAGTGACAGCTGTATTGCCAAGAACTGTTTATAGGGTTAGAAATTATACATGGTAATTACTTGAAGAAACATGCATGATTTTGAAAAACTGTTATCAATCACCTTGGTGGTTTTTGAACTTTTAAAAAGTCAACTTTGTGAAGTCAAGGCTTTGAGTCCGGGGTGTGTTGGGAAGGCTACCACACTCCTGGGAGGTGGTGGCAATGGTTCCAGATGTTGCTTCTTTTTTATGGGATGTTCCATGTCTTAGGGTTTCATTGCTGTGATGAAATACCATGACCACAGCAACTCTTATAAAGGAAAATATTTACTTGGGACTGGCTTACAGTTCAGAAGTTTAGTTCAGTATTCTCATGGCAGGAAGCGTGGTAGCATGCAGGCAGACATAGTGCTAGAGGAAGAGCTCAGAGTTCTACATCTTTGATTGGCAGGTAGCAGGAGAAGAACTAACTTGAGCATCTGAGACCACAAAGCCTGCCCCCACAGTCACACACTTCCTCCAACAAGGCCACACCTCCTAATCGTGCCCCTCCCTATGGGCCAAGCATTCGAACACATGAGTCTATGGGAACCATTCCTATTCAAAACATGACACCCTATCACTCTTTGGTTGGAAATAGCATGTGGAACTCATTATGGAGAGATGAAATCATTCCACATGGTTAGGAACCCTAAAAGGAAATGAATGGATTGTTGAATCATCTCTGATAACTGTAGGACAGAGTTCTCTGGAGTCAAAAGAAGGCTGTGCCTTGCCCTTGGCAGAGGCTGCTGAACACCCTTGTTCTCCCTCCCTTTCCTATCTCTTTGTCTCTGACATTAGAAGCTATTACTATATAAGGTTGCTTTCTCTAAGTGATGATAATATATTACACTCTTTGGTGCTTTTAGCTTTTCAGAGAATGGTCAATTTATTTTCACCAGTCAAGTTCAAACTAGGGTAAACCCCGAACCTATGAGAGACGAACACCATAGAGGTCAGCATTTTTATTTTTCACTTCCTGAAAACGTAACCTTTCTCTCCTGGATGGTGCTCAGTGTGACGTCTGCAGATTATAAACATAATGGGGGCACCTTTGATGATACAGGAAGAAGAACCACAGAGGTGGGTTTCAGGTTCAGTCTGTAGGCTGCCTGTCTGCCTGATGAAGAATTGCAAATCCGAGCAGTTTTACCCCAGGGCAGAACGGAACAGTGCTTGGCAGACTCATCCTCCAGCCAGCTCGTTGCTCTGGCTCCCCTCCCTTTGACAAAATGATCCCATAGCTTCATGTTGACCAGGTTACCATGGTCCTGTGCATGAGGCTGAGAGCAGATGCACAGATTCATTTAGGTATCCAGTTATAACGGTGGTTCCGGAAAGTATCCTCATTATTCCTCATTACTCTGCTCCTCTGTGTCTCTAACTACGTGAAGGGAAAATTGTTTCATTGTCTCCACTGCCCCTGGTCTCTTTTTACTCTGGACTGAGCGCTCTGTGTACTTATTTTCTGTGACAAAAAAATAAAATCACATTTCTGTTGCCAAAATGCAAAGGAAATAGATAGCATCTGTCTTTCTCCCTTCCCCCTACTTCTCTTTCTCTCTCTTTATATATGTGTATGTGAAGAGAGAGAAAGACAGAGAAAGAGAGTGGGTGGGAGACAGAGAGACAGAGAATCTAACCTGTTCCATAGAAGTTGCTTTTAACTGATTTTCAGGGAAAGGCAGAACTTTCAGCTGAAGTATGGGATGAGTTATTCTGGGACAATGTAGGCAAGTCACTCTGTGACTTTGCAGAAGTGTGTAGAGACTCTTTTTAAGGTTCCTTTTTAAGGTCCTTCCCTTGGGTCTCCTGGCCTCTCTCCTGGTTATCCACACAGCCTTCTGTCTCAGTCGATACCTTCTTTCAGGGTGAGCTTTCTTATTTTCTCCTGAAGGCATTCTTTTTTTTTTTCATTCCTTTCCAGAATGATATTTATCTGTGCACACAATTGGTATATACTCAGACCCTTATTATTCTGATTACCAAAGATCCTCACACTTAATTTGGTGAGATATTGTATCTAATTTAAAAATGAGATACCTGGAGGGTGCGGGGAGACTTACAAACATCACCTGAGCTTTATGGATGAGAATATGAGTTGGCGTTCATGTTCTCCTCTGAGACGACACTGCAGGACTGAGCCAACGGTAGAGGACAGAGAGAGGAGGGCACAGGAACAGGAGGGACACCCTCACTGACAAGGTGGAACTTTCATATGGGCTCCAAATATCATGGGTTTCAGGCCTTGGCACACTTCCCTGAAGGTCCTCACAGAAATGTTGCTAGCAATTTTCACTAGTGATTCTTGTTAGAAAGATGTGCATTTCCACATGTCTGCTGTCATCCTTTTCTTTAAAAGTAGGAACCATGTCATCTCATAGTTCTTGGCATCGGGAATGACTAACAGGAGCCACATAGATTCACAACTAGGAACTTCCAGCAGGCTACACACGTTACTGAAGTGTGGAGTAAATTAACTAATAAATATATATGTCTTTTACTCTTAGGATAAGTGCTGCAGCTATTCATGTTTATTTGTGTGTGTGTGTGTGTGTGTGTGTGTGTGTGTGTGTAAAGATAACTTGTACACTCTCCTTCCACCAAGTGGTCTCTGGGGCTTGAACTCAGATGGCCAGGCTTGGGGTTAAGTGTCTTTACCTACTAAGACATCATGCTGACCCAAGGTAGTGTTACTGAGTTTAAGTTTACAGTGTGTTATGAGAAAATGATTCAAAGGATAATTTTAAAAGTGACCCATGTGCTTTGTATGTATATGCTCACGTTTCTATTTGATTTAATATGGTACCATGATGTAAGTCCACAGGGTCTATCAAGATGCACACTGGTGTCGGCTGAGATGGTTCTGTTTCGTTCCTAACAACATCACAGAGATGAATGGTCTCTCAACGCCTCTATTTATAAAATGAAAACTTTAGAATAGATGACTTTATTGTTCGTTAGGGTTATAGCCTATTTTTAAATCAAGAAGATAATAGGTGAAAGCAATGACCATGTATGGCGACGTTTTCCCTAATTTAACAAAGACATTGTTTAGAATGTGTAATTCTTTACATAACATTATATGGAAATCCTATGTGCATTTCTTCAAGTCTGATCACTCAGGTTATGTCACATTTATTTCCTTAATGACAACTATGAAGCAGGTAGAAGAGCTTATGGTTAAGCCCGAGGTACCTGAATTTGATCCCTGGGAACCTACAAGGTACAGGGAGAGAACTGGCTTCCACAGGTCACTCTCTGACTGTTCGAGGCTGTGAAGCACACTAATGTGCAGGAAAGAGAACATATCTGACCCTGCTTACCTACATCTTAGTCCTTTAAACTTACTTGAAAGGAATTCAGGTGAGTGCCCTGTGTATTTGCTGTGTGTCAGGAGCAAAAGGAGAGCCACTGGGAGCCATTGGCTTCTACCTCCTAGATGAGGTCCTTTAAATCAAACAATGTCTCTCCCCAACAAAGGGATTTTTTTTTAATGTTTAAAATAGCTTGACTTGAAAATAGATCTCACTCTTGGATTGCCATAAAACAACACTGTCATTGTAAAAATAATTCAAACTGTACAGAAAAGGCCAAAGATGAAATGAAAATCATACCAGCCAGAGACACCACAGTGGTAACCTTCTGGCAACAGCAGGGTTGTGTATCCTTTTAGGATCCATTTCTTGTTGGCAGGATTGCACTTAAGGTCTTTTTGTTGGTTTGTTTTTTGTTTTGAGACAGAGATTCTGACTGGAGCCCAGCCCAGCCTTGAGCTTGTAATCTCTGACCTCAGCTTTCTAAGCTTGGGGTGGTTATAGGTGCTCATCACCCCACCCTGGCAAAATGTCTTAACAGTTTCCTTCCAACCCCACTTTCAAACTGTAACGGGTGAACCTAGGGCCCCACATGCAAGGAAACAAGAGTTAGAAAGCATTGAGGTGCAGATAACATTTAGGTGCACTGAATGACTGGAAGAGGGTCCTAAACAGGCCTAGCAGCCTGGCCCAAAGGCCACGTCCTTAGGACCATCTATGCTGGAGTATTGCGCAAGTCTCCGATGTAACATTCATGAAGCAGAAGGAACAGCTGTGAGTACAAATTCAGACTGAAGGTACCTAATAGAGCAGAGACAGAGACAAGGAGGGGCCATAAGGAGGAAAGGGGGAACGGAGGGTAGAGGGGGAAGGGATGAAGGGGAAGGAGAAGGGGAAGGAGAAAGGGAGGGGGAGGGGGAGGGGGTAAAGGGGAGGGAGAAGGAGTGAGCATACACTCCTTTCAGGGTTGTAACTATTAGGGGATAGGTGTTGACACAGATGTGGACATTGGCCCTATTGCCATGGCCTTGGTTGAGTTGAGTGATGGGGCCATCCATCCCCGAGGGAGCTGAGATTTTCAAAGCATGTCTAAGATTTGAACCCACAGGAGTTGGTATGTTTGGGGATGTGGCGAAGTGAGGTGTCTGTGGGATGTGAATGCCAGTTCCAGGTCTTGCTGAGGAACAGCTTGAGAGGTATAGGGGACAGGGACAATGGAAGTTGTTAAGAACTGTTTTTTGAGATGCTTAGATTGTCAGCATCACCAGAGTCAGCACCGTGGAGACCAAGTTTTCCGGATGTTTTTTCTCATACCTAGATCCTATGTTTTATATGTAGGTTGTAGCAGATGCAGGGTGGATTTGGGGTCATGCTCATTGTTAGCCAACCTTAGAAAGGCACCAGACATGTAAGTGGGTCTGGTTCTGAGCATGGCAGAGGCATGCTGCATCACTGCCCTTAGGGTTCTCTGATCCTACTCTGTCATCTGTGTGATTCTCAGAACACAGGCTGGATCTTCATCTCTGACTCAAAGCAGAGTTAGAGTTCATATAACAAAAGGCTATCTGAAACCCTTCTCGTTACCATGAATGACGTTAGGAGACAGAGTCTTACTCTCTAACCCAGTGTGGCCACACACTTGTGGGCCTGCTGCCACCCACACGCTAGGACTACAGACCATTATGCCCTGCTCTAAACTAATGACAAATGAGACAACATGGCAATGATACAGTGGCAAGGACTGATAACTCACAGTGTGTTCTTGAGCAAGATCTGGCACCAAGCAGGAAAGATCTAAAGGAGGAAAATAAATGAGGGAAGCCCAGGGTAGACCTCTAGATAGTCACTGAGGGTGTTTTACATGTAAGCAGTCGTCACATACAACAGAGGTAAAGCATACTTCTTAATATTAGGGATCTTATCATTTTCTTTGAGAGAAAACTTATTTAAAAAAAATCAAGTAAATTAACACTATATGATCCAGCACTGGATGCATGAACCTTGACAAGTAGGGCATGAACAACCTTACAAATAATGTACTTACTTTTTATATTTAAATTTTTTCTCATGGGTACATGGTGGATGTTAGGCATAGCCCCCACCTTTACTTCATTCCCCCACCATACATTTTATCACCTTTCCTATCATTAGTCCCTTAGACAATTTTACTTCTACTTTCATCCAATATATACATACATGATTTTACATGACTATATAAAGTCTAAGAACCACATATGAGAGAAAACACATTTGTCTTCCTGAGAAAGCCTCATTTCATTAATGTGATTGTCTCAACTGTACCCATTTCTTGTAAACAACATGACCTCATTCTTATTTACGTCTGAAAATGTTTCCACTGTGTATGTGCATGTTTTCCGTATCCGTTCCTGTCCTACTTGTGGTTTTATTACTGTGAACAGTTTGTAGGTTTAGTCCCTTGTCATCGTGGTGGGAAACATGGCAGCATGTAGGCGGATGTGGTGCTGAAGAAGGAGCTAAGGGTTCTACACCCAGATCTGAAGGCAGCGGGAAGAGAGAGTGAGCCACTAGCCCTGGCTTGAGCATCTGAAACCTCATAGCCCACCTCCCAGTGACACACTTCCTCCAACAAAGCCACACCTCCAATAATGCCACTCCTTATGAGTCTACGGGGCCATTTTCTTTCTGCTCACCACAATTCCTCTGTTGCTGGACACCTAGGCTGGATCCTTATAAGGATCCACTTATGTTTACTGAGAGAAGGATTTGTGAAAACAAATAGGTTTCAACCAAACTTTAAAGGATAACAGAAAAGAAAATGATTATTATGAAAGACAAAAGATGCTTATTCAGGTGCTACACATGTTCTTTTAACCTAGCTAAAAATGAACTATTATTGGATTGGGTCATATATACATTTATGTGGTGTGTGTGTGTGTGTGTGTGTGTGTGTGTGTGTGTGTGTGTGTGTGAACCACTAGTCCAGAAGTTACCTCTGCTGATTTGGAGCACAGCATTCCAGCTTTCTTAACTCTTTCCACCAACTGACAGAAAATATCAACTGTGCATATCCAAATTATACTTCCCATAAATGCATACACCCAGCGAAAGAAGGAATTTCTGGGCATTTGTCATCATGAAGTGTAGAATTCGGTGAAGCAGAACTAATGGAACTGTCCAGTGCAACATTCCTCCTTTGGAGATGTGCACAGGCATGTTATCAGAGGTAAAAAGCAAATTCAGGGTGAGGTAGAAACGCAAAGTTGGGGGAGCTGACCTGTGTACTCCACAGTTCTTCCTGACGCCATCTTCTCAAAAGGACTTGATTCAAAAGAGATAACCAAAATTGTAGTCTCAAGTGTGGCAGATGGAAGGCAGCAAACCACATCAAACTTGGCCAATGTCCAGGATGCAGTGAGACAGGAAAATAGCAAGCCGTGCCTCCCATAGTGTCTGGGTGAGTTACAGCATCTCAAAATGGACAGAAATACTTCTGACACTGGGAGAGAATTAATGATCTGTGGGTCATGGTAAAACAAACTCTGTAGATGAAAAACTGAAGATGGAGTCAAAAAAGAAATTATGTTCATACCCCATCTGTCTTAAAAAATTTAAAAAAACAGAATACCTTGTCTCAAAAACAAACAAACAAAAAACCCAACCAACCAACAAACCAAAAAAACCAACCCAATGAGATCAACAAAGAAAACAGTTTAGAGATTTAAAGAGATAACTTCTTTGATGTAATCTGCCCATACAGTGGAAGCATCTTCTTTTTACAACATCACTGACAGCTAATCACCCAGCACTAAGTAATCACCTTTTCAAAACATCATAAAACCAATGTTGGAAACCAGGACACAAAGAAATAAAAGTCTTTTCAATATCAGGTGTAATCTTTAATATTCTAACCTCTGTTCAATGGTTTAAAGTCTGCTCTTGGTCAAATGTGGAGCAAGCCAGTCCTCCCTGGCACAGCTGTTCAAGTCTTCTCTAGAATTCCAACCACTGTCTTCTCATTTGTCTGTCAAATGGAACACATCTACCACAAAATCTTATTAGCCTAGACAATGCATGCAAACTGCTGCATTTAATAAAATAACCCATTGTATAAAGTGATAGCAGCCAGCAGATAGCTCTGGAATGTTAGGCAGAGATTTAGTTCACTATTAGTTTATAGAGTAAAACCTGGTGGTTATAAAAAAATTCTCTGGGATCATTAGTAAGAAAAACGTTTCATAAAACATATGATTATGACTTTTGTTCCTAGCTTTGGCTTTCATGTAACTTTCCAGGTTGGATCCATAACCACTGAAACAGCTTCAGGGTAAATCAGCCACAGTTCACAGATTCCTGGTCTCTGGCCTTTGGCATCGGCTTCTGATGCTTGTCTCCATTCTACAAGCATGTATCGACTTGTTCCATCATGGGCTGCAATATGTGGAATGAATAATATGGGGGTCTTGTTCTTTAAACGTCTACACAAGAGGTAGATTTATAACCATTATACTAGAGGGCAAATTTATTAAAGAAAACAATTTATAATCTAAAACACAAATCAAGAAGGAATTAATTCTGCTTGATAGCATTGTGGATCAGTGAAGAGTTGTCGTTCAAACAAGACCCTGATGGCTAAATTGGACAGAGACATTCCAAAGCTAGGAAACAGTACCAGTCAAGACACAGAACTGGCAGGAGACTGGCTCAGTCAGTGTGTGTCAGGGGCTCTGAAAAGGTCTCCCTTTCCAGAGAATTTTTTGTTCTAGGGCTAAAGTGACCTCTTTATAAAAACTGGGATTGGGAATGGGAATGGGGAGATGGCTCAGTGGCTAAGAGCAATGGTTGCTCTTGCAGATGACCTGGGTTCTATTCCCAGCACCCATATGATTTAACTGTCTGTGACTTCAGTTCCAAAGGATCTGACACCTTCTTCTGGCCTCTTAGGCACCAAACATGCATGTGATACTCATACATGTATGCAGACACTTGCACATGCTGATAAAATAAAAATAAACAAGTGAGTTTTTTTTTTAATAAAAAAAAACTTGGATATATCTAAGCAGCATAGGAATAAGCCAGTCTAGTTATTCTGTATACATGTGTAACTAGTCAGTGGCATGTCCCTTGGGCAGCATCCAAGCCTCTGCTCATTTCCCATCATTTATATGAGGAAATGATGGCAGAATATAAGGAAGGCTCCATGTGAAGAGGACCATGACAGAAGTCTTGTTACTATCTCATTGTCATGGTTAATTCAGAGTACTGGCTTTTATGTCTTAACTCAGAAGTCCTGAAGAACCAAGGTTTAAACATCACTGCCTCTTCCTCTCAAGAGCACTGTCTTATGTATTAAGAATGCATTAAGAACTCTTTCCTCGAAGTTATTAAAATGTTTAAAGCAAGGACATGACATTCTCTGATGCCTGCTGAAGACAGCTGATGAGGATGTGGGGGTGGATTGGGAATCAGAACTGGGAGAACGGCATTTAAGCATTCTATGTGGCAAATCTAAAGACTCCAGGTTAGTCCAACATGGACAAGGGTGTTTGCTGTCCTTTCACTAATAGGAAGAGGCACAGAAGACCCAGAAGGACATCAAAGGTGGACAGCAGGGTAAGGAGCAGAGAGGACAGTAGTTTGGGGACATTTTCCTGTGTGACAAAGGGGTGGATGCAGCACTTACTGAGCCATTATGTAAGAGGAACAGTTCCAGGAAAAGGAGAAAGAATGTAACTTCTCATAAAGTCAAATTTGAGTCATCTATGGGGAATAGGAGAGCAGCTATTTAATAGCCGTTATGATCATCTGCACATGCTCAATAGAATGTGTACTGTTAGAGACAATAGCCAAAGAAAATAAAGGTGAAACAGACAGAGTATGAGAGCCTGGCATTGGGAAGTATTCTTTACACGATAAACATCTTATATTAATTTCTATGAAGAAGAGAAAAATGAAGAATAGTTTGAGCATCTGAAAGTTTTCTTATAAGGCATTTGAGTGACAGATCTTGAATTTTAACTTATCAAAATTATTATTATTATTATTATTATTATTAGTGGTGGTAGTATCATTATTATTCTTTTACTTTAGACCACAGAGCACAAAATTTAAAAATTACGATCCCTGGTTCATTGCATATTTCTTTTTGTTTTAATACTATCCAAACACATGCAAACTCAGTCCCCTCTCCAGAACTCAGACAGCACCCTGTGTCTATTATTATGACTGCCACACCTCCTTACATCACCCTGTCTTCCTCACTTGATGCAATATGACCCTGGACTTTGCTCACCTTTGCTTATTAGATAGTTTTGCTGACGATTCATGCAGTACAAAGAATAAGTACTGACTTAGTTGTTTCAGTTTTATTCAAAGGGTTTCGTGCTGTCTGTAGTCTCTGGAGACCTTGTCTCTTTTTCCTTAAGACAGTACTGGGTTTTGTCCAAAAGCTGCTGCCCACATGCATCACCTGTATACAGCTAATATTGAGGTTTGACATTCCACTTAGCGTCTGTAGTTAACTCACCCTCCTGATAAGCGTTTGGTTTGTTCTTGTTGACAGTGTTGTTAGAACACATTTGCTATTGTAAATGGGCAAGGACTTAATTTAGTTGTATGCCTAGAAAAGGGATGACTGGGGCATGTGTTTAATGTCTAGGTCTAGGGAAAAATGATGTATGATTTTGGTATTTCTGCCAGTAATGTAGAAGGGACTCAGATCTCCTGATACTGGATATGATCATGAATTTATTTATATCATCCTCCTGAATGCCCAGCTGTCCTCACTGTGGTCTTGACTTGTATTTCAATGACCACTGGGTAAGTGGAATGGTTTTGCATATTTTTACTGGCTGTCTGTGATTTCTGTGGGGATTGGTTCTTCCCTCTCCAAGGTTCCTATTTGTGCTCTTATTGGTTAATATAAATGCTTTATGAAGTCATCATATGGAGCTTTGTCAGTTCTTGTTTGATTATTCATTTTGTCATTCTTCATATTAATCTATGTGTCAAATGACTTTTCAGCTTTATACTCTATATTTTATGCTGTTTAAAGTTTCTTTGGGTGAAAAATAATTTTAGTATAGTCAAACTTACCACATTTGGGGCTTTTAACTTTATATTTGGGAACCTTGCCAGATAAATGTTTTACCTACATGAATACCAAGAAACATTTACTATAACATCTTTGTGTTTTAATGCTATTAACTGAAATTTTTTTCACATACTTTTTTTTTATAATAAATGTTCAGCTCTCTTATATAGCTCTGTTTTCAGTCCTACAGTATTTGATTAAAAACAAAACTATAATAACAAAAAGCTCTTTAGAGACTTTAAGAAATACTGTACTTTCCTGACTAAGTCATGATATCAGAGTTCCTCACCTTAATAAAGCAAAATTTATTGTTGGAATTTATAAACTTTTCAGGGGTTACTTGGCTTCTTGGATAAGGGAGAGAAACTATTTAGTCAAAACAGAACCAAGTTTTCCTCTAAGAGGATGTGCATGTGCGCTCTCCATGCTTATATGGACAGTGTCCACACAGCAGTATGTCACTTAGACTGCCCAGATGATTTTGTGGTGCTGGGGACATGCCATTGATATCATCCCATGCTCCGTCAAGGTGTATCTCACTGGGTCAGGGGTCACTTCTGTAGTACATTCTTACAGACAGTTTACCTGTATAAACTTTTTTTTTTTTTTTTGCTATAATGTAGGAAGAATAAAATGGTTACAAAATATGTGAAGAATGGCATGTGAGAATGAAAAATGTTCGTTTTTCACATTTAAGTAGGTGTTCAGCGGGTTTTTTGCATGCATGGTGGGAGAGCCTCACACGGGCGGGCACGGTGCCGTTGAGCTGTATCTTTTACTCATGTTTTTCTTTGTGTTTTGAGACAAGTTTTCAGTACGTTGTTTAAATGGACCTGAGCCCGCTGCATAGGTCAGGCAGACCTTGAGTTTACTGTGCTCATACCTCAATCTCCAGAGTGCCTGCGATTACAGATCCACAGACAGGCTTGGCTCATTCAATTGCTTATATAAATTCTTTGCAATATAAATCTCAGGCAAAATAGCCAACCTGTAATTCCAAACTGCACTTCACTGACTTTCTGTTTGCAAAACCTCTGTGCTTTAACCTAACATTTCACATGAGCCTGGGTGTGTGCATTTATACACTCTGTTTAAATATAATAGTTTATGGTATAGAGAAACTTTAAACAGACCTGCAGATGTGTTTCGAAGAGTGGCTCATTTAGCAGGTAATGCATTGTCCAGTGTTCTCCTCTCTTTGGATGTTGGGACTCAGCTGAACTAGAAAGGGAAAAATGCTTATCACTCAGAACAGGCTTGATTTCCTTAAAAGGCAACTGTTGCTTTTTTCCTTTGCTTCTCTGGAGAATTGGCTACAAACTGGGAATAGCTTTCCTGTGACTCATGTGCAGAGCCGTGCTGCATCTATAGAATTTCAGATAAAATGATAAAGAAATGGACCTCAATTAGACACATGTGAAACAAGAGCAATCTTGGAAAGAAAACATCACAGAGAGCAGTTTCTTAACTCTATTTTGTAGATAAAATAAATTGCCCCTTTTAAGGAAATAGTTAATGCAGATACTGGAATAAACTTTTATTTACTCAGTATATCTAATTTTTATACTTAACACAAGTTTTGACAAGCCGAATATGTTACAGAGTCCTAGCTTAACTCTTATCCAAGTATTTCAAAGATAAGCAATTGCAAGGCCATCTTATTGACATATCTAACACTGAGGGAGGGAGGGAGGCTCATTTGGTGACACGCTTGCCATGCAAACATGAAGACCTGTATTTGGGTCCCCAGCACCCGTGTAAAATGCCTGGTGTGACAGTGTGCACATGTAATCCTGGTGCTGTGTAGGCAGAGACAAGAGGACCCTTGCAAGTCTCTGGCCACACCCATCTGGTTCAGTGAAAGTGTCTGTTTCAAGAAATCAGGCAGACAGAGAGAGCATGGACGATACCTTGTGTTGACCTTTGGCATTTGTGTGCATGCACACATATATGTGCACATGCACATACTCACATGTGTCCATGCAGTGCTCCCACAATACACACACCCTCATGAGCATGCACAGATATATTTTTGTACCAATGAGATATACCAGGCTAATGTTCAGATTATCATAAAAGTAAATATAGGTTTAAAAATTCTACATTGGTACAGTGGCAACTAACAGAAATTCTCTCTTCCAGGTTCAGCATGTTGCTCCCGGTAATGATAGTTTTTAAGTGTAGACATTGCGTACTCTTGGTGACACCTTCAAAACTCTACATCGAATACTTAACCTGACAGGACTTGATTATTGGATATTTACTTTAAGTGTGAATAAATAGAAGGCACTGACATGACACAACATACTAGCATATTGCAGTCATTCTGCCCAGCATGGTCAGAGCTTCCCAGCACCCATTGTATTCGAATCCCCAGTTATTTGTGCCACTGCCGGCGATTTGAATTGATGAGAGCTGGAAGGTGAGACAAAAATCTTCTTTGCAATCATTGTATTTAGCTGTATTCAATCCTCATGTGTCCAATACCAAAGTGACTGGGGAAGTTTACTTATGTGCATATTCATTTTGAAAACTTTTGATGTTAATAAACATCAATTAAGGGTTATAAGTTAAACTAGGCTCCAAGGGATATAAAAGTGAATCTTACAGCATTCTTCAACTCCAGAAGTTCACAATGGGCCAGAAAGAAAGCTCGGCAGGTAAAGGGCCTTGCCTCCATGGCTGATTGATGATTTTAGCTCCCCTGACCCTGCACTGATTAAGGAATGGAACTGATTAAGTTGTCCTTCAACCTCTATATTAATCCTGTGACATGCACTTGGTCAAACGCATGCACACATATGCGCGCGTGCGCGCACACATACACACACCCACTAAGTAAGTGAAATATGATTTTTAAAAGTGTTCACATTATTGCAGAGGCAGGCAGGCAAACCCAAAGACAAAGGCTAGATTCTATCAAATTTCACTCTGGGGAACACATGAACACATGAGAGGGCTCCCTTACAGAGCCTAGTGGAAAGGTTACTTACAGGAGTGTGGGCATTTCTTCCCCAACCGACTCTGTCTGGAAAGCCTCATCCAACACTGTGTGTGTGGGCGTGAGGGGGTGAGGCTTCCCCAGGAGACTCATAGATAGACTGCTGCTATAGTCTTTAATGGTCTCTTACAGGCTTTTCCTCTCCCCCAAAGGCTGGATGCAGTGATGCCAGGTGGTAGGGAGGAACTAGGTACTCAGAAAAAAGTCTGTGCTTTACTCTGAATCCCTCCCTCTGTGTGTGTGTGGTGTAAACCATCAGTCAGCTAGATGCATAATCTTTGCAAGAGGAACACAGATTTTTTTTAATCAATAAGGTCCTGGCATTTCCTGCCTAATGATTTTTTATTACTTGAGTATTATCAAGTTTCTCAGAGTTTCTATTGGTATGTGGGATGGATGGATACGTGGCTGGGTGCATGAGGGGAATGAATGGATACATGGCTGGGTGCATGAGGAGAATGGATGGATGCATGTTTGGGTGCATGAGGGGAATGGATGGATACATGGCTGGGTGCATGAGGAGAATGGATGGATGCATGGCTGGGTGCATAAGTGGGACAGATGGATGCATGGGTAGGTGGATGAGCGTTTGTCATCCTGTCTTTACCCTTGGTTCTCTTAATCTTCAACTCTTCTCTTTCACCTGGTGTAGAAGTTGGGTCTGTTTTTTCTTCACAGCCCCATGCTCCCAGAAATAGGACTCAGACTCAAAATATATTTAAAAATTCCTTGACCATATAGTTAGGCTTTTCTCTTATTGCATCATAACCTAAATTATCCCATTTATTTTAACCTACATTCTGCCAGGTAGCTGGTTACCTGTGCTCAGGTACCATGTGTCCATCTCCTCACATCTTCCATGGTGAATCTCCTGCCTGGCTCTATCCCAGAATTCTTTCTGCCTCCTAGATACACCCTTTTCTATAGCCATAGGTTTTTTTTAAGTTGACAGGTGATGCATTCATACGAAAAACACAAGATATTCTGTGTACAACCTGGAAATTTTTTCATTCTCCCCATTAGATTGACTGGCTCTGAGTACTATCAGAATGTTCATGGTGTTCTCTTAAGACACAGTTCCACAGTTATCTGTTTAGGTGTTTCCCCCACCTGAGGGTTGAGACTGTACTTACTTAACTTCATAACCTGGCACCTATCAGATGCTTATAACTAAATGAGGAAGGAGCGAGGGTCAAAGGGCAAGTCACGTGGGAAGCACACCTTTGTCCTTTGGCATGGCTTTTCAGCCATTCAGTAATTTTAGCTACCAATAAGCCTTTCTCAGACTTCTGTTATTCATCCTAACCACCAACTTCTAATCAGACACTGCTTAAAGGCTGATGTGAAGACTTAACTTTGTATGATGAACAGACTATTTCCTTCACTACAGAAAAGAGAGAGGGAGAAAGAAAACACAAGGGTTGCTTTTGATCCAAGACTACATTGATGATCCATTCTAGGAGTAAAAACATGTAGTGTTTGTAGTTGTCCTTACGGAATCCAAACAAGGATGTCCTTGAGCGAAAAACAGAGGCTACTTTAAGTTTGATGGAGTGGTCAAGATGTCTCTTCTCCTAACACTTTTCTTTAAACACACACACACACACACACACACACACACACACACACTTCTACTTTCATAGCGATGTGTTGGTTTGTACATATTGTTATAGAGTCACATATGATTTTTTGTTATTAAATCAGGAAGGGACTGGTAAGATGGCTTACTGGGTAAAGACGTGTGCTGCCAAACATGACAGCAGTGTTCAATTCCTGAGTTCAGTTCCTGGGAGCCATATGATAAAAGGAGAGAACCAATTCCTGGAAGTTGTCCCTGATTTCTATAATAGATATAAATTAACATAAATAGATGAATAGCATTGAGTCAATGGCTTTTTCAGTGGAACTGATTTTCAGCATTTTTATAATTGTGGTTTTGAATATAAGGCTATGATAATAGAACAGAGAAAGATAAAGTATCTTATATTTTAAATTCATAGAAAATGTGTTCTGTATTTTATATGCAGGGAACTCAGATAGTTAATAGGGTCCATCTGTCAAAAAGAAATGTGCCCCCCTTTTTTGGAATTACCATCTACATGGTACAGTTTAGTCAGATTTTGACTGGCTAGATCAATCCATGATTATACCTTTAATTATAGGTTTGTACTAACAGAATGCCATGAATCTTCCAGGTGAAATAATAATAAATGCCTTGTATATGTGAGGAAGCAGCTGCAGTATCTTGGCCCTCTGCCAGTATAGGAGGGGTACCCTTCTCTGCCATGTGTACAGAACGGCTGTAGCTCCAGAAGTGGGTGTTTTAGAGCCTACCATAGAATAAACCCCAAATGCTCACCTTTGAGTTTGCTTCCTAGCTCTAAAGCTAAAACAAGATGGCCAGCTGAGCCAGATCATCTCTACTGGGATGCAGCAAGGGCTGCAGACACAGACCCACTGGGCAGGGAGCCGATACTTAATAGCACAGTGATGTTTATGCTATGTCCAGAGAGCTCTTTTTCAGTGTTCTCCAGAACTCTCTTATGGAGTAGCCCTCAGGGAAAGAAAAAACAGACATCTCAAAAGAAGCTGCATCCATAAAAGCCAGGTCATGTGGCAGCATGTGTTTTCAGAAAGTCAGGAGGGGACTGTTATCCTAAATCTCAACTAATGCTAATCTCAGCTTGAAGAATGCACACTTCTGGGTAATTTGTGGACTGACGCATACACAGTTGACAGGACCTGTCTAGATGCTTCACACTTTACACATCCGTCAGTGGACTGAAATTTAAACGAGAAAGGTGGGACTCAGGTGCCTCGTGTGGGTGTGAAACATTCCTGAGTGGATTCAGCCCAGATCAATGCAGACCTATAGATGTATCAGGAAGCAACTCCTCTGTGACATATAGTCCTCACTCTAGGACTGCACATGTCAGTAGGAAACTTTTGCCCATCTCTCCTAAGCATCGACATCTGCACTTGGCAGGAGAGGGTCATGTAGTAAACCTCTAATGAGAATCATAGAAGCTCATTTTCCATCACCTGTAGATGCTGTCCTCTGAGATAAAATAAATCCATGAGCAGCGTAGGCTGATTTTTCCATAGCACAGCTCTTAGCAGGGAGGAATTATCCTCCCAAATATATTCCCTGTGCCTTGGAAACATAAAAAGCAGTAGGGATTCAGAGCTAAGAAAACCAGGGCCCTGGCCAGTTTGGTTGGACGAGTCACACATGGGAGCACCCTCCACTGCATCCATGTTTACCCTCCAGGTTAGGCACGGGCAGCCCATCAGACCTGGGACTACAATGTATACCATAGGGGGACGAGCCAAAGAATTCTCAACAAATGTGGAAGAATTTTCTTTGGGCTCATGTCCTCTGTGGCCATGCAGAACTCAATACTTGGCAAAGGAGTGATCTTTCTTGCTGGCATGTCTTCTGCTCATTTGTTAATTTGTTTAATGTCTGGCATCAAACCCAGGCCTTTCACATGCTAAGCAGATGGTATATTAGGTTTTATGTTTTTAGGATTATAATGTTAAAATATTTATCAAAATCTAGTAACAGAAAATCAGTTCAGATGCATAGTATTTGGCATAACAAAATAAAGAGACTGGCAAAAAGAGGGGATTGGAGACATGTTTTATGATCTGTACAGTGGCTTCCAAATATCGCGTTGAAACACCAGGAAGGGTAGAGCTGAAGCTAAGGATTAAAGTTATGTGCTTAGCATGTGAAAGATGTTTCTGACATAGCAAAACAACAACGGCAAAATGATCATTGAATGACCTGGACTTACTTACATAATTCTTCAGAACTGATGCACCACCAAGACTCAGTAGCTAGTTGGATGTCAACTTCCAACAGCTGGGCTATTAACCTTAAAAGCTCAGCTTACTTGGAAATAATACATTGGTATTTTTCCATTCCCCAAATCCAGCTGTTGCATGATTTTGCAAGTTATGGTGTATCATAATCATTTATCATGTTAGACTTTCTGCTATAAAATAGGTTCTGGGTACTGGGTCTATGGTCTTTCTCTCTCTTTTTTTTTCATGTTCTTTAAAGCAGTTCTTTGAGAGGAAAAAAAAGGTCTAAATATCTCAAACACTACATTTTTCTTAAATCACTATTCATTACGTTCAATGTCATAAAAGCCTATCACTGATATAGTTTCTGAAGGCAAGTATTCAGTTGTTCAGTTATTGAAATCAAGGTTTCAGTTCAGTTCTTTTTTAAGTATATTCAGAAGAAAAGTGAACGTGAATTATATTAAAGATGTGTTAGTGACACGTGCTCTTCTAAATAAATGTGTGGGTAGGGTGTGTGGCTATAAATCTGCTCAGCTGGGTTTGAGAAAACCGTAACTCTCCTGATATTGTGGGCCTGTCTATGACAGTTCCCTGGCATCAGCATTACAGATTTCCTACTTAAAAGAAAAAGTTTAATCTGGGTATAATAGAGCATGCCTCTAATCCCAGCACTCAGGAGGCAGAGACAGGTGGATCTCTTGAGTTCAAGGCCAGCCTGGTCTACAGAGAGTTCCAGGATAGCCAGGGCTTCGTAGTAAGGCCCTGTCTCAAACAAACAAACAAACAAACAAAAATAAAATAAAACAAAGCAAAATAAAAATATTTAAGAAGAATAAGTTTGCTATGTCCTGGGGAAACAAGCATAAGCCAGACATAGATTCTGGTTCCATGATTCTGGTTCTCGTAGAGGAGAAGGCTGTTGAACAGGAGAGATGTAGTCTTAGAGGAAACAGAAAGGTTTTCTCTGTAGCATGGCTTGTTTGTAGAAATGTGGATATAAAATAAAGCTGGGACTTGAGGATGCAGTGGTTTGGGTACCAAATATCCTTTAAAGGCTTGAGTGTTGACAACTGGCTCCCAGCATGGCACTGTTGGGAGGTGATGGGACTTAGAAGAGGTGACACATAGTGGGAGTTTTTAGGTGACCTCAAAGAGGTTGTACGGCGGCAGAAAGTTGTAGTTAACTGTAGATGTGACCTTGAAGGAGACATTGGGATTCTGGCCTTTTTCTTTCTGTCCTTCTTGCTTTCTGGGGATAATTTTGCTGGGTCACAATTCAATGTGATCGGCTTACCTTCACTGGATCCTTTAAAACTATGGATCAAAATAAACGTTTTTTCTTTAAAAGTTGCTATTTCAGTCACAGTCATGGAAAGCTGACTAACATAGGAGGTGATCTGGAGAGGGTGTGAGACTCCAGATACAACCCCTGGTTTCTCCTCAGGAGGATGTGCTGGGGAGGGAGAAATGGCGACTGCTCACATGATTCTTAAATGCTTGTGGATGGATGGTATCTTAGTTAGGTTTTAAAGTTTTTTTTTTTTCTTGTACTTCAGCTATGTTAGAATATTCAGGGTTTCCTGGAGTAGGCTAGCTGGGCTCTGGTGGTGATATATTTCCTTAGCTGTCATTGACTGTGTTCTTACATGGTGTTTGAGCATCACAGTTTGGGATAATAGGACTGGGTGCTGATTTCTGGCTTTGTCTTTGTTGGATGGGTGTTTTGTTCCTTATTTTCTGTTTCCTCTCTGGTCTTCTGGCCGAGTGGCTTGTGGTTAAGCAGATGGTTGAGTTTGGAGCTGGGCCTATGGTTGAGCAGGTGGGTCTCTGCCTGAGTTGGGGGTTGGGACACAGCAATGAGAATTGGTGGGAGAATTGAGAATAGGTGAGGAAGGGACCTGAGAGGGTGAGGGGGTTTCTCCGGCCAGCAGTCTACCTAGAGTTCTTGTGGTCTCTTGTTGAACAGGAGATGTTCACCTGAGTTGAGGGGCTGGAACTTAGCTACAAGGAGGGGAGGGGGAGATTGAGGATAAAGTGAGTGGATATCCAGAGATTGGGAGATGTCCGATGATAAGAGGCCTGCCTGGCCTTCTGGAGGCCACTATGGCTTGTGGTCTAGCAGGGGACCTCTGCCAGAGTTGGGATCTGGGATATGGTGATCAGAAGGGGAGGGACAGTTGGAGGTAAGATGGGTGACTTGAGCATTGTGAGTGGGTGACACACTTCCTCCAACAAAGCCACACCTACCTCAACAAGGACATACCTCCTAATTGGACCACTCCCTAATGACCAAGCATTCAAATCTCTGAACCTATGAGGGCCATTCCCATGCAAACCACAACAGGAAGAAATGATCTTTCCTGTTTGGTCAGTGTCTGGATTTACTGAAAAACCTGCTGCAGTCATAGAACACAGAGCTTGTGGTGGGCAGTGGAGGAAGGCACATGGGAGCTAAGCCATGAGTGGTTTGCCCTTCAGATTTTCTAGCAGTTAAAGCAAAGTTTAGAAGAGGTACATCATTAAATGATACAGTAAAACAAAAGCACTCTAAGAGGCTGTCGTAAAACATAAAAGCTGTAAATTAGGATTTACATAGTCCAGGAGTCTTTGCCTTAGCAGAGGCAGGAGACCACCAACACCTCATGGACAGAAGTTCATGGGCAGCGCCACTTGTCCAGAGCTTTTACCCACAGGCAGCAAACATGCCTCTACCCACAGTGGAGCCTACTTCACTATCTCAACACTGAAACATCATCAGGTTACCCCTTTAGCTCCTGACTTGTCTTAGTTGGATTTCTGGGAGGCACTAGGGGGAGCCAAGACTGTCTTCCCCCTGACCCCCGGTCTCTTTCTGAAACTTCTTTCTCAGGAAATTAATTCTCTCAGTGTGTTTTACTAGTTGGTACAGCATGCACAGCCTTCTCTGGATGTCAGGAAGTGTTGGGCAGAGAAGCAAGATGAAGTTCCTGCTACCCTCATTTGTTCACTAACAGAACTTGCTTGACAACCATGCTATGTAGAATGATGGACCTGATGTACCAGGGCTACCTTCAGTGATGTTCTAGAGCTTATGTTTTATAAAGATATGGATAGAGATATATTGAAAAGTTTCAGCCATGTATATATTTGGGAAAGAAAGGTGTTCGTGTCCTATAGATGAGCGTGGTGGCTTATTACATAGATTGAATTCTTTTTAAGTTTAGCTTTGCTATTGACTTAGGATGGGGGCTTTTATGTGTTCTTCCAAATGTACTGACCTAGAAATAAGAAAGCCGCCTATCTCCACCCTTCTAATGTGCTATGGTAACTTTGAGCTTATCCTGGGAGGAGGAGGTTTGTCTTGCAAAGCATCCAGGATTTGTAGAGGCCTGTGTGCTCCCATGACAGCAGGTTGGCTAGGCAACCTGGAGGGTGCTTGCAAATAAGCCTGGATGTTCTTGCCTGGTTGGCTGTCATTCCCTAAGAAGGCAAGTAGGTACAATGAATTGGACAGTAATGGCTGACGTGCTAACCTTTAAGAAGTGTTGATATTTTATGGCCAGAAGTTTGTTTGGACAGGACTACTTATCTCCTGAAGGGATTTGTGCACTAATTAGTCGTAGGAAAACTTAAAAAAAAAAAAAAAAAAAAAAAAGAAGTTAGGAACCGTTATCTGTGATCACACTTAGGAAAGCAGAGGCCTTCCAACGAAGTCAAAAGCGTTGATCTTTGAGAAAGCTGGCCAGCATGCATTTAGTTCTGTGCGGGAAGAAGCACATTTTAAATAGGCCTCACTAAACTGAACAAAATCAAAACAGAACAAAAGCCCTCTAAGCAAGGAGAAGACAGATGGCCAAGACCTTATTGGGCTGCTCTGTCACTATCTGAAACCCCACACCAGTTCCAGCGGCAGATGCTGCTTACACTGGTGCTTCTTGAGAAAAAAAATGAGACATTTCATAGCAAGCCACACTCACACAGATGTGAAATAGACATTTTCTTTAACCCTCTTTTATTTGTTCCTTTTAAATTAAATGTCTGCTGATGAAGATTAAATTATTTATTAGACTATGCTTATACATTAGGGTCTCACACCTAACTATCTCAAGATACAGTGAGGCAATGTCTGTGTTATATATTTACACTCATATATAAGTACTATGGTAAACTGTAAACAAATACAGACAGATATAAAGGAGATTCAGAAACCCTGGCTTGTAACTGATCTTCTTACCTTATGTATCCATCAGATTATAGCCTTACAATGTTACAGTAAATACATTTTTTCTGATGTAAAAATCACTATTTTTCCTGTGTTTTTTAAGTTACTATTGGAGTGTGTGTGTGTGTCTGTCTGTTTGTCTGTGTTTGTGGTATGTGTGTGTGTCTGTGTGTGTGTGTTTGTGGTATGTGTGTGTGTCTGTCTGTGTGTGTTGTATGTGTGTGTGTGTGTCTGTGTGTGTGTGTTTGTGGTGTGTGTGTGGTGTGTATATGTGTGTGCACATGTGTGTACATATAAGTACAACCTTCTGAGTCCATTCATTGTTGCACATATATGTATATATTTTAGGGCAGACCACTTTGTACTCAATAATCAATTAAGGGTCTAATTCCTATGGAAGACTAATTTTCCCTCTTATGGCAGCTCCTAATTCTCTGTAGCTCTCCAACTAAGGGTGGAATCTTGTAAGATTTATTCAATCGTGTTGCCATGTCAACCATTGTCATTGTTCAATCTTGTGTAGGGGGTGTTATTTTTTTGTATCAGTGATGTGTGCATGTCTGGGCTTTTTTTTTTTTTTTCTGTTCGTTTTCTTAGTTCCCTTGCTTGTAACACCAATCTAAGCATGCTTTCTTCTTATGTCCTGAGATAAATATCAGTCCTTGTAAAAACTATGTGTTTCCCTTTCTTTAGCTGGTGAGAAGAGAGTATATTTGTCTCAAGTTCTCTAGAAATCAGAAATGAGCTAAATCAGTTTCTCGCCCCTGACCCAATTACTGCTGTAGAGAAATGGAATGTGCCAAATATAGTCACATGTTGCAAAATGATGGAAAATATTCCAGGAAGTGTGTGGGTAATTTTGTTGTTTGAACACCATAGTGATGCTTCATCAGCGTACCCAAACCAAGACAACTCTAAGCCCACTATGGTTGGATCCTCTGGGACCACGGCTGTATATAGAGTCTCCTCTTGACTTGAATGTCATCCTGTGACGAATACTGAACCTAGCTTTACATTTGCCAATCCCAACCCAAGGTCAGCGAACTTCACAAACCATCACAAAATGGAAATTGCTGCTGTTCAAACTCACTAACACCACAAACCTAAGGATGAGACTTTTGAATCCTCGACTAAATGCCCTCCGTGACTGATATCACTTCCAAAATGTTAATGTAAAACGTTCACTGATTCTCTACAGGTAAAACATGGAACAACAAGCCAGCCACTTCCTGAGACTAGAAAGGTGTTCTTTATGCTGACTAGCCTTGGCTTCCAGTCACCTTCAGCAGCTTTGTGTATTTAACCACACCAAAGAAATTCTATCCTTCCACATTTTCTAGTAGGTAGTAAAAACCTCTCTCTTTCTAGGCTCACCATCTGCCATCTCTCATCTGTTTTTAATATTAAGAGAGAAGATGTCTTCCACTTTGGGGGCCACTGTGTGAATTCTGGCTACCCTCAGGATTAAGAATGCTAACACAGAGCCTGGTGGTGCTGCCCTTGGTTAGTAGCTTACTGTTGTTGAGCAGAGGGTTGAGGAAGAGGAGGCTAATCCTGTGTAGAATAATTAACAGCACATCTATAGAAGAAGCCGGACACAGGTACTTAAAGTATCCACAGTGTGTACACAACATGTGTTTTGAATTTGTTACCTCTCTAGCCCTTCACAGAGGATTATTCCCATTGGGTGCTCAGTGCTTAATCTTTGAGATTCTAAATAACTCGTATTTTAATTTGAAAGTGTCAAGTTACATATGTGTAGCTCATTTTATTTTAAAGATAATTCTTGGGGGAACAGAAGAAAAAGCATTTGTGAAGATGACCGTGTTCAGACCCGCTCTGTAATCTGAAACACAGCTCTCTCTTTACTGTGAAAACGTATCAGTGACAACCTCCCAGGATTGAAATGTGAAGCATCCTCTAAAGGAAATCTAACCAACAGATTTCCCCACAGCTGTTGTCGGGCGACAGAATTCATTCTCCTCTTTCTTCCTGCCCATCAATTCCAACTAGAAAATTTCAAGGAAACTCAGACTTACAACATGTCATTACTAACAACAACTAAGTCTGTGATATCATTTTCTTCTCTTCCTGGAATATTTACTCTGAAGCTAGCTGTGCTTAGTCTTGGAGGAAAAATCTGCAGGGAGACGACCAGAATTACTGTTTTGCTCTTGTCTATCATAGCCTTAGGATTCTAGGATGCTTCTATTGTATTCCTCAGTCCCCAGGCACCTGTCTTCTCCAGCTTCATTACTGCTGTAGCCTAGGCTTCATTGCAGCCTTTTGGGGCTTCTGCACACTGGACTCTTCCCACCCAGCATCTGTCTCCGAACAACAACCATGCTTTACATTCCGTAGGAGAGTAACTGACTTTCTGGGAACTCTTCTGTAAGTTTTCTTTGTCATTGTAGTGAAACACGATCTCCCTTGAGGTCTGCAAGCTTGCCTGTGTGTCCGAGCACACATCTCTCCATTTTCTGTTGCTCAATATGGCAGACACACTCATTTTCTTTTTTCACTACTAGAATCTCTTTCCTGCCTTAGGGCTTTTACCTACTTTATCCTCTTCCCTGCTTTTGGATATTCCCGTGTGTGTGTGTGTGTGTGTGTGTGTGTGTGTGTGTGTGTGTGTGTGTAGCTGACTCTGATTAATCAAATTCTCAGCCAGTGTCATGTATACTGCAGTCCAACTGGATGCTTAGTATAGGCCCCTGTGTTATATTCTCTACAAATCTTCCAAGTTCTCTTTATAGGACACACATGTAGTGCTTATGTGTGAGAAGTTTGCTTCTAGCATGAGAGCAGGACTTCACTATTAGCCCCTGAGGGGGCAGCCTAACTGCCTGGGTTGGGGTCCTTTAGTGCTCACCTGCTACATTGGGACTTGTAATCCTCAGCATCAGTTTCGTGTCAGTAGAGGAACCAATATCACTTTCTAAATAGAACCACTGCAGGATCAATACAATAAAAAATCATGTACAGTGTGAAATGGAGTATTTAGTGTATGTTAGGTGCTTAATCTATATTAGCTACTGATGGAGTGTCTTAGTTACTGTTCTATTACTGTGGAGAGACATGATCGAAGCAGCTTATAGAAGAAAGCATTTAACTGGGGGCTTTTGTACAGTTTCAGGGGTTAGTTCATAAAAATATGGTGGGGAGCATGGCGGCAGGCAGGAGGCAGGCTTGGTGCCTGGAGTTGTAGCAGAGAGGTCACATCTGGCAGAGAGAGTGAGCCTGGCATGGACTTTTGAAACCTCAAAGACCACCCCCAGTGACACACTTCATCCAAAAAGGCCATACCTTCTAATCCTTCCTAAACAGCCAACCAACCAGGAACCAGTCAATTATAGTAGCCTATGGGATCCGTTCTCATTCAGACCATCGTATGTAACATTAGTGGTGTCAATGTTTTTACTCAAATGACATCAGTCTTCTGAACTTGTTATACTTAAAGTTCTTTTCACCCAAGGAATTTTTACATAACCCCAGGCACATACATATATAAATTAACCACTTACATATAGTAAATCATAAACAATTTCTTTTAAACAGTTCTCTGATATACCTGTAATGTTATCATTAAAGATGAAAGCAAATTTGCATATTAATCTGATGGATATAGACGAAGGAAGAATTCAATCAATCTTGGCTGACTGTTTGATGCTGCAGGGGGCAGAGTGTCTTCAGCATTTTCAGAATTGATGGAGAATTTGGTTTTTCTGTTCATCAGTGCTCAGGGCATGACTTCACATAAAAATGCAGTATTAAACAGCAGAAATATGTTTAGGGCCAGGTCAGAAGCCGGAAGCCTCATTCTGTTCCCATGCCAAAATTCATTTAGTGACTTTGATTAAACTCAAACAGCAGTTTTTCAAATCAGACATTCTTATACAACATACTCCAAAGATACGTTAATTTGATGTATGCGAGGATGGCAGAAGGAAAAGACTTTTTATAGTTTGTAATTAAACCGTTATGCTTTTGTGAGATCAGAACATACAATATGGTAAGATGTGCAGTGAGGACATTGCAGTTTAAAACAGACAGGAGTCTTGAATCAGAGCTGGCGTGTTTGAGGCCCAGACAGTGGCTGTTCTGTGATGTGACTGCAGGCATTGTGCATTGAGCATGTTCTGTGGCAACCAAGGCTTCTGCAAGGATGCATGATGCTCCACTGGTGAACATTGGCCAGGAACACTTAAGATTCATTATGTGTTTGATTCCTTGTTACATTTTGGTGTTCTATGTTCAGAAACCTTGTCTTGTGCCAGTTTTTCACAACCACAGTGTTCAGATATACGATACCCAAATGGTGTCATGGCCTACAGTTTAATAAGGTAACCACCAGAACACTTGGTTTACACGTTAAAATAATATTCTAGAAATTTGATTTTAAATGTCAGCTCCATTGTGGGTCTTACTAGGAGCCTTTCTTTCTTTCATCTTTCTTTCTTTCTTTTGCCCTTCCTTTCTTCTTTTCTTCCTTCCTTCCTTCCTTTCTTTCTTCCTTTCTTTCTTTTGCCCTTCCTTTCTTCTTTTCTTCCTTTCTTCATTTCTTCCTTTCTTCCTTTCTTCCTTCCTTCCTTCCTTCCTTCCTTCCTTTCTTTTGTCCTTCCTTCCTTCCTTCCTTCCTTCCTTCCTTCCTTTCTTCCTCTCTTCCTCTCTTCCTTCCTTCCTTCTTTCTTTCTTTCCTTCCTTCCTTTCTTTTGTCTTTCTTTCCTTCCTTCCTTTCTTTCTGTTTCTTTCTTTTTTTCTTTTTTATGGCAAGTTGGTCACACTAATATAGCTGAGTCTTTTCTTCACAGGTCAGTTTGAGATGAGCTTCAAGACAGACTTTGAAGTCAGTGATGCTCTCCCTCACCCATGTCTCTGTATTCATTCTTTTCTTAAGTAGATTTGCTCAGGGAACCTTTACGCCTCCACCAGGCTCTAGACAGTAAAGCTTACAACCCCCCATGGAAAGCAGCTATGATGTGTATAGACACCTTCTGTCAGATACCTTCTTTGGATAAATATTTATGTGAAAAGAAGCACACAATTTAAAATAACCCAGAAGAAGCTGTGTACTGTCCTTGATGAGTGCCCCAGAAAAGTTTGTGTATTAGCAGTTGCTTTAACAACATCTGGCACAGAGAAATCAGGACGAAAATATACTTTGGTCCTGTGGTATTTATAGCACTGCCCGCTTAACCGCTGTGCCCTATTTAGGAATATTTCTTGAGTGAACTTTATTTTAATGTCCAAGAACGCAGTCATAGATTGGTGGCTCACATTGACCGCAAAAGGCACAGGGTATACTTGTGCAGGAAGAAACCCTTCTGTGCTCTGACTTGGGAGGCAAGACTGAGGGAAATGCTATGTTAAGCTTTGGAGGATTTGTAGAGAAATCTTGTCTTTACGGTTTATACACAAAAAATTCCTTTTCAGAATTCTGAGTCGTACCCGTCACATCTGGCGTGCATTTTTCTGTGGAGCTCTAGTTGTCACCCCACCAAGCAGCCCTCACAATAGACATTCTAGACAGCTGGACAGTATTCAACAGTGTGCAGTCGCCATATATTTGACGCTTTCTAGAATGTACATAATCAGTGTTTTAGAAACTAAAGTCTGAGGATAATGGCCTTTGCAGCAGAACTCTTATGAATATTTGCACATGTTCTCTTTAACTAGCTTCAGTTTTCCCTGCCATGGTAAGCTCCTTTATAGACTTGATTTGCTCAGTGTCCTTCACTGGCTTTAGCATGTTGTGTTAATGTTTGTGAACATGCTGGCTCTTACACTAAATACTTGAGGGTAGTATTAAAGCCCCATAGCCTTTCCTCTCTTATCTCTAAGGGTTTATTGTTTTTGTGGTCCTCATAGGGCCCCGCCCCTCACATTCAGCTCCTCTTCCTTTCAATTCTGTTTCTGAGTACCTGTGTATTAGAAAATGCATTTGAAATATTTCTAAATTAAAGTACATTGGCTTCCATGAACCTGAAAGAGAGCAAGGAAAGAGAGATATGGGAGGTTAGAGAGGAAAGGGAAATATTGTAATTATATTATAATCAAAAAATAAAAGAAAACATTGTTTAAAAAGTAAGTTGCTTCAATGGTTACCTGAAGGATTTTCCTAATGGCTCAGGGGTAAGAGCCTTTCCTTTTCTTGTTTTTTTTCTTTTCCATCTATTCAACAAACAGTATGTCATTGCTTACTATGTGTTCCTTATTGAACTGAAGACAAGATGGTGCTGTGAGCTGAAAAGTCCCACTGAGGAAGACATAAGCCTGACAAATAAATGCCTGTACTATGACTGAGGAAAGACCCTCCTCACTCTAGCCTCCTCACTCATCAGAACCCCTCTTCTCCTGGTGATCAGGGCTCATGTCACTCACCTCTCTTCTCCAGGGTCACCTTGTGGTGGTTGCTACCATTCCTTATAAATAACTTTGAGCTGACTTAGATGTGATTTTTCAGTGTCCTTCTCTGCCCCAGACCATCATAGCCTCTCCTCAACTCTGGTTCTCCTCACAGTTTCTTTATCTCAGGAAAGATGCCGCCACCGGGCACACTGTCCCCACTGTTTTAAACTCCCAACCATGGTCTCCTCCTTCTGTCAGTTCCTCTGTGCTGCTCAAGTCTGTTGGAAAATCTTTCTGATTTTTTAACGCCCATTCACTTACTCCCCTGCAGCAACCATTCCAGGTGCTGTAACAGCCTATCACCTGGCCTCTGTGTAGTCCTTTCTCTACTAAGACACACCACCTCCTCCCCAGCAACCAGAAGGACCACTCAGATAAAACAACAACTCACTCAGTCACTACTAATTGCCTTCAAGCTAAGCAGTGAGCAAATCCCAGCTTCTGCTATCCCATCCCAAGTTGGTTGCCCCTGGGCAGTTATGCCATTTTTTCTCTGTAGATGAAGTTTGTTTCCCATGTGTTCATTTCAAGGACTAATTCTTGGACAGGAAAGCTTTCCAGTCCCCTTTTCATATGTTCTCTGTCTTATGATTAGAGTGACAGGGTTGTGACTCATGGAGGTGACTAGGAGAACATAGGGAAGCTAATGTCACCAAGGAAGGTTTTTAATACTTCTGTTCCCCATTGGCATATCCTAACTATGCAGGGCCACAGGGGAAGTCAGAAAAGAGCAAAGGCACACAAATCATAGAGAGCACACACACACACACACACACACACACACACACACACACACACACGCCTTTATTGTGATTTCCATAGAAAAGGCAAAGTGATGCCAGGCAGTGGTGGTGTGTGCCTTTATTCCCAGCACTTGGGAGGCAGAGGCAGGTGGATTTCTGAGTTCAAGGCCAATCTGGTCTACAGAGTGAGTTCCAGAACAGCCAGGGCTATACAGAGAAACTTTGTCTCAAAAAACCAAAAAGAAGAAGAAGAAGAAGGAGGAGGAGGAAGAGGAGGAGGAGGAGGAGGAGGAGAAGGAGAAGGAGAAGGAGAAGAAGAAGAAGAAGAAGAAGAAGAAGAAGAAGAAGAAGAAGAAGAAGAAGAAGAAGAAGAAGAAGAAGAAGAAAAGGCATAAGTGGAAGGAGCAGCTTCAAACTGGTTAATTTGAGCCATTCTAGAACATAGGGCCTGCCGACTTCCCTTGAGTTGATGGGGAAGGGAAGTGTTAGCCTGGTTTCTGATAGATCAGTAAATGAAGGGACAGTCGGAATAGATTCAAGATTGGTTAGGAGTGCTGGGGGACAAACTCTTTATAATCTTAAGAATGACCTTTGTGGGGGTAGGGCATTCTCTCCCCAGCCTGAACGTCATTCCCAAGATGTCAAAGTATCATAAAATATAGAATAAAAACCATGATTGCTACAGTACTTTGGTGGAGTGCCTATCCCCTTGCGTTGTTCACATGTCCCAAACCTGCAAATGAAAGGTCTCTTGAGAACAGATAATCTTGCCTGTCTTCTTTGCCATGTAGCCAGAGCTGCACTGTAATGTTCCTTACTTAATAAATGCTCAGTGGATCATTAATGGGGTTAAACAGCAGATGCCCTTCTTTCTAACATACATGCTAGTGCCTCACCTGGAAATGGTGAGCACATTTTTTTTAACGTAGAATTGCTTCATCAACAAGATAATTTATATTTTACTTTGCTTAAAACATGAGGGCTTTGTCTTCTCCTTCGCATTTACCAACAAAGAAGCTATTCCCTAGTTACCTTGGGTTAATTTAAGTTGATTCAGCAGAATGTCTATTACTTACAAGGGCATAAAGAGAAGAATATATTTCTCTACCCCTAGTGCCAACCCATGGTTCTTTTCTGGGGTGTTTTGTCCCTACAGTGAATATTTGTCACTGTCTGGAAATGTTTTCAAGTTATCACCACTGGCATCTCCTGGGCCAGGCTGTGGAAGCTGTTGAATGTCTTCTAACACAAATGTCAGGGCCACCCTCAAACCAGGACTTATCCAATCTAAAATACCGACTGAGCTAATGTTGGAAAACCTTTTGTTAGGGTATGGTATATTTGACAAGCTTAATTAAAAGACCTCACATAACTGTATCTTCAAGGCTCCTCCACAAAGCAATTATGAGCTAACTAGCCGGTGTCTTAGAAGTAAAGACAGAAGCCCTGAGGAAGGATGAAGTCAAGAGAACACAAACTATAAGCTGTAAATGACCTCATTGTTTGAGCAGATACCCTGAAAGGAAATCTAAGCAGACTGAGACCCAGCTTGGTGATGCTGAAGTCTGGGCTTAGAATGAAAACTGAAATGATAAGATTTTTAATTGACAGTTAAAAAGTTTGTGTTTAGCTAATGACAAGGGAGGTGGCAGCCAAAACATGAGAATTTATAAACTGCAAAATTACTATGCTTAAAACTCAAGTTTTCTCTTCAAAGATTCATTTGTGTGTGTGTGTCTGTACGTGTGTCTGTCTGTCTCTGTGTGTGTGCATGTGTCTGTCTGTCCCTCTTTGTCTCCTTCTGTCTCTCTGTCTCTGTATCTCTCTGTGTCTCTCTCTCTGTGTATACATGTGTCTGTCTCTCTGTGTGTGTGCATGTGTCTGTCTGTCTGTCTGTCTGTCTGTGTCTGTCTCTCTCTCTCTCTCTCTGTGTATGCGTTTGTCTGTCTCTCTGTGTGTGCATGTATCTGTCTGTTCCTCTCTCTGTCTCTTTCTGTCTCTGTCTCTTTATCTCTCTGTGTCTGTGTCTCTGTCTCTCTCTCTCTGTGCATATGTCTGTCTGTCTGTCTATCTATCTATCTCTGTGTATTCGTGTGTCTGTCTATCTGTCTCTCTCTCTGTATATACATGTGTCTGTCTGTCCCTCTCTGTCTTTTTCTGTCTCTCTGTCTCTGTATTTCTCTGTCTCTGTCTCTGTCTCTGTCTCTGTCTCTCTCTCTCTCTCTCTCTCTCTCTCTCTCTCTCTCTGTGTGTGTGTGTGTGTGTGTGTGTGTGTGTGTGTGTGTGTGTGTG
>JANHMN010000001.1:33436978-33471148 GCA_030674055.1 Rhabdomys pumilio
TGTGTGTGTGTGTGTGTGTGTGTGTGTGTGTGTGTGTGTGTGTGTGCATTCTAGTGCCCATGGAGGCCAGAAGAGGGCATCAGATCCCCTGGAGGAGTTACAGGTAAATGTGAACTGCCAGTTGCAGGTCTAGGAATTGAGCCCAGGTCCTCTGTAAGAGCAGCACACACTCTTAAAACCACTGAGGCATCTCTCTAACCCCCACATTGAAGTTCTCTTATGTAGATGGGCCACCCGTTCCTCAAAGCAATGCTTTCTACCTCTGGGGATTGAGGACTGGGGACTGGGGACTGGGGACTGGGGACTGGGGACTGGGGACTGGGGACTGGGGACTGAGGACTGAGGACGGGCTGCAGTGCCTGTGTCCTTTTATCCTCACCAGTACTAACAAATGCTATCCTCTGAGGTAAAAATTTTGATTTAGGAAGGGAAAAATTAAGTTGTGTGGCCTTCCATTAGGTGAATAAAAAAAGTGAGTGGTATCCTTGACACATCTTTATTAAGATTGAGAACAGACTGTAAATTAAGATATTGTACCCTAGAGGTAACCTGAGGTGCTTTAGAACTGCCCCTGCCCCTGTCATCTCTCAGGGTGACTGTGTTCAGGAGAAACGAAGCCCTGAGATGTGTTTGCAAAACGTCAGTCGATAACACATGGCTTTCAGTGTTGTGGGCGTTTCTGGAAAGAATCCGGAGTTTGTTTTAAAAACACACTTTTGTTGCAGAGAGAATATTTAAGATAGATATCATCGTACCCTTTTTTTTTAATTCTTAACATTTGAAAGGCTGTTTTTTCTTTATTACACGCACGCTGGTGACGAGCACATGTTGGCAGGGCTGAGCTCAGGTTGCCAGCCTCACTGAAGCATCCTGCTTGACTTTATGTTTAAGATTTTTTTCTTTCTTTTTGCATCGAGCTAGACTTGATTTGTTCCTTTTTTGGCTTCGTGATGATTTAGCGTGTTTAGATTTTGGACCCTGGGCTCGTACCTTCAACAATTCCACAACATTTTCAGCTCCTCATCAGGGACAGGACACTTGGTCCTGGCTCACATCCATTTCATCCCACATGGAACCACTGTAACTCTGCTGACATGCTTTGTTTTGGTTTAAACAATCTCAGGAGGCCTTCAGATCTCTCAGCACAGGCTCTTAAACGCCTGTCTGGGCACACAACACTTACAGTTTTGGTATTTCCTGACTTTCTTGTATAAATGTAAGCCATTCTATTTCCAGGGCTGCAGAGCAGGTTGAGCCTAGTTTTCGGTTCTAATGAAGGGAAGTTTACGACAGTACATCAAATGTTGGATATTCTGACTGCCCCTCAGCACCAATGCTAGAAGAGACAAAAATGTTAATGTTTAGCTTTTAAGCCATGATGTCACAAATCAAAAATCTGACCATCTCCAGATTAGACAAGGAGTTATGTCGCTCTTCAGTTTCTTTGGCCAGGTGCCAGCTTTATTTTGACTACATAATCCTAGATTTAGAACAGCTCTTTG
Organism: Rhabdomys pumilio; assembly: GCA_030674055.1. Classification (NCBI taxonomy): domain Eukaryota; kingdom Metazoa; phylum Chordata; class Mammalia; order Rodentia; family Muridae; genus Rhabdomys; species Rhabdomys pumilio. The sequence goes on from JANHMN010000001.1 coordinate 33,438,481, forward strand.
TGTGTCAAATCAAGGACTCAGTGAGTATAACTGCCACAAGTTAATGTTACAGCAGATGAATTAGTAAGAATCAAGCTACAGTCTGTTCTCAAAAAAAACTACCAAATTCCCTGTGCGCAGTCTGCCCAGAACTGTCCTGACTTTAAATTGGAAGTCCTCCATCTTGGGAAACTCTTTAGTTCCGGGCAATGGGGACAGTTACTTAACTCTGCTTCTTAGCTTGTCCTCCTGAAAGCAGACGCCTCACATCAGTAAAGAAACAGATAGACCCCCAGTCCGAGCCACAGAGCAGCTGGAGGAGCCAGAGTAGTACTGAGCAACTTGCCAGTTTGTGCTGATTCAAGGTAGAGTCAGATCTATTTTCTCATGATGGTTCAGGACACATTCCAGCAATAATCACAGAAATGCATAACAAGACTAGCAGGGACATGATTTTAACTTTTTAAGTTTAATATGGTGCACTTATATTCCTTTTGATGCTAACAACTGATGAACTTATTCAAGAAAGCAATTACCGTTTACTTTGTTAATGATTTTATGTGGTTTACTTGACAGTGATATACAATCTCTAAAAACATTGTTATATTTTGATCTTACATATCTGCTAAACTCACCATAATGCATCATTCTTTATGTGTGTAACTGGACAGGAAAGAGGGGGTAGTGTGACTGTTTCTCTCTTTTCTCTCTCTCTTTCTTTCTTTCTTTCTTTCTTTCTTTCTCCTTCCTTCCTTCTTCTCTTTCTCTCTCTCTCTCTCCCTTTCTCTCTTTCTCTCTTTCTCTCTTTCTTTCTTTCTTTCTTTCTTTCTTTCTTTCTTTCTTTCTTTCTCTCTTTTATGTATATGAGTACACAGTTACTGTTTTCAGAAACACCAGAAGATTGGATCCCATTATAGATAGTTGTTAACCACCCTGTGGTTGCTGGGAATTGAACTCATGACCTCTGGAAAAGCAGTTAAAAAATTAACCTCTGAGCTAATTTTCCAGCTACGGTTTCTCTCATTTCAATACTACCTTGATTACAGTTAGAAAGATACTCAGAAAAGGCAAGCTGTGCCCATTCCCAGGCAGGAGAGATAAAGTGTGTCAGCATCCCACTGTCGGCCAGCCAGAGGTCTGAAGATGGAAGGCAAAAGAGGAAGAGGAAAGGGGCCACCATCTACAAAGCTTCCCACATAAAAATCTCTAAGTAGGTCCAGATGTCTTAAAATAAAAATACATATTCCACCGCGGTGATTATGGTTCTGTGCTCTTGAGATCTGACTTTGAGGGTTTAAGAAGAAAGGTAAGACATCAAACAAAACCAGCACTCTCCTGCCAGAGGGAGGGTTCAGTATGTGCTGCTTCCTGAGCACAGACAGCTCACAAGGCAGCTCACAGACGAGGGGGACATGGCAGTGACTTTCCTGGTCTGTGGCCCAGTTGTAGAACTCTGCAGGGAGGAAGGGAGGGAAGGAGAGAGGGAAGGAAGGAGGGAGAGAAGGAAGAAAGAAGGGAAGGAAGGAGGGAAGGAAGGAGGAAGGGAAGGAGAAAGGGAAGGAGGGAGGGAAGGAGGGAGGGAAAGAGGGAGAAAGGGAAGAGGGAGAGACAGAGAGACAGAGACAGACACACAGAGACAGAGATGCACACAGAGAGACAGAGACACAGAAACAAAGAGAGACAGATAAACAGACAGAGACACACAGAGAGACAGAGACATACACAGAGAGACGGACAGACAGACACACAGAGAGAATCTCCACAGTGTGGCAAGGATCTTGCTGTGCTGGCCTCTCATCCCTGCTTACCAGCATGCTGTGCGCGTCCTTTCCTTCATTTCCCCCACATGTTAAAGCCGTACCTCCTGTATTATCTTCAAACTTTACTTAGGGAACGGATTTATTTTACATCGTCTTCAGTTTGCTCCAGACTGTAAAATCCTGGGAACTCACATGTGGCCTGTTCGTCTCCCTCGTGATTTTTGTCTTGCACTTCAAATCCGCCACATAAGAGAATGCAGCGTGTTCTCTTTGCTCTTTCCTCATGCCTCGTGTGAAATGCCTGAGAGAGTGTATTGAGTATTTGAAGATCAAACTTAAGAAAAAGTTTGTGTCTTTGAATTGATCAATTGGATTGTTTCGTGAAATCCCGGCTAACGCTTTTTGAAACAAATACGCTCCTTCATTTCTCTGCTTTGTCATAAAGAGTATTGAGTATTTGAAGATCAAACTTAAAAAAAAGTTTTCCGAGGGCTATTGAGATGGCTCAGAGGTTAGAGATTCTGCCATTAAGGCTAGACGACCCAAATTTAGTTCCCAGATAGTGGGAGGAGAAAGTCAACCTACAAAAGTTACACCCCCACCCATGTACATACACATGTGTGCACACACATACAATAAATGAATGAATGAATGAATGAATGAATGAATGAATCCATTTTGCTGTAAAACTCAGGTTTTGGGATCAAGCTCTTAGATTGATCAATTGTGTCTTTGAATTGATCAGTTGAATTGTTTCTTGAAATCCCAGCTAACACTTTTTGAAACAAATACTCTCTTTCATTTCTCTGTTTTGTCATAAAGAGTATTTTGTTGGTGTTTGGAGTTTTTCCGTTGCATGGCTACTTGTCCTCTGATAGGGGTAAGGCATCTTTACGTGTACTGAGGAATGTCTGGTGATAAACTCCTGTCCTCTCCACATTACTCTTTGTTAGCCAGATGGGGAGATGGTTTACATCAGACATAATGTATATTTGAACAGTAAGGTCACAGGCAGTGTTGCATTGCCTTTTATGGGCAGTGAGACATTTAACATAGTGCCACCGTCCCCTTCCCTCCATATGGATGATGGGACAAAGTGCCTTGTTTCCATGTCTGGATTCTAGTGCAGAATTATTTTCTAAACATGTTTGTATCAGCAGCCTGAGCCTCGTTGAAAGCAGCATTTTCTCTTTAAGTGCAGAAGAGTGGATAGCCTTCAGCTCTAGCCCTCTTCTGTCTGATTAAAGCCACCTGAGGGGAGTTTACTGCCACAAACTCTGATCTGTATTCTGTGCTCTTCAGACCCTCTTCTCCCATAAGAGCAGGACCTAAATTACATTAATAAAGCCCCACTCAGAGTAATCATCATACTCCGTAAATTTTCCTCCTTGCTAAAAGGCAATTTTGAACCATGTGGGACATTAAAATGATAATGAAAACAACTTAGGGCATTTGGTTTGTTTAATTCTGAAGTGTGGTATGTGTTTCTAGTTTTGACAGGACGTGGTTTCATAGCACTGTGTGTGTGTGTGTGTGTGTGTGTGTGTGTGTGTGTGTGTGTGTGTTTGTGTGTGTGTGTGCACACGCGCGCATGTGATTTTAAATTAAGGAGAGTGTAATTCAGGAATTACAACAGCAAACAGACTGTCATCATCACTATTGTCTAAATGACCTTTGTGGTTCAATGCCACAATAGTTTAATGGTTTTGATTAATGCTTGATTTTTTAAAAATGTATAATTTTAATTGCTTGTCATGACTCTACAGGAAGTTTCTTTAGCTCAGTAACTCTGTAAAGAGAAGGGCGAAGGCTCTTCTTTTCCTATAGGATTTGTGTAAAGAAGTGGTTTCGTGTGTATGGCCTCAAGTAAGAACTCTGATGGTGGTTAATAAGACCAGAGCTTTAAAACTTGCTGATAATATCTTGGCTCATGAGAACAGAAGGAAGAACCAATTAGGCAGGCATGCGTGGAAAACCTGCAGTGAACAAACAGTCTTAACAAAGAAGAACATTTGGGAGGAACGATGCTGGGACCTGTATCCACCACAGCTTGGGAACGTGGCAGAATCACCAGGCTAGGTTTGCTTGCTGAGATGCAGGCTGCTGCCCCTGCACTTCTAACTCAAGTGCAGGGAAGGTAGAAGATATTTAAAAATATCTCTGAAGAATCTCTAGAAAATAATAATGAATAAAAGGATAAGACTGTTGTTATCTTCCAAGTACACTGGGAATCTATGTAGGGTTCCCTTGCAGATGTCACTAGCGAGAGACCAGCATCTCTGGATGCTACTGCAGTAGATGAAAAACCTAGGATCTGTTTTTGAGTTGTTCCCATCACTCTGCCTGCTGCCTCCAGAGTTCATCACAATTAGATTCTTCTTTGGCTCTGGCCTCAAGTTTATTTATCTCATTTTACAATGAAAATTCCTGTCTTGGTGAGGCTAACAAAATGTGCACTTGAAGCTGTAAAAAGATCAAACGTTTTTCAACTTCTTTGCAACTTGGTTCAGGCCAGACACTTAACAGATACACTTAACCAAGTTTGAAAGAAACAATTCTTTTCTCAACAACACTGCTTTTGTAAGGAATTTTAGTGAATTGTAAACCCATTAATTTGTAATAAAATATCTTAAGAAGTTGTGAGGTATATAGCTCAATTCTAAAGGACTTGCTCAGGGTGTGGGAAACACCCACTGTCATAGTCTGCACTGCAAAGAAAACAGAAACAAAATCAAACAAAAGCCAGTTTTAGAGCGCAACATCCACGCAAACAAGCAAGTATAATTAAACAAAGTATCCTTTGCTACTTGCAAAAGGATAACTTTGCTTTAAAATATATCTGGGGTTTTGTTTTGCTATGGTATGAGGAGGTCAACAGATTAGGAGGCAGCTGCCATTGGGAAGAAGGTTTCTTTCTCAGGTTTCCTAAAGGAGAGGTGAGCTCTATCACACAGAGTCCACCGGGAAGCCCAGGCCTGTGGAAGGGGAGAGGGGAAGGAATGTGCAGGGGCTCTATAGTAGGAAGGAGTGGGCAGAGCAGATGAACCGCCTGGTAGGTTTCAGACTGGGTCATCTGAGTACTTCTGGCCCGAAGGGGTGACCTGTGGTCCCTGAGTATCCAGTAGGCACAGGAATGTGAGGGCAAAGGCAATATGCCTTTTGGAGATTAAGAGCCAGATAGAAGACAGTGAAGCAATATGCTCAGGGTTGGCTCTATGTCAGTTACTTTTCTTGTCACAGTGACTAAATATCTGACAGCAATAATTCAGCGATGGCAAGCCTGATTTTGCTCCCGTTTCTGAGGCTTCGGTTTATGGTTGCTTGTCCTTATGCTGTTGAACTGAATGTTCTGGCAGTGGGAAAGGATCAGGGAGGAGGAGTTTGTTCATTTCCTGGCAAATGAAAAGCAAAGTGCAACCTCTAGAGACACTCCCCCATCCATCTGTGTCTTTTAGATAATTCCTACCCAGATCTGCAAGTCCCCACCACCTCATAAGGGAGCAGCTTCAGGTGACTGACATGAATTTAGCTGAGTCCTGCATAGCTTAGGAGAGGCAGGCTCTTAGGTATACACTTCGCTCTTGCCAAGGATTAGCTAAGCTTGGAAGGCAGTCACAGCGAGGTCCCAGGCACAAGAAAACAAGAACACAGAAGATGAAGCAGAGTATATAATGGTACACTCCTGTCATCCCCAGAACTCTGGAAGCAGAGGCAGGAGGATCATTACAAGTTTGAGGTCAGCCTGGGCCACGAATTATGAGCCTCCATCAAAAAATCCACAACCCTTTCCCCCAAATAAACAAACAAATCAGTAATACAAACCAGATGTGGTGACAGACCAGTTATTCCAGCCACTGGGAAGAGAAGGATGAGGAGTTGAAGATCACCCTTAGTTACACAATGAGTTCTAGTTCGTCAGGATACAAGAACCCCGCTTAGCCACTGCAGTTATGGCTACCTGAGTAAAATCAAGCCAGCCTTACCAGTCATCATTCCCACAGGCAGGACTAAGAGGATTCAAGGATTGTTACAACAAAAAGAGGCGGGTATCAACTGGAGAGGGAGCTGGAAGTGCTTGGGAACAGTAGGTGAGAGGAACTGGTCGGCTTCTGAGAGCAGTGGGAAGGAAGTGGGCATCCTGAGGGGTCAGCAGGGAGGGGTTCATACACTCAAAATGCTCTGTTTTCATGTAAGGAATTGTCAAGGAATAAATAAAAGATATCCTAAACAACAAAAAAGAAAGTATGTCTCGTAAAACAATTAATTAACTAAGGGGGCAGGTATTTAGCTCACTGTGTAGAAGCACTAACTGCAAGCCCAATGATCTATATTCAGTCACTTGAACTCACATTAAAAAGAAAAAACAACTGGATGCAGGGGCACACATCTGTAATCTCAGCACCTCTGCGGTAGGATAAGAGGCAGAGATGAGAGAATCCATCAGAAGCTCATAGGTCAGCCAGCTTGGAGTACACAGTGCAGCAGCAAAATCAAGACAGACTGTGCCTCAGTAAGGTGGAAGGTGAGAAAACACTCCTAAGACTGCATACGCATGCGAGCATACACACACACACACTATGGCATGGCATGCCTTTGCACACACAAGCACATATACACACACACATGAATGTTTTAAAATACAATAATAGATTTTAAAATAAAGAATATGCCAAGTGGTTGTGCTTGCCTTTAATCCCAGCACTCGGGAGGCTGAGATAGGTCTCTGTGAGTTTGAGGACAGCCCAGTCTATAGAGCGAGTTCCAGGATAGCAAAGGCTACATAGAGAAATCCTGCCTTAAAAAACCAATAAAATAAAAAATAATAAAAAAAATAAAGAATATATAATACAATTAAAAGCTAATCCCTAACTGCCCTTTCTTTAGCACATGGAGAACAGATGTAAGGAGGAGTCTTGGTGACAAGAAACTGTGGACTTACATCATGGGTCCTCAGGGAACTCAGGCACCTTCTCCCTAGGGAAAGTCATGTGACCTTCCAATGCAGAACTCTGCCTAGATGATGCTTCTGATAGCCAAAGGCTCTTGAGACTCAGTGCAGAGAAAACTGGCTAGATTCCATCATCAAATCTCTGGGGGAGGGGGAGGTTTCCCATCTCTCTGGGCTTCAGTATAAGCTCATAAGTGAGCCTTGGGCCTCGGATCTGGGCTTGAGTCCCTGCTCCATTTACCAGAATTGTACCTTTATTTTCTTAAACAGGAAAGACAAAAGTCATGCCTCTGTATCAAAGATGGTTGTTAAACACTCCACCTGTATAACAAGCTAAGCCCACAGTAGCTACTCAGTTATTTTTAAGGAGCTGAATGGATGCCAGTTATCCTTGTTGATCACGAGGCTGTAGACCATGCCAGATCTCAACCCTGATTCCCCTTTTTATTTTGTAAAATGTTTCACACCTTCAAGCTCTTTCTGCATTGGCTGTCACATCCTCCCACAAACCTGTCAGTGACTGAGCTTGTGTGGTTACTTCTGATTTACAGTTAGATGGAGAGGGTCTCAGAAGGAACAAAGACTTGTTCTCATCTCAAAGTGTGTAGGTCACAGTGGCTGAACTGGAACCCAAGACTACTCAGTCCTCTCAAAGCCTGATGGGAAAAGCCTAGAATGTGTTACAATGTGTATTGCCAAAACACCCCGTACTTCTACAGACAGCACGAAGTGTCAGTGAGCTAACTCTGGACACACACAAAGGAGGGCTTGTTGGCCGTGCAGAGATTGGCAATTTGCATATTATTTCTTGGCCCCGGCAATCCCTGATGCTTCTGTTTTAACTTCTTTCAATGGTCTGTGCTCTTGGCCTTCTTGAATGATGGGCGTTGTTTCCATCTTGTTCACATCTTTAAAACTATGTGGCTTGTTATCTTCCCATTGGATCATCTACTGATCATCCATGTCACAATGTGGCTTCGGTATGATCTCTGTATTCTGTACAGATTGGTGGAAGAGGTCAGCTTGGGAAAAGTACAAGTGAAATTTAATATTTCAGACATTGTAAGGGCCACAGATATGGCTCAGTTTCAAGCATGACTATTTAGCATGTGGGAGCTTTGATACCCAGTACCTTAGAAATAATCTGAAAACTTATCTGAATATTTTGAGATAAGTTGTATTAGTTTAAATCATTTGATTATCAGTGTAAAATATACTTACCTTTCACTTTGTGAACAAGGTTAATTAGTTGAAAAGTCCATTACTGAAAACATGTCACACTTGCTTGGGAGGCTTAAGGACACAGCTAGTCACAAGGAGTTTTCTTTGCCCCTTAGACTTTGTGGCAGGTTGGCAGATGGGAGGGAGGGGAAGGGAGGTGAGGGGGGAGTGCAAGCCTGCAGCTTCTGAGTCCATTTCAGTGAATGTGATAGGGATCCAGAATTACTCTGCCCGTAACTCATTCACACGTGTGTAAGCAAAGAGAAATGCAGAAAATTCTCTGAGCTCTCCTGCAGCCTCCAGCCATCTTAGAAACGTCATGTGTTGGTCATCTTGTCCCATCTAGAAGTCAGATTACTGACTTAAGAGAAGAAAACTTTGGAAGTTCCTCTTATCATAGTCCTGTCCTGTTGCTGGGAAGAGACAACCTGAGCAAAGCAACTCATAACACTGGCAGGAGGCATCCTGGCCCACACACAGAGGTGTGTGTGTGTGTGTGTGTGTGTGTGAATGCGTGTGCATGTGTGCGTGTGTGTGCATGTGATGGACTTTTGTTTGAAAGCCCACCCCTAGTGACACACTTCTTCCAGTAAGGCCACACCTCCTCCAACAAGGCCAAACCTATATGAACCTATGGGGGCTATTCCTATTCAAACCATTAGACTCTTCAAATGGCTATCCTAGAATTCTTGCAGTATGTCTCTGTTTCTAATCCCATTCCTGTGTGTGTGTGTGTGTGTGTGTGTGTTTATATATATTTGTGTGTGTTTGTGTGTATATTTTTGTGTTTGTGTATATGTGTGTTTATATGTATTGTATATTTGTGAATGTGTGTGTTTGTATGTGTATGTATGTATGTGTGTGTATGTGTGCGCTCACACGCATGGATGCATGGAAGCCAGAAGTCAGTCAGACTGGTGGTCTTCCTCGATTGCACACCACTTTTCCTAAGACAGGGTCTCTCACTGAGCCTGGAGCTTTCCAATTCACCTAGACTGGATCACCAACAAGCTCTAGGATACACCATCTCCGGTCTCCTAGATATCTCTGAGGGCAAGTCTTCCCATGCCTACCTAGCCATTAAAATGATCTGACTGGCCAGCAGTGCAGGAGAATGCATGTTGCTGCATTCTGAGGTCACACATTCAAGTTCATATTTATTTAAAATCTCTCTTCCCAAAGTACGAGCTTTTACGTTATCAAAGGATATATTTCTACTCAAACATTGTTAGATATGTGTATCAGCTTATCTTTCAGTGAAGCCTCCATAACACTGGGCTTTCAGGCAAGCCTGTAGGGCATTTTCTTAATTTGTGGTTGATGGGGGAGGGCCCAGTCCATTGTGGGTGGGGATACCCATGGGCTGGTGATAATGAGTTATAAGAAAGAAAGACGAGCAAGCCAGTAAGCAGCACCCCTCCATGGCCTCCACACCAGCTTCTGCCTCCAGTTCCTGCCCTACTTGAGTTTCTGTCCTGACTTCCATTGATAATGAACAGTGATGTGGAAGTGTGAGGCAGGTAAACCTTTTCTCCCAAGCTGCTTTGGTCAGAGTGTTTCATTTCAGCAACAGAAGCCCTAACTACCTCAGGTTCAGATGAACATCCTTTTCCCAGGCAGGATGGGTTAACTGCACAAAGACTAAGTTTCTGTTTCTCTATCAGGGAAGATCGCTGCCCTTCACCAACAAACAGTGAGCCCCAAAATATAACTTTGGAAGTTCTTTGTAAGCTCCAGAAAAAAAAATTGCTAAATAGGTTTCAAATGTTAGCCTCTTTGTAGACTTTGTAGAAAGAGGCAGGAAGAGAGTGATGGTTGCTATTATGTTAAAAACTTGGCACAGAATAAAACAAGTTATTTTTTCCCTTGCTCTTTCCATGTGTTCACCTAGAGAGAAAAAAATGTGTGAATGATTAGACAGAAATGTTTCACTAACCCCAAGGCAGGTACAGGAGGGAGCAACAGGCCTTTCAAGATCATCAGAAACATCCATTTAAAGAATAATTTGGTACACTCAGAGGCAACTCCAGTATAAGAGAAATTTAATAAATACAAAAGAAACATGAACATCAGGCCCTTTCGCTGGTCATCTGTGAGCCCTGCACTGCCCAGCTATACTTTGTCAGCTTCGTCCCTGTGCCCAGTTTTTCTCTGCATGAATCTCTGGCACCATTGCTGGCTCTTTTGCCTCCAGGAGACACATCGCCCCCTAGCGAGTTGAATGGAGACCCACGGAGACGGTCATTTTAATTTCAAGAGTCTGTGAGTGTTACTTGGGAAAAGACAACGCCTTTAAAGATTTGATTAAGTAATTGAAGACGAAGAGCCTCTGCATAGTTCAAGTGGACCATAAAACCTAATGACAAGTTGTCCGTGGAAGGTACTGAGAGTTCCATAAACACTCCCAGGAAGGAGAGGGGTGTGACCAAGAGAGGCTGAGTGTAAGACCGCAAGTGAAAGATTGCACGCAGCCCTCAGGAGCTAAAGGAAACAAGGAATGGGCTTTCTCTCCTCAACCCTCAGAAGGAGCAGGGTCCTATTAACACCTGGATCTAGAGTTTCTTCTAGAACCCACATATATTTGCCTAATTCTGTCAAATGGACACACTGCTAGCTTATATCTCCGATCTTGCCCCTTCAGAGTGCCATGTTCGCACACGAAACCCCCTACGTCACCCGCTCCTGGGCTGACTCATCAATCTTAGTTTAGCTGGGTCAATTCTTGATCTTCGCCTGCCATACTTGCTAATCCCCTTCCAAGTCTTCATCATGAATAAAAGGTACTACCATTTCTACCCGACTTCATGGCGCCAGGGGGAAACCTGAGCTTCACGTTCAATTCTTTCCTTTGGCTCTATCCTTTTCTTAATTTCTAGATGAATCCTCTTGGGTACCACATTAGTCCATCACTACCACCACAGACTTCTGGTGGCCTTCCTGTTCTGCTCCTCCCCCTCCCTCTCTCCACAGAAAATGTCTTTGGAAACTTTCTAGGATATCACTCCATGTTATCACCATGCCTAATGTCTTCCAATGGTATCTCAAGCCAATACTGCCATATTGCTTATGTTTGACTGTAATGGTGGTTACCAGTTGGGGCTCTCTCCCCTGTACAAAAAAGTGTTGATACAAATATGGTCTCTTCAAAGAGGCACTACCCAACTGCTTGACTTGGTAGCCTCTACCTCTGACTTCTGGTTGTTCCATCACCTTCTATATGGTTCTTTATTGATATGTCATCTTATAGATCATGAGTTTGTACTTAGCTTGTGCTCTTAAATTGTCTTCATCTGAACTGATACCAGACACAGGGTCAGTATTCAATGAACACTTGTCTTTCAAATTCCAGACATACAGATATAAAAACAATAGAGAATAATTATTCCTCACATGTTTGGTATCGAAAGCCATGCAGTATAGCTTTAGAGAAGCGATGTTTGCACCTTTGTCCGTTCACTCTCTGGCTGTTTGGGTGTGACCTCTGTTTGAGCATTGGCTTTGCTGAGAGGGTGAGTTGTTGTCTCTTTGGGGGTATGTGCTCATGAGTACAGGTTCCTAAGGAGGTCAGAAGGAAGCATTAGACCCCTAGATCTGGCATTTACAGGTGGTTGTGAGCCACTTGATACGGGTGTTGGAAATCAAATCCAGGTCTTCTGCAAGAGCAGCATGGATCTTAACCACTGAGGCATCTATCTAGTCCCTGGGAAACTGTTTTTAAAAAGAAAAGCCACAGGTTTATCCTGAACAATGTATTGCTAGGAGTTAGAGAATAAAGAGGAATCAAAAAAAAATAAATTGATTAGAAAAGAAAACTCAATGTAGCAAAGTTTGAAAGTCCCATTTGCTGACACAGATAAGACTGCCACTCTGTCAAGAGAGTGGCTAATGGATCCTGGATACTCTGTGGTCTTATGTTAAGGTCAATGCTCCTGTTACTCATCTGGGAACAATGAAACATTTTGACAATGCAAAATTAATTTAGCTACAAATTTAAAAGAAGAAAGTAAACAAAGGTAGGATCAATATAATGAAAATATCCCTGCCATACTTTTTAAAAGGTTTAATTCTGCTACTAAATGTCTGGAACTGTGAAGGGTTCCAGAATAATCCTCCCATCTCTCCTTCTCCAGTATCCCTTTGACTTCCTAGAAAACTGACCATTTTTTGTGCTACAAAGTGTCAGCCATAGAAGTCTTCTTTGTTTCAGTCCATCCTGTCCTTGAGTGGCTGAGAAATCTGAACCGGAGAATGAATGGCAACATTAAGAGCTGGCAAAAGCCACCATCTGTCGCAAGCTGCTCCAGCACTGTGCCCATGTTTGGGTTTCTCGAGCAAATCCACAGTAGGTTGGCAAGTCCCATCTCTGGAGGGTGACACGCACACCACGATCTGGCCTTGGAATCTGGAAGCAAGGCAGAGATGTCTAGAATTGGAGGGTGAATACGTTGAGAACTTAGTTACATCGTGGGGGAAGCTGTTGTCAAGGAACCACAGTGAACCCACAGGTCAGCAGGCTTCATTGTGAGGCTATATTTTGACCCACGATATGCAGATATAAGGCAGGCAGGGTCCATTTTTAAAAGGAGAAAAGAAAGTGAAAAAAAATGAGCACATTCAAGATAGAGCTTTTGACTCTAAAGAGGCTCCTTTGCAATTCCTTCAGAAGGAGAGTAAAGTCTCAAAATCAGGTAGCTCCCACCTAGGTAAGCATACGTGCTCTTAGGTCATCACAGTGAGTACATACACCGTCGGCTCAAGTCCTTTCTAAGGGTTTATCATCTTGGGACTCTAGAGGCTGGAGCAAGAGGATCATGAACTTGAGACCACCTTGAACTACAAAGAGAATCCCTGGACAAACAAACAAACAATAAGAAGGAAGAGGAAAAAGGGGAATATGAATTAAACAAAGGGTATATTTATATAAGCTACAAGAGTAAGAAACCTTTTATTCTGATATGCAGAATACATGTGTAGCAGCAATAATAGTTGCATACCGGATTTGTATGTATTTAGGCCTGTCCCAGTGTTTTGTGTTTCCATGTTTAATCTTTTTAAACATCAGTTCTTCCTTCTTCCCTCCATCCATTGATTAGTGTAGAGGAAGGTGAGTATTGCTGGCTTCAGTGTAGCCCAGCCTCAAACTCCTGCAAATCTTCATCTTGAACCCCCAGAGTAGTGGGGTCATGGACAAGTACCACCCTGCCCAACCTCAACTGACATTTTTATTAGTATTTTGAATGTTATGACTGGAGTCCATAGTCTGTAAAGCTTTTGTTGCTGGGATACAGTCTGCAGATCCTCTGACCGAAGAACTTGAAATGAGCTTTTTGCTGGACTTCCTAGAAAACTTCTCTTCCCTCATCCAGCCCCTGCCCCTAGACACAATCCAATAGCGTGGAGACCAGAACTTCTCTGTGCTTGAAGTGTGAGTGCCTTTACTCCAAGTCTGGTCAGGTGTAAGATGGCTGTCCCCGAGGAAGGATGGAACCTATGCTGATGTCTGTGGCATCTGCAGGGGAGGAGGCCATCCCAACAGTGTGTCTACCAGGCTTCTGAGGACACTCAGCTCAATGCCACCAGATATCGAAGGTGACAAAAGGAAACTTAGAAGGACAGGAAAAAAATTAGATTGAGAAAAGATATTAGCTGAGGAAATGTTTTTTGTTTGACACATTAGGGCTCCTTCCTGCTTTCTCTCAGCTCTCCTTCCCCGCCCCCCACCACTCTTGTGTCACCTCTTTTTTTTTTTCTTTTCTTCCCCTCCCCCCAACTCTCTGCCTGATTCTTCCTTACTGGTCTAAGTCAGTTCTAATGTAAAAGGCTCTATGGAAAAGCCACTCCTGTATTCACTCAAAAATTAACTGTAACTAACACTGTAGAGATAGAAAATGGTTACAGACAAGAAAACATGTACATTTCAAGGGAGTTTACAATCCAAAGGTCTCACCAAAGAAAGTTAACCTTTCCACAGAATACAATGCCTGTTTTCCAGGTACTATCTGGGTCTTCCTGGCCTCCTGAGTTCTGGCTTTCCTCTTGGAGGCCAAGACTGCACCCAGAGTCCTGTCCTGTGTGTCACCAGCTCTGGCTTGGCTCTCCTGTTTTCTGGGGAAGTCCACATGGTGCCGAGATCTTTTATCTCTGGCATAAACTCAAGTTTTTTCAGACTCTCCCACACTCTCTATCACCCACTTCCCACATGAGGCAGTCATGAAAACAGGGCTGGTAATGTCTGGCAAATACTTGAGCTGAAAGCTTCTGGGTCCCAGGAGAACACGGCGGTAAAGTTCAGATGGCACACACTTATGTTATGGGCCCATTTGATTTCACCACTGAGGGCTTTCTCTCGTAGTGTGACAGCCTCTGCCAATCTTCTGTCCTTTCCCACCCTGACAGCTCATACCCATTCCTGAATGGCCTTCCAATTTCTTCCAGATTCCAACTCTATGCTAGTCTTGTTTGCTAGTATATTCCTTACCATGAATCTTCCAAAATCAAGTTCAGATGCATTTTATTCTCACCTTAATCTATCCTGATGCTCAGCAGAGATGCCTTTCAAAGCTCAAGGCCCAGTTACTATTCCCCCATAGAAGACAGTTGTGGTTTTAATAGTGGAGAGTAGGCAGACCTAGGGAAGCCAGGCCCAGAAACTTTTTTTTTTTTTGTGGGGAGTGGGAAAATTAAACTTTTTTTGTGGGGAGTAGGAGATAAGGCAGCTTGTTTGGTTTTTGTGACCTTTGGGCTACAGGGTGAGAGAGAAGCCAGATTATCTATTTCTGTGACCTCCTGACTCTCCAGAAGGCTGCTTTATGGAATTCCAAAGGTCAAAGGGTTCTTGAAACTATGGGCTTCTTTTATAGCCCTGGTTTGGGAATGAAGGGTTTCCTTTTCATATAAGTTATACATATATACATATGTACATAAGCAATATATATTACATAAGCATTATATTGTTACATAATATATAAGCATCATATATATACATATATATATATACATATATATATATATATACACAAATTTATATATATATAAAATTAGGCATATGTAAGCAACCCTAAACATATATGCAACCCAGGACTAGAGGGACAGCTGAGTGAGGGAAGTTATCCCTCTTAGGAAGACTAAAAGTTGAGCAAGTGCCACCCTGGTTTGTCCCCATTGTGCAGTCTGTAAAAAATGTAAGTTGTATAGACCGATGCAGTTCTTGCCATTCTTGAACCCCGTGGCAGAGTAGGTCCTTTTGAACAAAGCTTGGCACTATTTGCAGAGAAAATGTTAGTATTTAAGAAACTAGTCTTCAGAAGAGGGGCAGCTCACCCCTTCTTAGCCAGTTACTGGGCCATAGTAATCACAAATCTTTACTTAACATTAAGTAGTTTGCAGAGCTTAACTTGGTGACTTAATACACTCACATCACAGGTGGACATTACCATTTCAGAAAACAACGATGTAGGCGGTCAGGCTTCACTTTAGAGCTCTCTGATATCCCAGTCTGTATGGCTTGTTAATTCATCCCTTTCGACCTTTGCACCAATCTCAGATCTCTGCAGTTTGCCCTCTGCTCTGGGAGGGACAGCCCTGAGGAGTGATGTTTGCAAAGTTTCCCTAAACCCTTGCAGCTGACTTCCTGCTCTGCAGTTCCTGAGCCTGGCTTTTCCAACCAGCACCTTCCCTTCGCTGTGTGAGGGCCTGGAATCTGCCCATGCTGGCTTCACGTTTCCCACTCAATAGGTTATGCTCAGGACCTAATCCTTGGTGGGATTCCTTCACAAGCCCTTGGGTTGAGGTTTGGGGGATTCTCTGGTCAACCCATCCATCTAAGGTTATTTTTAGGGAACCGTTGACTTCTGAGGAAAGGGGCTATAAAATAACATCTGATCTCAGCTGTCCAGGGAGGGTCGATGTTTTCCCTCACGGCTTTGGCACTTCTCTGGATAATTTCCTTAGCTATTAACCATGTCCTTAAGACATCATAAAACATGTAGTGCTTTATTTAAAGTTTATAATAGCAGGGCCTGTACAGCTGTTACCCCATTTCGAGTATAAACAACCCTTAAACTGCAATGGTAAAAACTACAATCAGCTTAGATCCTCTTGTGTCCCCGTTGCATCTTAGAAAAGAAGATGCCTTGTTTAAAGAAGTGGCTAATCGATATCCCTCCCTACCCCCCCCCCCCAGTGGGAAAAGAGTAACAACCAGTGAATTAACTTGTAAATAAGATAGCACCGAGTTCCTGGTGTTGGCTTCAGATCTTTGAGCATTCCCTTGTTTGGGCTTGGAGGACTTCTCTGGGATCTTAGCCTGAGCTTGGACAAAATCACTCTGGGATTTCAGCCTGGCCCTGGGCTTGCTAAAAGAAACTAGAACAAAGCAGGCCAGCTACAGAAAATGAAAGAAGAGGTCCCATTGGGGGCCTAATGTGTGTTCTTTAATGAAGAAAGAATTTGCTCTGGGGTCAGGAGATTGTCAGGAAGCCCTTGAAGTTGCTAATGTCGATCAGACCTGCTGAGCACCAGACAGATGAGCAAGTTCAGAGGCAGGGGCTCAGCATTGCTGTTCCAGCCAAGCTAATTTCCCAGAATCCTCTTCTCCTGGAGGTCACTGTCAAACCAGAAGCGCCTGACAGGGTTTCCAGTCCACAAGGTTATATCAACACCTCTAACTCAACGGGGAAAGGGAGGGACACATTTTCCAGGCTTTGCAAAGGTCCAGATGTATTTCCAGTCTTGTTTAGTAAAATCCCTTCCTGGGGCATTCTAGGAAAGAGAGGAGCTGAGTTTGTGTGGGTTTGCAAACCTTGTGGGGAGCAGGGTCCCCTACCTACTTTGAGGTCAGAATGAGAGAGAAAAGGGGATGACAGACCCACCCTTGTGGTAGTGTTTTGCTTTGGTGGTGTTAACAGACTTCTTTTTGCTTTTTGAGACAGGGTCCTACTATATACTTCATGCTGGCATGGGACACACCATGTTGTCCAGGCTGGCCTCAAACTCTGATCCTCCCTCCTCAGCTGCCCAAGTGCTGGGATTATAGGGAGATACTACCACACTTTGAAGTACCTGGCTTATATAAATAGTTTTGTTTTGTTTTTTTTTTTAAATTTTTGAAATGTGAGCTACCAAGATGGTACAGGCATTTAATGCAAGGATCGCAACTGGAGTTCAATCTCCGGAATCCTTTTAAAGGTAGGAAAAGAAAACCAACTTCTAAACGCTGTCCTCTGATCTCTACAGGCACAGCGAGGGACAGCTATGCGCATGCGCAACCACGATAGCATCCCTGCAGACCTCCCCTTTCTAAGTCTAATGTGAACTTTCACCGAGGCAAGGCCAGACAATTTTGAACACTGCTGGATCTTCTAGGAGAGGGAAAATTCCTTAATCATTCAACCATGACAAAACAGACTCGTGAATCAGACCACTAGTAATTTGAACAGTGTTGTGGCAAAATGCACACATACATATACTTATACCTAAGTCTCTGTATGACGAGAAGAGTGAGGCTGTCAGGGTTCGGAGACATCTTGGCCTCTGCAGGTTACTGATCCCAGTGACCTTCCCACATCAGTCAAAGGAGGGGTAGGGTGGACATGGACTTGTTGGCCTTAGGTAGCCTCCTGAAACTTTTAAAATCTTTACTAACTAAATGTACATGTTTCTCTTGTGGATTAGGAACATTTTAGACGAA
Source organism: Rhabdomys pumilio (assembly GCA_030674055.1). Classification (NCBI taxonomy): domain Eukaryota; kingdom Metazoa; phylum Chordata; class Mammalia; order Rodentia; family Muridae; genus Rhabdomys; species Rhabdomys pumilio. The sequence goes on from JANHMN010000001.1 coordinate 33,456,077, forward strand.
ATTCCCAGTGCAACGTTTTTCTTTCTCTTGTGTCTATTTTTATATATTACATTGAACTGTAAATCTCTTGCTACATAGATAATTCACTGTAAATAATTCTGCAAAGCTCCCCTAATATATTTGAAACTAAAAGAAGGCGTGTTTCCGATCTCTTACATGTATAGTGTTGATTTAAAATAGAAAACAGTTTGTAAGAAAACAAATATCTTTCCAGAATATAATGAGCGTTTAATGTCGATTAACAGTGTCTGCACTGCCTCCTGGTGGTCAGAAGGGAACACTGCATTTAAAAAGCCAAGACTTGCACAAACTGGGGAGAGCCACATCCTTATTTATGAATATTACTGTTAATAGAGTATCACAAAGATTATGCTGACTGGTGTGGGGAATCCCCAAAGTAAAGTATCCGGTATCTAAAGACAAATAAGCATAATGGGCTTGTGAATTTATGTTTTCCACAATCTGAGAGTTTAAATGATAGATATTTTTTCTACAAGGTCATTGGCATGCCAGCATGACTCTTGACTTAAAAGCTGATTATAAGAATTTTTAAAAAGTCATCCATTTCTAAAACATAAAAAGGGTAGAAATGTCAACAAAAATTACTTTACATGAGACTGTGCTTCTTTAGAAATTAGATCAGTGTGTGTGTGTGTGTGTGTGTGTGTGTGTGTGTGTGTGTGTGAGAGAGAGAGAGAGAAGGAGGGAGGGAGAGAGGGAGAGAGAGAGAGAGAGAGACAGAGATGCACTTTGCAGGTAAAGGCACCTGCTGCCAAAGCAGATGACCTGAGTTCAATCCCCAGGGGCTACGTACTAGGATGAGAGAACCAACTCAGAGTTGTTCTTTGGCTTTCAGGATAAATAAATAAATAAATAAATAAATAAATAAATAAATAACAAGTAACATGAAAATTGGAGAACAAATAGATTGCCTTATTAGGGAAGCTGTGTTGCGCCTCGGTGTATTCACTGTAAAGGAAAGGCCGACAGCCTCTGTGATCTACCACAGCTCGCTACTGAGTGTTAATAGCATTGGGAGCCATCTCTGCGTGTTCTCTAGGGCAGTGGTGCTCCGCCTTCTTAGTGCTGTGACCCTTTAATACAGTCCCCATGTCATGACCCCCAACCATAAAATTATTTTGTTACTACTTTGTAACTGTAGTTTTTGCTACTGTTATGAATTGTAGTGTAAGTATCTGATACATGACCCCAGAGGCTGGCACCCGCTGCCCTAGGCATTTTTGTTTAATAATGAGAGTAAAACTTATCAGCCTTCCAAGCAGTTCACTGGTAGTTTGCACACATCCATCTAGCAAAGGCTTTGCTTAAACTGCATCTTGATCCGGGATCGTTGATGGATTTCTTCTTTTAACCATTACGTACCATGTGCTTTCCAAGTGACATGCATACAAGCCACAGGGAGTAAACCACATCTCCTTCGCAGTGTCCTTGAAATACAGAACCAGCATTTTGTTTCTGTGATGCTAAAGATGAGACCCAAGGCCTTGTATATGTGAGGCAAATGCCCTGTCACGAGCTATGCCCCAATACAGGAAAATAATTATTAAGACAGTTCCTAGAGTGCTCCCTACAGAACAGTCAGGAGCCTAGAAGCTTGATTGCTTCTAAGCAGGATGGGTGATACATTTACTTCATAGTCCTCAATACTGACTTGAACCTGAGAATGCGTTTTATTCCTTTTCATCCGGGTCCTCTGAGCCACAATGGGCTGTTGATGCCCTCTCTGTCTTCTATGAACAGAAGAACCCAGCAGATGCCTTTGCCTGCTGTTCCACTGATTGCATGGCCTCCTTTCTCAACAAGGAGGAATGGAGAGCCCTAGAGGAAGCTGATTACAGGCATTAGAAGGCCTTGACTGTGGCCAGTTACAAGAAGTCCCACAGAGCTCCATCATAGGACACGTCCCTGGTGACCCTCCTCCAAGAGCAACCATGTGGATTCCTGGCTGGAGCTTCCAAGAGTTTTAGCCACTTGGGAGAATTTATTGTGTTCTCTGAATTCATAATTACAGAGCACCATGTCATGAATTCTTGTGAGGTCCCCTGAGGAGGATTCCTTAACAGCGTAATGGAGTCAAGTCAGCTATTTCCCACATCCTAGACCTTGCAGCCACACAACAGGAGGGATTGCTCCAAAATGCAAAACAAGCTACAGTCATTGCTGTCGACCATTTTGCCCTATACTTCTTGGAGCTGTGTTCAGAGCTTCTTGGACCTGGTGTAAGTGCCTTGACTTGGCACAATATCAAGAGAGTTTTTTGGTTTAGGACAAATTGGAAACCCAGTTTGCATCCAAACAAGTTTGGATGAGTTGCTCTTACATGTGGCCACTGGAGGGCAGCATAGTCTTAGGAGCACATGATCGGTCAAAGTAGGAAATTCCCAGGGAAGGTTTATACTACTGGAATTCTGGGACTAAATTGTAAGTGATTAGAAGACACTTCTGAGATATCAGCTTTAATTTAGATGTGAGGATTTTTATTTAAGTGTGGTCTATAGATTTTATATAAGATATAATTGTTTGAGGCAGGCATGAGGGGTCAATCAGTTGTATGGCAAGAGATTTATTCTGTGAATTAAAGTGCTGGTTTAAAAAAAAAGGCCTAGTATACAAGATATAAAAGCACTAAATTACAATATCCCCCACAATCTTAAGCCTGAGACACCAGGAGTGTGTTCACAGGCCCTTATGCAAATCTTGGGACACTGGGTTCTTCACAGCTGACAGATTCCCACTATGGCCTCATCAGGCAGGACTTAGATTTTTTTTTCCTTCATATTTTGGGGTAACTTTAGTATAAGCCTGAAGCAGGTGAGGGGATAGGAGGAAGAGAGGTACCAAGCATGCGACTCTATGTTTAAAAACTCACCAGCAGAGGTCTCCACCACAGGCAGGGCCCTGCCCACTTCCAGATGCATTGGATATCTGGCCTTTTATAGCTTTCTTAGGATACCAGGGAGGAGATGGGATTGAGCAGCCGCCAATGCTCAGCACGTCTAAGTTCTCTCTCCATATGTCACTGCTTTGGAAGGTGTTACACAGGCACTGCTTCCCCTACTTCTCATCGTGGATCTTTCAGAACATAAACTGTCCTTCAGAGCCTGGCGTGTAACTGAGGATCAGAGAGCAGGCAGTTGCTAACCTGTGGCACTTTTCAGTTAAGCTCAGACTCAGTGTGTCCAGGAAAATCTCTTTTCTCTCCCAAATTGATCATCTGTAAAGTTTCTTCCTCTGTTTTCTTGCAAACCTCTGAGTGTAAACTCATTCCCCTGGACACAGACTAATACCACTTTTACTCGAATCCTTGAATTCCTCTCTATCTGAAACTCTAACCATCCCTTTAAGTTCCATAAAGGATCTCCTATAAGACATCGCCCAAGCTGTTCTCCTTTCAAATAGTTCTCTGCACTTGTAGAAAAAGGGCCACACTCCTCTTTCCTGCCACCCCTGTGCTCCCATTCCCACCAGTACTCAAGGAAACAGTCTCCTTCCCTCCCCTTCCTCCATCCTGCCCTCAGCAGATTCTATCCCCACTACTTCAGCAGCAGCCTCTACAGTGAGCCTTCATCCTCAGGAACCCAGTGCTCCTCCCCCACATCACAGCCCTAGATCCATGACAGATGTGTTGATCTGAAACCTCCCACCCCGCAAAGATTTGAAAACAAATTCAAATATCTTTGTCACTTTAGGATGTTCAGTCTGATTTGCTCGTAAGCCTGTGGAAGCTATAACAGGTGTATTGGAGACGGGCACAGCTGAATAGAGTCAGGGCACGGTCTGTGATGGAGACCTCTGCTCCTCAGTTTTCAAGGACAGAGCAGTGGTACTCCGTTTCTCCCTATGTGTGGGAAACACACACATACACACACACATACATACACACAACCACACATGCATATACATACACACATATGCATATAAACACACACACACACACACACACACACACACACACATGGTGGAGGTGGGTAAGGCAGGGTCTCCCATTGTCCCAGATCTAGTTAAACAGTCCAGTCCGCCCAAGGACTTACCTTTCTTTACTTTACCAGTGCTGGAATTACAAGCATGTGCCGCCAAACCAGGCCTTTTGTCGTAGGTTCTATGGACAAAACTCAGGCCCACCTGCTTGCAGGGAAGATGTACTGACTTGAACCATCCCACAAGCCGTCTTATGGAATAACACCTTCTCCTAGGTTCTCTAGAACACACACTCCCTCTCTGCCATCTTACCTCAGGTTCTGGTGGCCCACATCCTCCTTAAATGAGGGACCTCTTCAGCCATTAGCTCCTTAGTTTTCTCTGAACTCATTTTTACAGAGTTCACCCAGTCCTACACTGTTCAGCCTCTTTTCCCTCAACCCACCGTTTCTAACCCTCAGCTCTTTTCCAAGCTATGACCATGGCTGTCCTTTCCACACCTGTACACTACGGCTCAGGAAAAACTGACAAAAGGAAAGCTCATCTTTCCTGAACAGCTTCCCCAGCCTGCATCCCCATCCAGAACACCCCTAAAGGCTCTCAGCAGAGTTTCCGCCATCTCTGATCCAGACCTAACGTTTATGAACGGACTATGAACATTATAGACATTCTGACAAACACTCTACCTCATCCTGTCAATACCCGGACTTCTGAAATGATTGTCAACCTTGGGTCTCTACCATCAATGTCTTTCTTCCTCCTTCTATCCCAACTAACATTTGTCCATTAGCTCTCTCTTTCAAATTGGCCTACACACATAAAAACAAAACTGGTAATGTTAGTTACTTCTAAACTAAGTGGCTGGAAATAAGAAGAGAGGAAAGGCGAAGCTCAAGTTAGGTACCTCTAGTCCTTCAGAGACTCTCACCCTCAGAAGGATGCTCAGGTCCAACACTATGTGGTGTCTATTAAACTATTCACAAGAATCAAGTTATAGGATCAGCCTAGATGTTTGCCAACACATAAATGGATAAAGAAAATATATGTTCAATGTGGCTGGAGAAATGGCTCAGAGGATCAGAAAAAGAAAGGCGCGTCTCATTTTCTCTCATAAGTGGATTCTTGATTTTGTATGTGTGTATTTGTGTATGTGTACAGTCTATATGTATTGTTTATGTATACATAAATATTAATATGCATAAAGGATCGTTTTATATAAATACATAATGTGAAGGTAAAAGCAGGCTTATGGAAAAGGAAGAGGGCCAGTAAGAAAGGAAACAGATGATGAATCAAAGTGCAGGATGTATTTGTCTGTGCTGGCTCACTGTCTAGTCAACTTGACACAAGGTGGAGTCATCTGGGAAGATGGAACCTTAATTGAGAAACTGCCTTCATCAGATTGGCCCGTGGCGCCAGTTTGTTGTGAGCGCATTTGTTTGATGACTATCTGATGGTTTGATGACTATCTGATGGTTTGTTTGATGACTCTGTGGGTGCTCATCTGACAGTGGGTGGTGCCATTCTGTAGGACCTTCTGGTTCTTTGACAAAGCAGGCTGAACAGGCCAGGGGAGCAAGCCAGTAAGCTAACGATTCTTCATAGTCTCTCTCACACCCCATTTTCTTTTAAAAACGTTTTATTTTAAAACGTTTTTAAACATGTATTTTATTTTAAAATTTTTTATTGATTTTTTTGTGTGTGAATTTCACATCATGTACCCCAGTCCCACTTATCTCTCCACCTGTTTCTATCTGCCCTCGGCCCTTGTAATCTCTCCCCAAAAGAAAAATAATAGACAAACAACACAAAATCTCGTCCTGCATCTGCACTGTGTCACAGTGTGTCCCACACTGCTTGCAAATGATTCTTGCAGTGAGTCATTGGTCTGGGTCAAGTCCTCTGGCTTCTGCTACACTATCTACATGGGATCCTCACTAGAACGGTTGTCACATATCTTGTTGCCCCGTGTCATGAAGATCCTGCAGCTTTGATTCTATAGGACTGCCCCCTTCCTATGCTTCAGTGGTTCACAGATGGGGTAGATATTGGGGCCAAAGACCTGGATCTGGGCCTGGTGGTTGCTAAATCAGTCACCCTGCCAACTCCTCTGCACTCGCACCAGGGTGAGCTCTCTAATTCTGCTGCCCTTGGGGCCAGCTCACCTGCACCCATGCCACCAGGGCATGGCTCTACCATGCTGCCCAAGTGAGGTGCAGGGAGTTCTCACACCCCATTTTAAACAAGTCCTTTTATCTATGAAGTTCATCCTTCCTGGTTCCAAAGTATCTCCTTAGGTCCCAATCTGAGAATCACATCTTCTCCCCTCTTTATTTCCTGGCCTTGGCCCCCTGACGAGGCTACTCATCTCAGCCCCCTTTGGAAGTTGTGAATATAGCTGTTCTTCATCGGATCTGTCTTTTACCCTGTCCTACTTTGTCCTCTGTTTCTGTGGCAAATACAATGATTGACCTAGGGGAAAGAGTAAAGTATATACTCAGTGCAGGAGTTAGAAGCAGAAGCCATGGGAGAATGCTGCTTACTTATTTGTCCCAAGGCTGACATCCAGCTACACAGTCCACGCTTACATGCCCCGGGATGCAACTAGTCATCATGGGCTGGGCCCTCACAGCTATTAGCAACCAAGAAACTGCACCATAAATTTGTACACAGACATGCTTTACGGTGGCAATTCTTCATTTGACAATTTGCCTAGACACACAGGAGAGGAGTGCGTGTCTAGGCAAATTGACAATAAAACTCACCAGGACATCTTTCTTAATTAGAAATACTTCATATGATGAAACCTTGTTAAGTGGTTTCTGAGTATCGTAAATCTTTGTGATATCAAGAAATTCAAGCTTAGAACTGGGTGGGTACAAGCCAGGTGATACTTGTCATCATTGGTGTTCATTAAGAAACACAAAAGCTTCTTTCAGCCTTTGAAGGAGGGCAACCCTGTAGGAGGACCAGCAGTCTCAATTAACCTGGACCCCCAAGATCTCTCAGACACTGGACCACCAACCAGGCAGCATACACCAGCTGATATGAGGCCCCCAACACATATACAGCAGAGGACTGCCGAGTCTGGGTTCAGTCAGAGAAGATGCATCTAACCCTCAAGAGACTGGAGGCCCCAGGGAGTTTAGAGGTCTGTTTGGGTGGGTGTTGGGGACATCTTTGTGGAGACAGGAGGGTGAGGAGGATGTATGGGATATGGAACAGATGGAGGGTGGACAAGGGGGAGGGAAATAAAATCTGGAATGTAAAAATAAATAAATAAATAAATAAATAAATAAATAAATAAATAAAAATAAATAAATCTAAAACAAAGAAAAAAGGAAGCACAAAGCTCAATGAACTCCCTGTACCAGTGCTGGGGACCACCAGCTTTTGCTACAGAACCATGCAGAGGGCTTGCCATGATACATGTCTCTGGCCTTAAGCTGAGTTCCACTGATTCAGTCTCCAGGGAAGGATCTAGCCCTGTGAAGCTGAAGCAAATGTCCCCAAGTAATTGTGTGTTCACTGGAGTTTCACAGCCCCTAATCTGATGAGTTCCTGCAAGCCTGGGGGTTGAGGAGAGGCAGAGAATCCCCGAGGACTCTCGTCCTGTTGTCTGGTCAGTGTTCTTTGGCTTCTGCTTGTCCTTCGCCCCTGATGCCCAGCTTTGTCCCCGTGCCTGGCATGCCTCATCTTCCTGGCAGTGTTTGTCCTGTCTCCCCTTTCAGGACACTGGCAACTGAGTTGTCAGACTCTGACACCCTGCAGAGACTGGCACTACCCACCCCATAGATTGCAGAGAGTACCTCAGACATCAACAATAACCTCATCTTCTTCTAGTCTCCCCTTCTTCCCGGTAACTGCTGCAGACGAGTGATTATCCTCTGTGCTGTAGACATGGGGATCCTGCAGCAGGGAAATGTTGAGACTTGCATAAGCCACTGACATATTAATAGAGTTAATTTCAAAAGCCCTCTCATCCAAGTTGGCACTCCCAGGGGCCATTATGTCAATCAGCAAGTCAATCAATTAATCATCAAGAATTTACTGAATGCCGGTTAGACATCCAGAAGCGTCTTGTTTATCATCTGCTAGCTGCACTGGGGCCTGTGCAGGGCGAGGTTCTGTGTCCTTACGTTATCCCTGATCTAGGATCTAATTCTGTATCATGCCGTCCATAGCTGGCTGCCTTCATGGTCACCCCAGGTTCCTGAGCTATATTTTACATGAACATCACTGTTTACTGCATAATTCCATTGCCCTTAATAATGTGAAGAGAAGGGACAGGTCAGCGTTTAATCCTCCACAGTGACTGACCATGCAGTGGTCACTGACTCTACTAGATGCTCCTTGGACTGTTCATTAAATTAAAATTAGAACGTCTAGAATGGCAACAGAGATGGCCGGACATGTAAGAGCACTAGCTGCTCCCGCAGAGGACCCGGGTTCGGTTCCCAGGACTCACCTGGCTGCTTGCAACCCTCCACCCACATTTCCAGTCCCAGGGGATCTGATGCCACCTTCCAGCCTCCACAGGCACCAGGCACATACGTGGTGCGCAAACAAATACTTAAGCAAAACACTCACACACACGTCAAATAAATAGTCTTTGAAATGAGAAATTCTGCAGATGAGTATGTAACTTGATGAAAGAAACCATCCTCCTTCCTCCAAATCCACATACACCCAAAGCCCTAGTTCTTATCCCAAAAGACATTTTGTTTTAGAGTTTGGAGTCCTTTTACAGTTTAGGGTTATTATTTAAATGAGTTGCATCTAACCCGCAGCCCATGGGGAGCATGCATCCCACGACAGCTATGAATGGGGCCCAACACATTTAACCACAAGGGCAAAAGGTTGAGTACGCCTGAACACCCCCAAATCCACAATGCCTTTCTGAAATCAGTCAACTACTCAACACCTGCACACAGAATATAGTTCCAAGCATGCATCTCTCCCTTTAGTCTCCAACAATTACATAGTGACGTGTGACCACAAACACACAACTTACAAAGCCACTGAAGATTTCTGTCGGTTTATTTTTTTTATGAGTCAAGGCACATAAAACGATAATTCTCTCTTAAAATGTCAACTCAAATTAGAATTTCTGTGCCAAGAATGCCATGTACCCATTCTCCTAGGTCACCCACAGTACTCTAAACATTGCAGATTGCCAACAAGGACTAGGTACCTCAACAAACCAGATAAGGTATGAGTGTTTTAGACTGCCTGCCTCTTTTCTGAGAGTTCATGAATAACTCTCGGTAAAAGTAGCCCGTAAACTTGACCCCACCATTGACTACACATTGATGGTACTAAAAATTTCTATGCAAAATGTCGTTGGCTCCTCCCAAGTTTGAGACATGGTAACAGCCATATGTGGTTATTTCTAATAATAGCAGTGGTTTCATCTATGAGAGGTTCTGGGGTGTATGTAGTCTTAATTCATGCCATCATGCATTGTATAGAGCCCAGTTCTCTGAGGAGACCTGACACCCAGTTTTGCGAGCTCTTCTCTCCAGACTCCATTTTCAGCTGGTGGTGTTGCTCCCTCAGCTTTTAACAGCTTCCCCTAATGACATCTTTGAAAGAGCCAGGAAACAGCAGTAGATTGCTGCTGTCCATTTCTGGGGATTGCAAATGGGTCCCAGGTTCCACTCATAAAATGAGTACAACTTGGCCGACTTATGCCAAGCCGAAGTCATTTGAATTTCTCAGCAGCCATGCCGCTGCTTTATGTGAAACTGCGAACAAATATAATCTCTAAGGAGTTATTTGGACATTTATTGGAAGAAGTTTATTAACTGAATCGTGTTCGTGGGACAAATTAATACATGTATAATAAAAGATGAGCTACGATCTCGTGATTTTATTCTGGGAGAGGGATAAAGCTTATTTTTTTCTCATGGCCTACAATAGAATGTCCAAATAATGTCAGGTAGAACTTGCTTTTGGTTCTTTAGAATTTTGCTTTGGTGTGAACCAGGCATACTATTTTTAATTGCACTTATTTCACTTGTTAAAGTGGACCAGGATTGGTGCTTCCAGATCCATCCAATTTTCCTTCATTTATTTATTCTTCCTGTGTGTGCGCGCATGTATGTACATACACCTTTCAAGATTCAGTTGTCTCTGCTTCCTGTTGTTGCATCACACTCTAGTCTAGCTGGCTTGTGAGTTTCTGGTCTATTTTCCTGTCTCTGTCTCTCATCCCACACTAGGAATTCTGGGATTGAATAAGTGTGTCACTGTGTCTGTCTCTTTATGTGAGGTCTGGAGATAACATTCAGGTACTTAGGCTTGGAGGCAAGGGCTCTCCGTCGTCCCAACCCGAGATCCATTTCCTTATTTGGCAGTGACTCACTTGAAGAGAACAGGGTTTCTATGACTATTTAGATAGATTACTATCTAACCAGACACAGCTGGTATGAGTGGAAATATCACATGTGGCCTCTCTCATCTCCCAAACTGGGCATGAGCTAGTGATATTTGTCAACAAAACCTTTGGTAAGATCAAAGTACTGTAGAGATCCGGGCAATTTTTATGACCACCAACTCTATGTGTGGGTCTTTTATATGACTTCTGTGTTTTCCATAGCCTAAAAGGTTATTATCATAACCTTGGGAAGAGGATAAAATTCAGAAAAGTTATATAACATATGAAGTATTTAGCTCAGTATCTAACCATTTTTCAGTAACTATTCATGAAAATTAATATTTACTTTCGTAAGGGGAACACAGTTGTTACTAAATGAGAGAATTTGAGTTCAAAATTAAATACCATAGAATGATTTAGGTAACAGACAGCTTCAGTTTTAACACAATTTATTTTAATTGTGTTTATTCAAGAAGCTATGGCAACTGTTGTATAAGCTATACTTGCTAATATTACTAAAATTAGCATATGAATGTTCACCTGTGTGTAGCATTGGGTTTTTTTTTTTTTCTTAATGTTTAGTTGCCAATTCTTTTACTTTCGGTTTTCACATTGTAAGCTGTCATGTTTTTAAGAAAATCCCTAGACTAATAGTTCACTTTGTTTGCTCTGTGGTTGAGAAGGAGTTAACAGCAAGGGAAGTGAATTTGAAGTGAAGCAGCCCTGCCTCAGAGAACAGAACATTTCCCTAAAAGCAGAGGCTCCCAGCATAACCTTATACAGCAAGAGTAAAACCTAAGTCTAAACATGGGATTTTCTTTGGGCCGCACATTTGGATCCTGGGTTACTTTTGACTGACGTTTGGGCATCTGCATCCAGTGGTTTAAAGACACTCTGAGGACATTTTCCTTACCAATCACATATGTTATAAGTAGGTGAAAAAGTGCGACTGGAAGAATTTAAATGCTTATTAGAGAGTCAGTAAATGGCCATTCTTCCATTTATGGAAAAGGCGGGGGTTCTGTTTAGACGGTGATGAAGGGTTTCAAGTGCAGGCTTTCTGGGTGCCTTCTCCCTCAGAGTACAGTGCTTAGAACCACAGGAGCCCCCCATTGGCCCAGCCCAAGCTCTGCTCCCAATACTTCTTCCTCCTCCCATCAAAGTCATCCAGTCACTTGCTGACTAAAGTCCTCTCACTTAGTAACAACTATGGTGCCCTTATAAAAGCAAATGTTAATTTTAGCAAATAGTTACTGAAAAATTGTCATTAAGTCCTGAAGGGCTTCAGTCTGCCATTGATAGGAGGTTCAATGTGATGAGAACTTTCTCAGAAAAGCATTCCATTCATGTTTATAATAAACACTAGCAGGTTGTTCATTTGGCCTACTCAACTGAGAAAAATGGGTGAGTGGATGGATAGATAGATAGATGGATGGATGGATGGATGGATGGATAGATGGATGGGGTCACACACAAAGGGGTCACTAAATTAGCCATTATGAGTTTTGGAAATTGAATGGAAAGTCCCACAGTGACTGCTCTTACCTGTATTATTTTAATGTTTAAATTCAAGAGAGATATAGCTCAGGATACTTTAGCATGGTGATTTTGTCAAAAATGCAGGATTACATCAAAAAGAGAAGGGCTCCGGGTCAGGATTGTGCCTGAGATGGTTTGAGAGCAGAATGTGGGTCTCTGGGGATGTGGACAGCATGTGCAGAGATTTCTGGAGAGCAACTAAGTTCAGCTGAACTTTTGGAAAGTGCGGAGCCAGAGCATCAAACTGTGACTAGAATTAACTTATGATACCAGGCATGATGGTGAACAAATTTAATCCCTGCACTTGGGAGGCAGAGGCAGGTGGATCTCTGTGAGTTCCAGGTCAGCTTGGTCTACATAGAGAAAGAATTACAGGACAGACAGGACTATGAATAGAGACTGTCTCAAAAGACCAACAACAAAATTAGCTTATAATTCTAACCTTGTTTGCCCAGCTCTTAAATCATTTTGTATGTGACCACATCTCTATAGCAAGCCCCAGAACTTCAGAAAACAGGATGTATGCCAGTTTTGATTTCCCGAAAGGATCTGTCAATCAAGGGCTCACCGTGTTGATTGACTGACAGCCCCTGCTAAGCAGTGACCTCAGCTGCAGAAAAGGGAAGGAGCTGATGCTCCAGGTCAAGAAGGAGAACGACACAGAGCCCTGTGCACATCACTGACAGCCCAAGATAGAAATATCCTATGAGACAGATACAAGTCAGATCCTCCCAGTAGTTGGGGATCTTGTAACAGAGACAGGAGATTTGGTGGGTAAAATGTCAGAGACTTTGTGGAGGAGGCCCAAAGTGTACTCAGATGAAGACATAAACAGACATTTCCCAGGGATTACCTGCTCGTCACCAACAGTTCCTGAGAATGAGCTTTGGCATTGCAAAGTTCCCTGTCCTTCAGGAAACCTGCGACAATTCTTTATTTCATTAACTCATTCACTATTCACTCCCAGATCTAACTTAGATGTTAAATTTGGTGTGACAGGTGCCAATGCTTAATGCTACAAATAAAAAAAAAATGAATAATATGCATGATGTCTACCTTCAAAGCTGAAACAAACTTGTAAGCAGATACAAGAATACATCAAATACAGTACCGTGTGTGCTTTGGTACCCTGTGTATTGACAGTGTGGCGTAATGAAAAGGAATTTTGCAAAAGAGAATTAGCTTTGAATGCGGATGTGACCATCCATTTTTGCCATATGGCCTGAACTTTTTGAGCTTGTTTTTTCATCTGTAATGATGCCTGTCTTGAGCGACTGCTGGAAGAACAGATTTTGAAACAACAGCACACACAGTGTACACTGTATATTTCTATGACTCCTTTCCCTGAGTGTTACGTGTTTACGGACAAGCGAAATTAGCTACCTGTTAAAGAAAGGGCAGACTTCATGCAGTAGGCACCACTTTCGTTTGTAATCGTAAAGAATATAATGATTTCCTTGTTTGATCATTTGTTCATAAAATAGTTAAAGAGCATTATTTATGTACTAGAAACTGTACCAGATGTCAGGGGTAGGGTGATGGGGATGTGAGAGACATGGCCCTGGTTCTTGTAGAGCATAGCTTCCAGTGGGAGACACAAACCAAAGCCAAAGAAATGGACATGACAGCAATGAGCTGGGTGGTTGGTGTGGGGAACTAGAAATCTCACATGTTCCCAGACACTTCCAAGATGACACCTTCCCAAGGCAACGCCCTTTGTTTAAACATAAAATTCCACAGGCAAGGGATTAATTTCAAGACCGTAACCTGAATTTTCAAAGCAGAGTTCTGGCCTATTTCAATGATTCTTTTGTTTTCCTTTTTTTCTTTCTTTTTAAAAGTTTTTTATTTTGTGTGCATGAGGGGGGACAGAGCATGTACAGGTAACATGATACATGTGTGGTCAGAAGACAACTTGCTGAAGTCGATTCAGCAGGCTTGGCAGCACTCACCTTTCCTGCTAAGTCATCTCATTCACCCGGCTTTGTCTTTCTGAGACAATAGCAATGTAGCACTTTACAGCCACCGTGCAGTACTCAGGGATCAAACTTGGGTTTCCATGCTTGCAGGAAGTGCCATTAGTGACTGAACTATTTTGTCTGGCATGCATAAGATTCTAGCTCAGATCTCTAGAAATGCCTATAGCAACAACAAAAACAAGACTCACAAAAAGAAAACCATCCTTTACAAGGTAGAAATACAATTGTAAATGAAACAGAGATGCAGGACCAGCCATTGGAAAGATGCCTAATTTGAATGGATTAAATTTTATTTAGAAACTTTCCTTTAAATATGTCTATCTCACTATTCGGGGCTTCTTGATTTTTGTTTTGCTGCCAACTCAGGTTTTAAACACATTCTGTTGGATCTGATGGTAAATTCTACCCAATTAACGAATGTAACTCTGGGCTCACAGTGATAGAAGTGCCGGGTGATTCCCCATGCCTTCTTCATCCTCAGCCCTGCATACGGCCCCTGAGACCTGATGCTTCCTTCCCTCCATTCTCATCAAAAGTTTGGCTACCCTGGGAGGCCTCAGAACCAGCTTTGACCCTATATTAGGCTCCACTTTGGCTTCTCCTTGACAGGTAGTTTCATAGAGAATCTAATTCTCTTCTCTTGAGTGTTTTAACTACCCAAAGGATGAGGCAGGCTTCCAGAAATACACTTGATGTCTGTGACATCTGAGCCTGCCCAAGATCCACAAACAGATGTCATAGTCATCTATGTTGGGCCTGTGGGCAAGGAAGGCAGGTCTGTGGCCACAGGAATATGTGGCAGAGGGTTGGCTTCCTCGGTGGGTCCCCTGTCAGACTTCAGATGGGAAGAATCACTGGGCTGCACATTCAGAGCAAGGGTGTTGCTTAGGTCACCCTGATAGAAGGAGGCTGTCAAGTCCAAAGTGCAAGGATGGAAGCACAATTGTTTTCATGGGTTTTGGACACCTTAGACTTCTGTTGGGTCACAACTAAGCTGGGAGAGGTGACTTCTTGCTTCAAATGCTCTGCATCCAGCATCTCATCATCTGGTGGGGAGAGGTTGGTAGATTGCAGTCTCAATGACAGTGGAAACAGACATGGCCAGAAATGGCAAAAAACTAACATTAAGTCTAACATAGATAACATTAACCTGGAGCTAAACACCTCAGAAGTTTGGTTGAGATATATGTATATGATATATGATATATGATATATGATATATGATATATGATATAT
>JANHMN010000001.1:33471158-33491158 GCA_030674055.1 Rhabdomys pumilio
ATGATATATGATATATGATATATGATATATGATATATGATATATGATGTATATGATATATATAATTAATATATAATATATAGTATGTATAATATAATAAATATATAATATATTTATATATTAATTAAAATATTAATTTCATTTGAACTATTAAAAACAGCTTAAATAGCTTAAAAGCCAAACATCCAATATATACATATATATACATCTAATATACATCATACACACACACACACACACACACACACACACACACAAGATGTTTGGCTTTTAAAGTCAAAGCCTTTGAACACCTATGAAAGAATGAGATGATCTTACAGAAGATGCCTTATACCTGGAGTTCATTACTCAATTCTCTTGGGCTTTAGGAAGATTCTCATGAACCATTGACTGATGAGCCATTTACTGGTCATTCAATCTCAGACCAATAAAAAGATGAGCATATACTGGTCATCCCAGAAGTCCTTTCGCGTGAGCCTTTGTAATGAATTGTAAAGAATTATAATGTAAAGAAAGTCATTTCTTTAAAACACTTCACTGATCTATGTTAGTTATACATGGTACTGTTTACATAAGGACATTGCCTTCTATATCCCCAACTTTCCTTTATAGTCCTCCCCACCATGTCCCCATTCTTCCCTAGACATTTCTAATTTTACATCACCCATACAAACATGTTTTATATATCAATATAAAATCTCTAATTGGGCTTAAGACCCACTCAATGAAAAGAAATCCTGCCTGGTACTATAAATCTCACCAACTCCCCAGGGCTAGTGAGCTCATTGACCTTGGAGGAAACCTACAACCACCACTTGACTAGAGCAGCGCAATCCCTTACTATGTTCTAGATGTTTGTCCTTGTACCACAAATAAGGGCACTCCTCAGCCCTCATCCCGAGAACTTCTCTTTGTAACAGATGGAGATCACTGCAGAAAACCACCTTTTCTGTGTGTCATAGTCTCTGTTCTATTGCTGTGAAGAGACTCTGTGACCAAGGCAACTTTTCTGAAAGAAAATATTTAGTTGGGAACATGTTTATAGTTTCAGAGGTTTAGTCCATTATCACTATTGTAGAGAGCATGGTGACATCCAGGCAGGTGCTGGAGCAGCAGCTGAGACCTAAATTATGATCTAAAGGCAGAGAAGAGGTGGAGGGGGCAGAGGCAGGCAGAGACAGAGACAAAGAAAGACAGAGAGAACTACTAGGCCTGACATGGGCTTTTGAAACCTCAAAGCTCACCCCCCAGTGACATACTTCCTCCAACAAGGCCACATCTCCTAATCCTTATAATCTTTTCAAATAGTTCCATTCCCCAGTGACTAAATATTCAAATATATAAGCCTACGGGGGCCATTCTCATTCAAAGTACCACACTGTGATATGGAATGGTTTGAGATAGGCTGTTGTTTGATCTACTTTAAAAGTCTGGAAAAATTCTCCTGTGATGCCATCTGGGCTCAGATTTCTTTTGGTTGAGATATTTTCAGATGTCATTTCAATGTCATTGGTTGTTACAAATCTGTTTTAACTTTTATATATTATTGTTAAATCACTTATTTTGGTTTAACTTTGGGAGGACATACATAAGCATTGAAAACATCATCTTTTTCTTGTAGATTGGGTCCCGATGATTTTCTGAATTTCATTGGTATTTGTTAGAATGTTTCCCTTATTTCTAACTTTGTTAATTTGAGTTCTTTCTCGCTATTGGTTAGTTTAGCTAGGAGTTTCTTAAATTCATGTTCTTAAAAAGCCAACTCTTTAAAACAAACTCATTTCTCGAAAAAGCCAGAAACATGATGCTATTAAATACCTGAAGAAAAATATAAATTCTGATGCACACTGATTGCCAAGCCTAATGTGCCTATGAGAACCACACAGATACCATTTACTGGTTATCTACAGTGCCATTTATTCCGCCTAAAACCCATGAGCTAGCCTTTATAATTTATAATTACATAACTTGTCAAAAGACTCAAACAGTAAGTGAAGGCATTTCTGAGCCTCAACTGGTTCCCTTCATTTAACATGTCAGTGTAAGTAAGCACCAAAGTCTAACTGTGAGTAAGCTCTGTCTCAGCCACACTTCCAAGGTTCATGTTATAACTTACATTAATAATTTAATAACATTGCTGATGTAACGTTAAGCCCCATAGTCTTACATATGCTGTTCCCACTAAGCCATACTGCTTATTAATATTTTTATTCAATATGTTGAAGGAATATTATGGATACATAGGGTTAAATATTTAATAATACTTTTTTCTTGTTCATACTGGGGATAATACCTAGCTCTTTTTCTATTCTAGCTAAATGTTCTACCAATGAGCTTGTCCCCAGCCTGCTTTTGTCCCGGGAACAAGCATCTTGCTAATTTTCTCAGACTAGTCTTGAATTCAGTTCTACTACAGCCTAGGCAGACCCAGGATTATGTGGTTTTCATGTTTTGCATTGCATGTCTGTGTCACCAGACCTGGATGAATACAAGTATGAAAGTGAATTTTACCAGTTTCTGCTTTTAAGATGGCTTCTGAAAAGTTTAGGGCTGCTGGCACAGTTTGTGTTTGTGGCTCACCTTTGGCTTCTGCTGGGGAGTACCAGCTCCGACTTTTCCTAATGTTCTCTTTCATTTATCTTACGGGTCTGCCGAACCTTGTGTTCTTCTACTTTGTGGCAATTCTTTTGTCCACACTGGTTCTGAAAGTGCTGGCCCAAGAGCAAGCAAGCAAACACAACACGGCCTCATTTGTACTGAAGAGCCTTCACTAACTCCTATTCCTACCAGGGAAATTCCAAACCGTGCCAACTCTGACAAGCTTTTCATCCCCCTGCCTCTCCAACCTTGTCTCCGTGGCTCTCTGCCTCCTGCTTCACATTTTAGGATTCCCCCTCCCCCCAGTTGTTCTTGGTCTTGAGGCATTCACACATTTTGGAGTTTGCACCTATTGTCCTCTTTGCTTTAAATATGTTTCCCCTTTCTGCTCATTTTGATGAAGTTTTATTTCTCTGCCAAAATCGAGCTCAGACGCCAGCTCCTCTATGCAGGCTTCCCAACAATGCAAATCTCTATTTTGCAACAGCCGTGTTATTTTGTATACTGAAACAATCACCTCACCACATGTGCCAGTCATATGTCTCACTTAGGCCAGTGACGGAGGACATGACTATATCGTGCCCATCCCAGTATTGACACTCAACTACCTGGGCTTCGATAAGGAAGTGAAGATAATACTTGTTCTCAAAGAGAGAGATGCAGGTTTATGAAATAAAAATAAGCAAACCAGTAGGCATAAAGCATGTTAGGAGGTGAGAGAGAGAGACAGAGAGGGGCATACGTGTGTGGGGAGTGTCTAGATTCAGGCTGAGAAGTCGATGAATTTTAACTAAAATTTAGAGAGAGATGTAGCAACATGAGGCAAGGGTAATTACCTGGTTATGAAAGGTCTTCCCAGGGGGCCTTGCCTTTGTCATCTTAGCATAGCTGGGGTCTGATCCTCAAGCATATTCTGAAGCAAGCATGCCAGCATTCCAGCAGCGTTAACACTAGCTGCTGCCTGAGGACAGAAAGGCAAGTTAACTAGAAATCTAATGTCTGCCTTCATGGGGAAAGGAAAAACATGGGCAAGACTGAATACTTGCATTTTTTCTGGGGCTGCTGCCTCTTCCCTTAGCATGATACCAGAGTGAGGCTCAGAGATCAGGCAGCTACTGACTGTAGGCCTTAGGTGTCTCACCTGCCCTGGCCCTGGGCCAGCCAGCCCGTCCTTGTGGGAGGTTTCTTTCTGGCCAGTGCTTTTATGGGCACAGTTTGTCTCTAGGCTCTTCTCTAATTTCTATTTCTGTCCCGCCCATTCAGAAAGACACATTCTTTCCTGAGATACGTTAATACCTTCATTTGGGCTGCCCTAGCCTCGGCTCAGTCCATTTCTATGAGGTAACTCTGGATATTACTCTTCTCATGTTACTTGGTATCTGAGGTGAACCACAGAAGGCAAGCCCTTCCCATCACTGCCAAGGTCTTGGCCATGCCGAATCCCTGCTGCTGTGCACTTGACCTGGGGAACTAGGGAGGAGAAGGCAGGCTTCTCCAGTGAGGCAGGGTCAGAACCCCACCCCCTTCTGACAGGTGGGAGGGGAGGTCATGATACCCTGGCTATAGTTTGGTTCACTTAGGACTTGCCTTCAGGCAGGCTTGGTAATCATACTTTTGTGAAGGCACAAGTCACATAATTGAGGGAAATCTCCAGTGTCTAAGCTGATGCCCATTTACTGAATATCCCTGATTGTCCTACCTGGTGCTTTCCTTCAGTTCTAGAGCACGTGCCGAGCAGAGTACACGGGCTGCCTGATGACTTCCGGGCAGTGTATCTTTTTCTAAAGACAAAGAGAAAAGAACTCTGTAAATGGCTATTCTTGACTTCTGGGCAGCAAATCTCTTTCCAAAGACAAAGAGACTAGAATTCTGTAGTCTGTCACTCTTTAGATTGTTCAGTCTGTGCAGGGATGTAAAAATTTAGCAGGGAAAGTTTTTTTTTTTTTATTGGATATTTTATTTACATTTCAGATGCAATCCCCTTCCGCCCCAGGAACCCCCTATCCCATCCCCCCTCTTCCTGCTTCTGAGAGGATATGCCCCCACCCACCCTCCTACTCCCACCTCCCCCTCCCCACCCACAATTTCTTCCATACTGGGGCGTCCAGCTTTCACTGGACCAAGGACCTCCTCTCTCACCTATGCCCGACAAGGCCATCCTCCCCTACATATACAGCTGGAGCCATGAGTCCCTCCCTATGTGTTCCCAGGCTGGTGATTTAGACCCTGGGAGCTCTGGTTGGTTGGTATTGTTGCTCCCCTCACGAGGCTGCAAACCCTTTCAGCTCCTTCAGTCTTCTCTCTTGCTCCTCCGTTGGGAACCCCATGATCAGCTCAGTGGTTAGCTGTGAGCACAGCAGGGAAAGTTTTAAGAGAGTGTATTATGTACTTCTTAGGAGCTGCAGAACTTGAAACAAAAGTCAAACTTTTGGTTGTGTCTTGGCTTAAATCCTCTTTTAAATGCACATTGGTGGATGTTTCAGAGCCTGATGAGAAAGGGGACTTGGAAGGGACTCTAAGGTCCTTGGGGTCTATACTGGATCCTGCTGGGTCTCTGGCTGTGCGGTCTTGAACCTTAGTTCTCCCTGGCAAAGAGGATGTTTTCGTGTTCATTCCTCAAACCTTTCAGAACCTTACAACTCTGTAAGACTGCAGATGATTATGCCAGTCTGGTATATGGATCAAAGCCCAAATTTTTAAACTTTCTTCCTTTTTTCTTTCTCTTCCTCCCTGCCCCACACCCCTTTCTCTCCAGCTTACAACAAATTTATTAAAGTTATAGGCACAGGCTAGAATGCTAATCTCTCTGGCCACTTAGAAGATATCTCACAGTCTAAGATATTTCATAGACTCAGTCTTACCTTCCCCTAAATGGGTTTAGCAGTCCTTACTTCTTGAGAGAGCTGGGGAGCAGTTGGGAAAGGATTGTGCCTAGCTGCTGTCAGACCATGTGGAGATCAGAGCAGAACGGAACTAGCACTTCCATGATTAAAATAACCAGAACCAGAAAAGATGATCTGAGCAATTAGCGTTGAGCCCATGGACTGCCATGCTTCTGCCTGGCCAGCCTCTGGGGACAGCCAGGGATGAGGACACACCAGATCAGACGGAGAGGTGGATGCTTTGGGGAGTGTGAGGAAGGTTCTGAGCACAGGTTCCTCTTCCTCCCTCACTGCTTCTCATCGCTGGCCCTTGCTGATAAGTTTTTAAGCCTTTGAGGCAGGGATGTCAAATACCACCATGTTGATATTCTGGCTAATACAGCCATATTTTTCTCTGACAAGATTGACAAAGGGGAAGTAAAGGAGCTTTGTGGAGAGGCATGAGTGACAGAAGAGCTGCAAGGCCTGGGAAGAGAGGCACATAGGACACTAACAGGAGCAGAGCCAAGGGGATTCCATCCCTTGCCAGCACCCCTGTTAGGCAGCAAGGTGATTTACTTAGGCAACAAGGAGAAAGATGTTACTGGAGATGGGGGCAGTGTTCTAAGGAAGCTGAGGAAGACTTCTTGAGGAAACTATAACATATATGTGCTCCCCATACACACACATATACACACATACATACACACACACACATACATACATACATACATACATACATACATACATACATACACATAGATGTGCATACACACACACACACAGAAAGAGAGAGAGAGAGAGAGAGAGAGAGAGAGAGAGGCCCTGGATTAGTGACAGCATTGCTCAAGATGTACACTCTTCCTTCCCACCAGCACCCCAGGCTGTGTGAAGTTTTCTGGGCCACCTTCATGCCATGCCCATAAAGAGCCCATGACCTCATCCCTCTCTGTGTTGCCAGGGCTAGAAACCAGGAGAAAGGGGAGAGGGGGATGGACAGACAAGAGGCAGCAAAGAACAGCAAGTTCAAAGAATTTAAACCTGTGCGTATCTCTTTAGAATTCAAATGTACTGTTTACAAAGAGGATTATTATACTGCTATCCTCCTCGCTCCTTCTTTCTTCTCTCTCCCTGTTTTATACACACACACACACACACACACACATACAGAGAGAGAGAGAGAGAGAGAGAGAGAGAGAGAGAGGCACGCAGGCATGCACACACAGAGGCACACACACACACACACACACACACACACACACACACACACACGCTTCTCCTGAAACATAGGTCTAGAAAAATCCCTAAGCAGCTAACGTATCCTCCCAGACTCAAGGCTATGATGTCTAGGGTTTAAAGGAGTGTGCTAGGCTGGAGCTCCCTCTGCATACCACACTGAAGTTTCCATCCCCCATTGATCCTTCCATCAGCACACTTTGATTTCACTATACAAAGCTCTCTCTGATGCCTTCAGGCTGAACACTAGAGCTGTGGCTACCTTCACTCTGGGCACAGCCCTTCCCCCTTTACTGCCTGCTAGCAGCTGCTGCCTGGGCGTGTTACTGCACACCTACAATGCCAGGACTTGGGAGGCTGAGGCAAAGAATTGCATCAAGTTCCACAGCAGCCAGGACAAACAATACCTAAAAAAAAACAAGCAAAGATAATGACCATTTCTCTTCAGTTTTTAAAGTTCTTGTCATACCTTTTAGACCCCAAACACTTTTCTTTTCTGTAATTATCCTCCAGAGGTATAAAAATACATCAGGAGCCCTTTTTGTCAACACCCTCTGTTTTAGGCCATTTTTTTTTCTCGTCCTCAGCCCCTTCTACTTTGGATGGGTCATTCCCTGGGCCTAGTGCACGGCCATCTTGCTGGAAATCTCCCTTTGCTGTTTCCTGGGCTTCCTGTTTCCTCTCTCTTGCTCATTTCTTATATTCCACGCCCCAGTTTTTCTTGTGTTTCAGTTCCATTTTTCTTCTTGCTTCATGAGGAAGCAGTGTCACTCCATAACTGACCGATAATTTAACCAGGTAGCATTCTCAGCAGAGGACGGAGGCTCCAAATTCTGAAGATACCAGCCTCTGTCTTAGCTTCCTTCCACTGTTGCTGATGAGACGTTTAAGGCCATTGTGGTTTTTGTTTTCTGTTCTTCTCTTAGAAATTCACATTCACAAATTTTCCCATGCCTAGGTTTGGCTGTGCTTTTAGATCGTGCAAGCTTTTTAAATTCAGAAACTCTTTCTCCTTGAAGTATTTACTTGCTGATTTGTGTCATTTGTTTTCTTTACCTGAGTTTCTGATTCTTGGACCTTAAACTATCTGTCTCTTAAACTAGCTTCCTTAGCTGCTTCTATTTCATTTATTGGTCTTGCTGTTGGAATGTGCCGGGCTGTAGAAGGATCTGGAAAAGCCTTGTCTTCCAGTTTTCTAAGCTGTCCATTTCATCTGAGATGGTTTTAATTGCCAAAAGTATTTCTTGTGTTTTTTAATATATCACCTTCTTCCTGTGCGTCACATTTGATATCGCTCTAGGGAGGATGTTGATATTTCTTGTTGTCTTCCAAGAAATGGCCTCTCTTTATTTCCTGCTTTCCCCAGTCTCTTGTGCTGTTTTCTTTGTTTTGAAGGTGGGATCAGAGTGCTAAATGAAGAAGACACACAAATGCCACTCCTAGGGTCAGAAGGGAACCGGATCTATCTTCGGTAGAACACAGATTATCCAAGGAATTTGTATTCAATAACCCGAACATCAAAGTCTCTTTGGGCCACAGTGAAGATTTAAGATGTGAATCCCCAGTAGTCAGTTGCTTGGCAGCAAGCCTGGGAATGCCTGGGGATTTCCTAAGAAAATCCTATGACTGTCACGTTCTTGGGGCTTACAGACTACAGCTGCCTCAAGGAGAAAGCAGAAGTCTGCACTTAGGGAATGAAAAACACCACAGGCTCACAGTTTGTGGCACTTTATCTATCCAAAGAAATGCTGATACAAAGAAGGAATCATTTCTGTCTTTGATATAAGTGAATTTTGGGTAGTTCCTAGATGGATATGATGGTTGTTTTTTTTTTTTTTTTCTTTATTTGCTATAATAGTTGTAATATTTTATGCTTGTTGTGGTTACATCTGTTAGCTACAGATATGGGAGACAAAGACTACTGGGTTGTGTCTACAGCTTTCCTTTTAAGCTAGACGAGCAGGAGGTGCCTGTTATAATCAGGGTGTTGTCATAAGTAGTTGCTCTCCCTCACCACCACTTATCTTTCAAGCTGTATTTATCCTTTAGTGTGTGTCTATAAACGTTTTTTGTGAACAACGTAAATCACCCCATGTCCAGGGTTACTTCTCACCTTGTTACTTTGTTAATTCACCATTGTAACTAGGAGGCTTCTGGTGGTAGAGCTTCAGGGTAGGCAATTGTCTGCAGCTCTTTGTACCAGATGGAAAGACACAGACTCTACTGTCATGAAATAGGTAAATATCCACCTCCTCACACACACAATGGAGTCCACCCACACCAAAAATAACAAGCAGTGCCAAGACGGTGGAGAATGGGAACCCTTACATACTGCTGGTAGAAATATAAATTAGTCCATCCCTTTAAAAGAGCAGTATGAGGATTAACATGTTTTTATAAATTAAAAGTAGAGCTACCAAATGATCTATCAAATCCCTAATGTCTCCTGTAAAATGTCTGAGAGAGTGTATTTCAGAGAGCTACAAAAAGGGTTTACATATTTTCAATGTAAAGAAACAATGTTTCAGAACTATGTTTAACTTGATTAAAACCTTAGAAACACAGTATATATATGTGTTACGGTACCACAGGACACTAAATACATATGTACAGTTGTGTGTGGGGAGGTGTAGGTACCAGCCCAAGTGGCTGTGTGCATAAATGTATGAAGGCGTACTTGCACATGTGTGGATGTGGAGGTCAGAGGTCATCTATCTCCCCAGTCACTCTTCACTGCTCTGTTTGGTTCATATTTTGTCCCTAAACCTGGAGCTGACAGATTTGGCAGAGTTGGTTGATCACTGTGTTTCAGGTATCCTTCTACCTTTGCCCCAACTCAATACTGGAGTTAGAGGTACTTGCCACCCCACCAGTTTTTAAGTTTAGTACTTAAACCCAGGCACTCTTTTCCCCAAGTCTCGATCTTTTGATTTAATGTAGCAGCTTGAAAATAAATTTAAGTTTATATTGTCTTTGAAAAGAGGCATAAGATAAGAAAGTTCTTATATGGAGAACTATAAGATATATATATTATATCTGAGTCAATTTAATACTAACTTTATGTACACAGCTGTGGGATCCTGGGTTATTCATAGATTGGCAGGCTTATTCTGCCCCTCCTACCAAAAGCAAACTACAGATTCAGTGAATGTTCCATCACAATTCAAATGTAATTCTTCACAAAAATAGAAAAAAAATCTCAAAAGTCATATGGAAGTACAAAAGACCCTGGATAGCCAGAACAATAAAAGCATTGCCAGAGATATCACCATCCCTGATGTCAAGTAATACTACTGGGCTACAGTGTGCAAACAGCATTGTACTTTCATAAAAACAGATGCACTGATCAGAAGAATAGAATCAAGGAGCTAGGTATGAGTCCATGCACCTATTTTTTTTCCCCAAAGATGCCAAAAAATATCCATCAGAGAAAAGATGGAGTCTTCAGCAAATGGTACTGATTACGGTGGGGGCTATGTGTAGAAGAACACAAGTAGATCCTTATCTCTCACCCTGTACAAAATTCAACCCCATGAGAATTAAGAATCTAAACATAAGACTCAATATCTGAATCTGTTAGAAAGAAAGAGAATATATTTTAACGTCAGGAAAGGACTTTCTGAATAGAACCCTTACAGAACAGGTATTAAAACCAACACTTGAGAAATGGAACCTGCTGAGATTCAGAGGCTTCTGTGGAGCAAAGGATGCTGTCACACGAGAGAAGAGGCAGCCTATACAACAGGAAAAATCTTTGCTAGCTGTACATCTCAAACAATACTCATGTCTACAATATACCAAGTGCTAAATGCCAAGAAAGAAAGCGACCCAATTAAAAATTAGGGCATGGCCAGGCGGTGGTGCCGCACGCCTTTATTCCCAGCACTTGGGAGGCAGAGGCAGGCAGATTTCTGAGTTTGAGGCCAGCCTGGTCTACAGAGTGAGTTCCAGGACAGCCAGAGAAACCCTGTCCCAGCACTTTGGAGGTAGAATCAGAGGAACTGGAAATTCAAGTCCCTCCTCAGATACATAGAGATATTAAAGTCAAGTAAGCTACATCAGGCCCTGTCTTTTATTATGATGATGATTTATAATTATTATATAATACCTATATCATTATTAATTATATATTTTTCTTAGGGACTATCTACTTTGTTCTTTTTTTCCTTATTATTTGAGAATCCAATACACACACAAACCCCAATTCCTCTCCTATCGCCCAACTACTGTTCTCCACCTCCCAACGTCATGAAACCCTAGTGAGTGCACTTAGTGCTGTCACTGTGTGCATGGGTGTGTTCTACCTTGATGTCTTCTGGCCCCTTTCCTCTTGATGGCCCTCTCATCCTCTTTTTCTCTCCTGCCTCCCCTGGCTTGTAGAAGTCCCACCCTATTCTCTCTATCACCTAGCTATTGGCTTTTCCAGCTTTTACTGACAAGGCAGAGAATAAATGTTTTACACAAATAATTGTTTACACAAACTTGAGACAGGAGATTCTTAACCTAAGCATTGCCTTACAATGCAGTGACCCAACTGAAACCAGCTACTGGGATAGAGAAATCAGCATTTGAATCATACAAGGATAAGCTTTACACAGTGCCCAATAACACTGCTGAAACCCTACACATAAAACCATTCAAAATGAGCCTGTAACAAAGTATCTATATCAAAGTGAAAAAGAAATGTTTGAAATTTCAAACATATCAAAAAGCATGTCACAATACAATAAAGTTTTAAGTTGCTTTTTGTTTGTTTTATTGTTTTTAAGGTTATTTTATTTATAAAACCTCTTATACAAAATATTTTGGTCACATTCTTCCTTCCTCTCAACTCTTCCCAGATTTCTGTCTCTCCCTACTCCACTTTATATTCTTTCTCTTCATTACAAACAAAACAAACAAACAAATAAGAGCACATACAAACAAAATAAAAACATGAAGTCTGTTTTGTGTTGGCCAGCTACTCCGGAACATGCAGCCTGCCCTGGGATGTATCCAGTATCACTCCACCGAGGTTATCAACTGCAAATAGTTTCTTGGTTCACTTTCCCTTCTGTATGCTGACACTTTGTCTGGTTTGAATCTGTGCAGGTCTCGTGTGTACTGCCACAGTCTCTGTGAGTTAGAATGTACATCAATCCTGTTGTGTCTAGAAAACACTGTTTCCTTGGAGACATCCATCACCTATGCCCCTAAGAATAGTCCCAGGTCCACTTCCAAATAGCTCCCTTAGCATTTAGGGGAGCGAGTTGATTGCCGCCTACTAAAAGAAGCTTCTCTATTGAGTGATTCACTGGTCTATGGGTGTGCCAATATGTCATTAGGCTGACTTTCCATCACACTGTCTCACAGTGATATAATGGGAGCTTGCAGGTTTGTGGATTACACAAGACAGTTCCTTGGCCTGTCATTAATTATGCATCACCAACTCCCATCTGGCACTTCTAGCCCCAAGTGTTCCAAGATAAGACTATGAGGTCCCTTCATGCTGTTCGTCCATTGTCATCCCAGATGTCTCCAGTTCTATCAACCCCTTTGTAACAAGCACAGTGTGCCTTCTTTCAGGAGCTCATGGTGCCTGAGCAACCGTCTCTATTGTTTTTCTGCCCACTACTCCTTAAGTGGACAGAGAGAATCCCTGGAGATGCACAGAATCTGACTCAGACTCCACAAGGAAGAGAATCGTGCAAAGATTCAGAATGGTGCCTTTCCATGCCTTCTAGTCTTTAAAAATTCTTACGATGTTTTTATTTTACTTTCATTTAAAAAACAAAGCCATTGAGATGGCATTCAGTCTCACTGATGGATTCAGATTTTCACTGTCTGCATTCCACTTTAACCTCTGAACTTGCATCTTTCTCCATAAAGAACGTTTGAGCAAATAGGAATGATATTTTCTCCTTCTTGCACACTCCATCCCTCCTTCCAATGCCCCTGCATCTCTACTCATTCTTGCTGATTCTCTCCAAGTGAGAGTAAAGGAGGCGTCACTCATTCTGCATGTATGTATTACTCAGGGTGTACACAAGACATAGACATCCTTCAAAAAAGTCAAGTCAACTTAAAAGAGGAAGAAACCTTTGTTTGTTTGTTTGTTTGTTTGCTTGCTTGTTTGTTTGTTTGTTTGACACAGGGTCTCACTATATAGTTCTGGCTGTTCTGGAACTCATATAGTTCTGGCTGGCCTCAAATTTACAGATCTGCCTACCTCTGCCTCCTAACGAGTTCTAATAACAGGTCTGGATTGCGAGGATCCCTGCAGATGCTATGACTAATAGAGAAACAAACTTGAGAGGCAAGAAAGTCAGTTTAGTGCAAATTAGTTAGCAAGGCCGATACAAACTTCTTGAGTCTGACCCCAAGCAGCTTATTTTTTACAAATTTAAACAGTAAAATGTTGGGAGAAAGTTTTCTTGTGACAGATATCACAGCAAAACTTAAAGCATGACTACATTGTGATGTGCATGTCTTTTGCAAAGCAACTGTGACCTCTTCCACAAGAGTGGGTTCTAGTGATTGCGAAGCAATGCTCAGAATAAGGTTCTATGGAGGAATGGTTTGAAATAAGCGCAGTAGAAAACTCTTCTGCAAAGTACATGGGATCTCTTTAATACAAATGAGTTATATTGACTGAGAAACAATGCTCAGAATAAGGGAAATTCAGGCGAGGTCTGGTTTCACAAAATAGAAAAAATTACCAGGTCATTAATGTACCCACTCCAAGCCTTCTGGATAAAAAACAAGAACACACATCACTCCCATCAAAAAAAAAAAAAATCCTGTATGTTTAAATTTTTTTCTATTGCTATATGTAAGCACTTTGTGCCCTCTACAGTCAACACGACTTCAAGAATTTTTTTAAGTGTTTAATTCAATATTTGAAAACTAAAGTGAATACCAAAGAAAGATGCACAAAATATTAAAAATGTAAAGCAAGACAGAATCAGGAACCACGCCTTCCTGAGTCTGGTTAGGCCTGGGGCTGAGTGGAAAGTCCTGTCTCTAAAACTCTTACGTTCCACTCATTGAGAATGTTGAATATTAATTTTGGTTTCATTCTGCTGCAATAAAATCTTTTTTTCTTTTCACTCCTGAGTCTGGGGACTCCCAAAGCCAAAACCTCACATGTTTCATAGAGTCCTGGCCCTGACTCTATGTTGCTAAAGATGGCACATGCTAGTCAGCTAGTGTGACCTTCAGCAGCCTGTGTGAGGAAGCCAGAAATTCAAAGGGAACTTCTGTAGAGCAGAAAATCTTTTTTTCCCCAGTTGACAAGGTACATGGTGATTCTCTCAGTTGGTGAGGTAGAGGGTGGGCTGGGCCTTCTGTTCTCTTGTCCATGGAAGCCCATGAAGGAAGGTTAGAAAGGATACATCAGAAGGACCTGCTCTTATCTGTTTGGCAATTGGGGGAGGGTAGGCAGTCCACGGTTCCCCCAGGACTTGACTAGGGTGTAGAGACTGCTCAGATTACCACCTGTTGCAAAGAGGAGGCTGTGGACCACAAGGGATGAAGCTGGGAAAGAACCAGGAAGGCAGAGAAGATGAATCATCATCAGGAGAGGCAGCCCTTGGCTTTGAAACTCACAGAAGATAGTCAGTAGCCAAGAGAGGAATAGAAACAAGGCCCAGCTATACCAAAAGACCTTAACCCGAGCTTCCAAATCAGCCCCCTGCACCCTGCAAAGCCAGCTGTGGGTCAGAGGGTGGAGCTCACCAAGAAGCTGCCTGTGGGGAAGGCCTCTGCCTCACACAGCATCTGCAAGTGAGGAACGTGGAGTTAGGGAGAATGTTTGAGATGCCTGAGAAATGGATGTCTTGGATTCTTTAATGTGTGGAAATGAGGCTAAGTAGGCTCTGAAGTGACTGAGGAAGGGAAAATGGGCTGTTCTCAACATCTTCAGACAGTGACAGAAGGTAGTGAGAAAAAAATATTTAAATCACCCCTTTAGTGATTTCCTAACCTATGAAACAGGCTGGTTTCTTCCCATCGATCCAGCCTTCTCTACCCTGCCCAGGACAGCCTGGAGACTGCAGCTCATGACCTCAAGGGACAGCCACCTGCCTCTTGTGCTCACCAATGGCTGTAACACCAATGTATGGAGCCTCTGTTCCGTATCTGTCAGCAACCCTGCACATCCAAGAACCTGTCATCTCAGGGGCTAGGATGGTGACAGTTTTCGCGCTCCTAGCTCTATGTTTCCAAGTCTTTTATCTGTTCCTTGACGTTCTGGCCACACCTCTGTTAATATTATTAATGGGCACCTTTTGTGTTTGGCATGAGTCATCATGAAAGTTTTAGCTGTGGGTTGAAGAGATGGCTCGGAAGACAGGAAAAGTTACTTCTCTATCAAAGGATCAGAGTTGACATTCTACTTCCTGTATCTGGTGGCTCACAGATTCCTAGAACTCCAGCTCAAAGGACATGACTACTTCCTCCTAGTCTCTGTGGGCACCCCCGCATGTATATGTGCACCCATACACATGCACGCTCCAAACTCAAAATAATTTCTTTCGGTTTTTTGTTAAGGTAAATTTGAATTTGTATGTGTTATTATTTTCCGTTATGTTCTGGCACAAGTATAATCAAACGGTATGTGGGCTTTCTGTGTGGATGGAAGTTGTACATGACAGCTTTGAAGGTTCCCTCTCTGCATTCGTGATCCGCTTATGCTCAAAATCAGGGCTTTAGTGTTTTCAGTCAGAGGCTGGACCTGAGCACCATGCCAGCTCACATTGTTTGACAAGTCTCACCCACAGAGTCGTGGCTTCGGGATATCTTGTTTGTTGTTGTTGTTGTTGTTTTTATAAAAATATAAGTCATATAGTTAAAGAACCATGCAAAAATCATAAAATAACGATCATATGTTTATTTTAGAATTCCTTGAAAAATAGAATCAATTGAGTAAAATTAATAATATAGTTTCATGGAAAAAGTAATTTGTTAAAAATTACACACACACATACATACATACATACACACACAGAATTAGAGAGAGAGAGAGAGAGAGAGAGAGAGAGAGGGAGGGAGGGGGAGAGAGGGCTCCCAACATGTTTCTTTAAAGTGTTTTATGGAAAAACAACAGTTTATTGTATCAAATAATAAGCCCACAACCGACATAAGAAAGCTCACTAAAAATGCAGGTACATGAAGTCTGGCTTCTGAGATTACAGTTCCTGAGGAAGGCAAGGGAACAGATCCAGTCTACTGCATGGTGAGAGACCCCCTCCCCCACTGCCCGAGAAGAGTACAATGTCCATTAACAGTTAAAAGCCTGGGCAGCTTGTCAGCAGCAGAGGTTGACTCTGAACTTATAACAAGCTGCATCCAGCACGCCGGTATGCCACCCTCTCTTTGAGCAGCCAATGTGGGTTTTTCCCTAGTCAATGTGTAAAATGGCTGTCATCTCCCTTACACAGCAACTGTTCTGAGCGTTCTTCTAGACACTGTGGTACTGATGGGAAGTGTCGTGTTGTGAGCTGGTTATCTAGCAAACAGTATGAATAACTAATTAATCAAATGAAGTAATATAAACAAAGTCTTGTACTCCAACTGCATCTCCCTTATAAATTCCTCACAGATCTGAGACTGGCTGATAAGAGAAGCCTAAGGTTCTTGTCTGCCTTTGCCAGGTTCTCCTTGATCAGGAATAAACAGGAGACCTTGTAGCCAGTCATAACAAGGAACATGGCTGGTTTCACCCTTCATCGCCAGCGCAACCTCATGAGCACAGAGGTCAGCTGGCAGGATCTTGGATTCTCTTCTTGAAGTGCCTGGTTTGGAAGTCTCTTTCTCACCACCCAGCCTTGCTCACTTGGACCTGCCAAGACAGGCAGGCATGCCAAACCCATTGGCAACTGAGATGGTGCCTTTGACCCAACAGTGCGCTCCGTTTCTGTGTATGTGTTCATTTCCACAAATTGCAGCCAGGTTATACAGAGTGGATGTTTTTAGGTTTTACCAACGGCCTTATGACTTTTCTTCTCATTGAGCCAGACAAACAGAGGTGTAAATGGGGCCACAGCCAGGCGCAGCTGTAGTTTTGTTTTGTGTTGAAGTCAAATGTCTTTCCAGAGGGAATTCACTTACTTTTGCTGTCTGGTATTCAATAGAACCACTTCCTTTCCATGAATACACTGGGACCCTATTGGCCTTCTAATGCTTTAATAATAAATGCCATTCATACCCGAAAAGACAATGAAGAATAAATATAAAGTATTACGTTTGAGAATGCGAGAGTCTGGGGACAGAAGGTCAGACTTTTGAATTCAATCTAATTATGCCATTTGTCATCTGTTCCGGGCTTATTTGTTGCAGACATATATTCAAGACCTCCTTCAGGCTGAAGAAGATGTGGTGGTCTTTGAGTTGAGTTTTTGCTAGTCATCTTTAGAAAACTGAATGGGATTTTTTTTTCCAAAGCAAACTTGACATTTTAGGACAGTGGAGATCTCCCCTTTTCTTCTTTGTATCAAAGACTCTGATGCCCTAGGTTGCCAGAGTGACCTCTAAGACTAAATTTATGGTTGGCCTTGGGCATGCTCTCTCAGCACACATACTTGGCAAGTGTTCCCATCATGCTTCCAGCCCAGCACACAGCTCTTCAAGACACCCATCCTTTGCTGGCTTCTGTCAGCCTTGCTTCCCCGGGTCATCCTGGGGTTTGCTTGCTCTTGGATTGCCTTTGATGGATCATCTCCTATCTAACTCAGTTGCTCAACAGGCCAAGGATGCTTAGCGTCTCAGCTCTTTATACCTTTAATCCACAGACTTCTGATAAGATCTGAGATGCTTTAGACAAGAATGATTTTGATAATACTCAAACACTATTGTTTGTCTTTTCTGACCATATTGGAATTTGTACTGTGGTGGTGTAAAAGCAAAGATAAACAAACCCACTTGCACTTTGTCATTCAAGCAATAGTGACTGCCGTTCCCAGGCATCACTCTCCTCCTCCTCCTCCTCTTCTTCCTCTTCCTCCTCCTCCTCCTCCTCCTCTTCCTCTTCCTCTTCTTCCTCTTCCTTCTCACTGCCAAAGTGCTTTGCCTATGCTTCTCATCTTGCCACATAAAATGTTAAGATGTGTGCTCATAATGAAATGCAAACAGCTAAATGCTTGGCAAAAAAAAATTGATATTTGATCTTTCAGGGGAAAAATAGGATTCTGAGACAGTCTCATAAGCAACTGTGAATTTGCCTGCTTCCTCACCATGAACAATTTATCCTTGATGAAATTTAGCAAGAGTTGCTGTCTTGTTCTTATACAAGGAAATGTATTGGTACTTATGTTATTAATAAAATGTATAATGGATGAATGACCAGAATTTCAAAATCATACCTGAAAAAAATACCCATCCAAGATATGAAATGTGTCCTCCTCTTCCTTTTCCATTCTTTATTATGAGACATAGTCTCACACTATAGCCCAGGCTAGCCCAGTACTGACTATGTGGCCGTGCTCACCTGAAGTTCATGGCAGTTCTCTAGTCTCAGCCTCTCAAGTCCTGGGATTCCAGATTTGAGCCTTTGTGCCCAGATAGGCCAATGGCTTTTTTTGTTTTGTTTTTGTTTTGTTTTTGTGTTTTGGTTTTGGTTTTTTGAGACAGGGTTTCTCTGTGTAGCCCTGGCTGTCCTGGAACTCACTCTGTAGACCAGGCTGACTTCGAAATCAGAAATTCGCCTGCCTCTGCCTCCGAAGTGCTAGGATTAAAGTCGTGTGCCACCACTGCCCGGCTGGGGCCAATGGCTTTTAATTTAACAGAATACAAAGAAAGCTCATCACAGCAGTATCTGATTCCACACTGCAATGTTATAAACTAGGATTTGTTGACTTTAATTTGATATGAAAGGAAACTATCCAAAATTACTTTTATGCCTATTAAAGTATTCCATTTACAAATCTATACCTACCTGAGACTTGATATTTTTTTTCATGCAACTGACTAACACACAGCCTGTGCACGCAGAAACACATAAGAGCATCAACCTGTCTTCCACAGAGCCCAGAGATGGAAGAGGACATTTACAGGCATGGAAAGTAATGTTCTTCTTACTAAATAATCTGCCTTAGAAAATATGACTAAAGGCGCTCATGAAAAAAAAACATTTTATGCTAAATATTTATTTTATATATGCTAAATAGTTATTTTAAAGCAAATAAGATTTACATTTCTCATTTTTATTTCTAATATTACAAACACCAGTGGCTAGAACCTACAAAATGGAGTATCTTTGAAGTTTGCTCTCATCTTGAAGAGTGCTGATGGCTCCTAAGATTTGTTTTTGATAATTGCCACTAAAAGGTTACATAATGTTAAATGTTGATAGTGGCCTAAATTAAATTCTAACTTACTAATATGTTAAATGTGTGATCAGGCCTCGCATTAAAGGGTTCAGTCTCCCTGATTCAAATTCCCCTCACCCTACCGCAGCCGAGTTGCTCTGCCTGGGTCTCTGGAATGAACTCTTTCTGAAAGAGCACATGAGTTTCTGCATCTCACAGATCCACTAAAAACAAGTTATGTAACATTCTGAATGACTTAGAATCACTGTTTATTTTATTTGACTTAATTTTGTAGGATTCTAATAACCCTTGCTGTTTATTTTACAGAAAATTGGAAGTGGTAGGCAAGCATGCATCCTTATATAACTACGTATAGTTGATACTAATGGCAAAGCCGCAGGATAAAAGCCAAAATCTAAAAGCACATGAAATCTTAACAGCAAGAAACACTAGAAAAGGTCCAGAACACTAGGCCTTATACACATACATATGCATCTATATGTATGAACAGTCTCTTGCATGCTTACACATATGTCCATATGTCCACATTTGCAAACAACCATACATACTCTATACACACATACACATGCATTCACACATGAACAATCATGCATAGTCACAAATACCATATACACATACATGTGCTCAAAAAGGTGGCTTACCAATAGGTTCTTCAAAAAAACTTTTTTTTAAAATTTTTAAAATGTATCTTTTTGAGAATTTCAAATATGAGTATTGTATTTGCATTGTTTTCTCTTTCCTTCTAATCTCAAGGGCTGTTTTTCTTTAATTGTTAACACACAAGCACACACATATAAGTCCATTTCATATTGCTTTTGTGTGCGTGTATATGTATGTATTTAGGGCCAACAACTTGGTATTAGATAACCAGTTACAGGCTCATCCCTGGGGAAGACTAATTCTCCCTCCCAGCAGTCATTAGTTGCCTGTAGTTCTTCATCTACCAGTGAGGCCTTGTGATCCACAATGGCACATTAACAACAGTATGGCTGCTCAGATAA
>JANHMN010000001.1:33493658-33528396 GCA_030674055.1 Rhabdomys pumilio
CTTGAACTAAACATCTCACTTGGTTTAGTTTTTACTCTGTTCTAGTCTGCCTTTTGGTATCCTTTCCTTTCATACAATATATTTTGTTCATAGTCCTTCCCAACTGCTACCAAGTCCAGCTTTGTTACTTTTCTCTCAAAAAGAAAGAAAGAAGGAAAGAAAGAAAGAATAAAGAAAAACAACACCCCCCAAAATCAAACCAATTTTAAAAAGAAAAGGAAGTTAGTCATTTAGGACAGCAACATGGCAAGGAAACTTTTGCCATTCTTTTTGAGGCAGTGTCTCACTCACAGGAATCCTTCTGCCTCAGACTGGAGAGTTCTGGGATTACAGGTGTGCACCGCCCTGCCTGTCTTTTCCGTGGCTCTTGAGGTTTAATAGTTCTGTTTTGCAGACAAACATGGAGGTCAGTGAAGCAGATCCCCCGTAGTTATTTGGGAACGCAGCACGTACACGCTGAAGGAATGTTGATGATTCCGAGGCTGAAGCTTCCACTTACTCAGACTCCGTTAAAAGCTCCACTTGACAACCTCTGTGATGAACTGCGTGCTTCCCGATGAGCACGATAGACAACTCTGCAATGCTGGGGACTTGTTTATCTTCTAGGAATCAGTTTTTCATCTTGTTCTTCAAGCTCATTAAAACTGCTTAAAACTCTGATGTTTGATTGTTGAGAAAGGGAACCTCTGACTAAGATTGGGCCGTGAAGGACCCAGAATGCAGAATCCATCCCAACGCTCTGTGGCCTGGACACCCTTAGGCCTAAAGACTCAAGTTGACAGTGCATAGTGTTAGAACACAGCAAAAGTTAAGGCCACAGGACAGATGGACAGGAATTAGAACTATCCAGAGCAAAGAGCAGAGCCATTGCCAAGTCAAAGTTCAGCAGACCCAGAAGGAGGCCTTAGCCCTTACGTCTTGCTCCCCACGCTCTCTGAACTCTTGCTAGTGTTTTCTCTTGACTGACTCCAACCACCAGGAGCCAGAATGCAAGCGAGCCCAGCCTATCAGTCTCCAGGGCCACTGCACAAGGCAACTGGGAGTAATAACACAGCATTTCAGCAGGATCATAGTTACATAGGTCGCTAGCTGCTATCTATCATCTGCAGAGCTAACGGGACTCCTCTGCCATTACACTGCTGTTCTAGAGTTTCTTTAGGGTTTGTAGTTAGTTGGTTTTCTATCACATTTGGTGGGAGGCCCTATGTACGGGGCTGTTATTTTCATTTTTTATATTTCTTAATTATCACCAATTTGTCTTTTCTCTAAAATTTGCCCTTAATTGCATGTCCTGACTGGTTTTTTGTTTATCTGTTTGTCTGTCTGGTTGGCTGCTTGGTTTTTGTTTTGAAACAGGGTCTACCCTAGCTGACCTGGAATAGTCTATGTAAAACAAAACTGGCTAAAGTGCATCTGCCACCATGCCTGGCTGAATGGTTCATTTTAATCAAAGACTTCCTCCTTGGACTTATTCTTTAATATCCCAGTCACGTGCTTTCCTCGGTTCTAGGAGCTTTTCAGCATTTCCTGTGTCCGCATCACCAGCTCCAACATCAGTTTCCTGCAGTCAGCACTCCAAGCTTCTGAAGGCACTTCCTGCATCCACAGAAACACCCAGTGCCTTCCCCCTCTTCCCCATTCTTTATTGATTTATTTTCTATTCTGGCTCCTTCACCATGGCTTTCTTTGTCCACTTCCTATCTCTTTCCAACATTAGGAAGTAATGCTATTATTGTGGTAATTCATAAATGGCTTCTGTGTACATGTGTATGTGTACGTGTCTGTGCATGCATGTGTGTGTGAGTGCCCATGTGTGTGATGTGTGCCCATATGTGTGATATGTGTATGTGTGTGTATGTGTGCCCATGTGTGTGATGTGTGTGTGTAGGTGTGTGTGTGTAGTTATGTGTGTATGCCCATGTGTGTGATGTGTGCCCATTTGTGTGATGTGTGTGTGTGTGTGTGTGTGTGTGTGTGTGTGTGTGTGTCTGGAGGTGTGTGTGTGCCCATGTGTGTGATGTGTGTATATGTATGTATGTGTGTAGGTGCCCATGTGTGTGATGTGTGCCCATATGTGTGATATGTGTATGTGTGTATATGTGTGCCCATGTGTGTGATGTGTGTGTGTATAGGTGTGTGTGTGTAGTTATGTGTGTGTGCCCATGTATGTGATGTGTGCCCATTTGTGTGATGTATGTGTATGTGTGTGTGTGTGTCTAGAGGTATGTGTGTGCCCATGTGTATGATGTGTGTATGTGTGTGATGTGTGTATATGTATGTATGTGTGTGTAGGTATATGTGTGTTCCCATGTATGTGATGTGTGTGCCCATGTGTGTAATGAGTGTCTATGTGTGTGCTCATGTGTGTAATGTGTGTGTATGTGTGTGTGCCCATGTGTGATGTGTGTGCCTATGTGTGCCTGTGTGTGTGTTCCCATGTGTGTGATGTACGTGTATGTATGTGTGCCCTTGTGTGTGTGTGTGTGTGTGTGTGTGTGTGTGTGTGTGTGAGGTCAGAATTGGATTTATAATTTCTACATCTCCAGACCTTCTCCCTTAGAGAAGGTGGCATAGTCTCCATCAGTTATGTGATTCTATTGCCTCTGTTTTTCCCTTCTCCTCCTCTCAGATTCGAAGCCAGAGCAAGGCATCGGGCTCCGGGCTGTGCGAGGGGGATGAAGTGGTGTCCATCAACGGTAACCCTTGTGCAGACCTTACCTACCCTGAGGTCATTAAGCTCATGGAAAGCATAACAGACTCTCTTCACTTGCTTATTAAAAGGTAAAGCAAATTTGTTGGAAGGGTTATTTGTTTCTTGAAGTTAAGTGGGAGTGATTCTAGGGTCCATGCATGTAGATAGTTATGAGGCAACTGGTAGCGCTGTGTAGAAATCCAGGACAGGTACACAGATCACCACAGTGTTTGAAAGCAAGCAGTTTCACTCAGTCGGGGCTTTAGTTGAGAATTAACTTGAAAAATCTTTGTTTCAGGTACTTTTTTGAAAAACGTAGGTATTTCACACCACGTTTTTAGAAAGATCCGTGTATTAACCATAACATTACCTTTTCCAAGGTGAGGAGTTTCTGTAAGTCCAAGATTATAATTCTTAAATCAGAAGATGAATTGAAAATGATTGAGCATTAAATAGTTGACTGATGTAATAATTTTTCATGCAAAGATCAAGCCTCCAGGGGTTGGGTACAAAAAGCTTTTAAGTAAATTTTCTCTGGTCAGGACTGCCAATAAAACCATATTTGGGTAAGGAGTAGCAGGCTAGATGAAGACTTGGTACCGTCAAGGCATTGTTTACAGTGCAGAACACCCCTCACCCCGTGTGGAACATGAGTCCACATGTGTGCAGTGTATGTAAGAGTGCATGTTCATTGTATATAAATATTGTCCATTGTATGTAAATATTTTCTCTTCAACCTCTTCCGGCATACTTACAATGTTGCCCTTTGCTTTCAAAAGTGCCCAGTAAAAATGTAACTATTTAAAAACCAAAAAAAAAGAAACAAAATGAAAAACTGGAGAAGGAATGTTGCTCAGAGAGCATGCATTGCCCCTTTCTGTGTAAGACTTCTAACATTTGCAGCGTCCCAGGGTCCCCCTCTGTAAATGGTCTGCACATAAAGAGGGAATCGGTCTTTTCTACTGTGTTCTCTTTTCTTGCCTTTATTGACTTAATGAGGCCAGTTTCTCTGGAACACACACTTGTCTGGGATATGTTCTTCTGGGTCCAGTTTCCATTATGATATTATCACAGGAGAGAACATTTGGTTTAAAGCCCAAACTTAGGTACCTACCCCATTTTAGAAACAAGTGGACTTGTTCTCTGCTGCTCTGAACAGCGAGGCTCACAATTTGTTTTGTCTTTCTCTTAAGTATTTTAAACTTCCAAGCTATAGTAAATTGGGCTGGAGGGAGGAAACAGTGGTTAAGAGCACCTGTTGCTCTTTCAGAGACATGAATTCAATTCTCAGCACCCACATGGTGCCTCAAAACTGTCTGGCATGCCAGTCGTAGGGGATCTGATACCCTCTCCTGACTTTCAGGGTCTCCAGTCATGAGTGTGGTACAGGCAGACCAAACACTTACACACTTATTTTATTAAAAAATAAAATAAAT
This sequence comes from Rhabdomys pumilio, assembly GCA_030674055.1. Classification (NCBI taxonomy): domain Eukaryota; kingdom Metazoa; phylum Chordata; class Mammalia; order Rodentia; family Muridae; genus Rhabdomys; species Rhabdomys pumilio. The sequence continues at coordinate 33,497,787 of JANHMN010000001.1, forward strand.
CAATCAACATTTTAAAAAAGAAATCGATAACCAATGTGATTCGGATGGAATGTCCAGTTTCTGAGCCCCAGAGTAACATCCCTGTGGACATCTGACCATGTTTCTAAAGCTAAGAATCCTTAGTCATATCACAGACAACTATCTTCAGAGGACCAGAGTTTGACTTAATTACTGAGAGAGGTAATTTAAAACAAAATGTCACCCTGCCTTTTAATACCAAATCTTTATTACCTTAGATTTTTATTAAAATCGCAAGAAATCATAAGCAAGTGATTTTCTAATTGTCCACATTGCGAGACCGAGTACCTATGTGTATGTATCTCCCTCTTACGTCTTTATAATTCTTTTATCCACATGCTTCTATTTTATTTCAGCTCCCAAGAAATATTAGCACTGGGCCTGTTTGCCTTTATCCCAGTCTATAAGGCTAGAATGAACTGATACCACTCCCTTCTCAGAAGCCTAACTGATGAGTAAAATAATTCAAAGTTATTTCAGCTATCTTTATCCTGAAGTCTGCTAGATTAAACATCCTGTCTGGGCTTCGGTACTCTCAAATTTAGCTAAGTGGAAGTATTTATCATTTCCTACCTAAGAGTGAAGTACCTGGATCAGTAAGCTTGTGCCTATAATCCAAACACTTGGGAGGCTATGACAGGAAGATCTTCAGGACTTGAAGCCTAGGCTACAGAGTGAATGCTGGGCCAGCTTAGTCTACAGTGGAAGACCCCGTCTCAAAAGGTAGAATGAAGAATAGCCTAATCTGCTGACAACATGGTTTTAAAAGTATCATTTTAAAGCAGCGTATCATTACAAAGCTTTTCAGGTGACTTGCATAGAGAAAGCAACAACTGGCTTGATTTTTGTCAGGTTCTTCCAGATGCAGTCAAAACCACAGTTAGAGGTAAACATAGCGTACATTGGCCTGAAATTCCACTTGCACATAATTCTAGAGTAAATTCCTTTGAGGAGAAGAGAAGTAAGGTTATCCGCCCTTGTGTGGATGATGCCTGCACTCGTTAGGATCCATCCCAGGGGAGCAAGAAGGGGAGAGAGAGAGAGCTGCTACTGCCTCCAACGTTTCCAGGTTTGGGAGGCGAAGGTGTGTCCTACAGCGGCTCTGTGAATAACACTTTTCTCATAGGTGCACTTAGAGCTCGGAGGTTTAGAAGTTATTTGACTCCTGAACTGATGCTGCTTTTCACAAAGAACAAAGACTTGACAAGGACAGTGCTGCAGGTGGCAAGCACAAATGGAAAGGAAGTCACCTCAGAGTATAGATACGCAATGGCTTAGGGATCCATCCCAGCAGAGAAGGGATGGATCTTTGCAGAGGCTGCGCTCCCACTGCACCAAATCGCTCTTTGCAGAGGCTGGCCTTCACTATGTTCACTAGTGCTCAGAAATGAGCTTCCGTTTGTATTCTGGTTGATCTGAAGCTCTGAATGTGTCTGTGAGACTTGAGAGTATCTACTCCATAGGACACTGAGGTTCCTGGTCATCTATAGCAAGCATGGTTTGTTGGAGAACCCCAGTTTCAAATGAGGGACACACATAGCTATACCCTGTGCTTTTTCCGATCACGTCTGGATTAAAGATGAGTTCAGACTTCAAAGCTTTTTGTAAGCATTTTTCTTGTACCTGGGAGACAGTCTTATCTCAAAGCTCTTCAGCAGCCCTGTAACGTACCAGCAAGTTCTGTTTTCTAATATGTTGACGTTATTGGAGGAATTTTTAGTGTATCTTCCATGAGACATCATATAAGTTGGGGGAAATCCCTTGGCAGGTGGGACACATACTGGCTAACTGGGATTGTTTTTGTGTGCAGACCCTCTAGTGGAGCAAGTGAGACTTTGGATTCTGAAACAGAAAACACAAACCATCAGCATCTTACTCATGAGGGGCCCATGGAAAGTACCACCCTGCAGATCCAGCAAGCCACCAAGACCCAGAGCAAAGACTTCTTTCCTGCTCCAGCCCAGACTAGAGTTCCCCTAACTGAGGACCAAGAAAATGCCTGGGGTTATACAGAATGTGCAAAACAAGAACAAGTTCCCCAGATGCTTGGCTCCCAAGATGGACACTTGGTAGAAGAGGTCATCTTAAGGAAAAAGGCAGAAGCAGGCCCTGCAGGTCATGTGGTTGAGCTACAGCTGTCCCTCTCAAAGGAAAAGCATCAATGCACCAGTGGCCCTATAGTGACTCTCCAGGGAAATGAAAAATTCAAGTCTCCAGACTCAGACTGGAGCTCACAGCACGAGAGGACAGTCCACATAAATTCAATCCCTGCTCTTGAGAAAGCAGACACTTCTCTGACGTCCGGCACAACAGTCCAGACCTCCAGTGGCCGAGAGTTGAGAGTGATCCAGGGAAGAGACCCAGGAGTCGCAGGGCTGCCCCAGGTGGAAGTGATTCTAGATTGCTCTGACAGCCTAAAGGCTGAAGAGTGCAGGCTGCAGACAGGAAGGGGGTGTGTGGTTTCTCCCGTGGAAGGAGGGCGGTCAGAAGCACCTCCTTCTCTGGTCTCCTTTGCGGTCTCATCAGAAGGCACCGAGCAGGGAGAAGATCAACGCTCAGGAAAGGATCACAGCCGACCACACAAGCACAGAGCACGACATGCTCGTAAGTCTTGCCATGGGCTGGGGCGGATGTCAGGGGAGCTGGGATTTTAGTATATATTTTACTAGCTGAACTGTATGAATTTTTTAAAAAAGAGTTTTCTCATGCCTTTTACTATCATTAATGTTTATTTAATGCACAAAATGATAAATATAAACAGTGTGGAGAATGCCAGTTTTTAAATTAGAAGCAGTAAATCTGTACTTTAGATTAGACTTAAATGTTTTTCATAAACTTTATTTTATGCCTAAATGGTTTTCATAAACTTCATTTTATCCCCAAAGATGCAGGGACTGTTAAAGAAATATGAAATGTGCCTCTTTTATTTGTTGAAGAATGTTATGGCATTTTTGTGTTAAAATACTTTAAAAGGATTGGAAACTATGTGGACTCAGTTTAAATGACAAAAACAATTCACCCTCCTGAGGCGCCTTTAACGCGGCTTCCACACTGATGTTAAAAGCAGAACTTCATTTTGGAAAAAAAAAAAAAATTCTGCGGCTTGATGATGCTTGCAGAAGTGTTTGACAGACAAGGGCAAGTGTGATGCCCAGCAGTTACACGATCCTTGCTGTTGTGTAAGCCTCACTAGGTGGCAGCGCGCTTTGCTTCACCGCCTTCCAGACTCAAGTCTCCAGGGCCATGTGCCCACAGCTCCGAGTTCTCCCTTCAGAAATGTGCTTAGTGCAAGGCCGCCCATGCCATTTTCTCTTATCGGAGTACTGAGGTCACAAACGGAATGAGGTCAAGAGCTGCCGCTTAAGTGCCATTCTTTTTCTTTTTCTTTCATATACACCGTTCTTTTTCTCTATTTCACAAACTTCCGCTGTTCACTCGTAGGATGCACAGGCTGACTGGTACACAATAGCAGTGAGCGTGGGTACTCAGAGTAGTAGCACACCGGCCTTCTAGCCCCCGTTGTCCTTTGGGTGTGTATTTTTAGCACAGCCATTTGAAGCTCTGTTGGCAAGTGCCAATAGCCACTCCTTCTACTTTAGGCACCCTCGCATATATAGCATATTAAACCTGAGTATTATGATGACGGCATGTGCATATTTCACATGGTGGCTGCGAGCAGGCAACTGTGCAGTTGTTACCGTCAGTTTAATAGCAAGCTGTAATATCACCAGTCAAAAAAGAATCACACTTAAGACTGGCTGGATTTTGGACTATTTTGTCTGCACACAATTTGACCACCAGATAAATACCTGTATGTTTTCTCTAAAATTATTCGCTCTCATTTTATCTTTTTATTGTTGTTGTTATTGTTCAATTGACCAAGTCTGACTTTTAACAACAAGAACTAATTTTAATCATGTAATATCTAAATTTTCTGATATCTTCCTCTAACTCAGGATATGGTAAAAATTTATTTGTGGATCATACTCATTAAAGTGATTAAATTAGTTGATTCTATAAATTAACTTGACAATAATTTGCTTTTATAATAAAATGAAAATATAAACTTCTGCCATTTTAAAACTGCCAAGTTCTTTTTTTAATGGCTTGATTGCTACATCAGTTTCAATGTTAGTTTAAAAAAAAACTCAAGAAATATAATTTTTAAACTTTCCCAAGGTTTCCGTTTATTCTTTCTGCAGCTTAAACGGGATTACATTTACAAGAGCCTGTTAATTTACAGAATTGTGTAGATGGTGTCAAACCCAGGCATTTACAATGTCCTGGTACTCTGAAATACAACTTGTTATTGACTCAGTACTGTCAATTATTAATTCAGTACTGGGAGCTCATATGAATTCAGTGGCACAATGGAAAGATTTGAGGTGGTTGCCAAAGTAAAAAGAGAAGAAATGTCAGTTTTAACATTTCGCGTTTAAATGTGGCAGGACAAAGTACATCTTGTTTTCAAAACATATTATGATCCTAAAGTATTTTCTTTTTAATACAGTCACAGCCTATTAACTGACAGTCCCCAGCCTATTTTTATTAAAGCTTAAGAATCTGGGGGTGTGTGGGGGAAGGTGATCTATGATCCAAGTCAGCACATCTAGAGCTATGTTAATGGGAGTAAATGGGACAAGGTGTCGTTCTGTGCTATACGTCACCATTATGTAAGTGCAAATTTGAGATGAAATCAAAAGTGGTATAGTGCTGGGTCACGTGCACTCCCAGAACACATGGGGGGGGGGGCAGGAGGGATGAATGAAAAAAATAAATGAGTTGGATCTCTTCACATTTCAGTACCTAATTATGTCTTTATATATTCATTATTCATTTTCCCCATTGGAAATAATTTTCTGTGCACTATTCTCTGCATTCATCAATTCAGTACAATTTGTGTACTTTCCCTAGGGCTCAGGAGGAGTGAAAGTCTATCTGAAAAGCAAGTGAAAGAAGCAAAGTCTAAATGCAAAAGCATCGCCCTCCTCCTAACAGATGCTCCCAACCCAAATTCCAAGGGGGTGTTGATGTTTAAGAAGCGGAGGCGAAGGGCCCGGAAGTACACCCTAGTCAGTTACGGTACTGGCGAGCTTGAGCGAGAGGAGGAGGAGGAGGACCAGGAAGCAGGTGACAAGGACGAGATAAGTGACGTTGCATTTCTTGGAACCAGTGAGTCGGAAGTGGATGAGGAGTTACTGTCTGACATTGACGACAACACCCAAGTTGTGAACTTTGATTGGGATTCGGGACTGGTGGACATTGAAAAGAGACTGAGCCGAGGGGACAAGATGGAGATGTTGCCAGACACCACAGGCAAGGGAGCGCTCATGTTTGCCAAGAGGAGAGAGAGGATGGAACAGTTCACAGCCCAAAATGAAGAGGAGAAGACAGGTGGGATGGCAAGCGGAGGACCAGATGCCCTGCAGACAGATGGTCTGAGAACCATGACTTCTTTTCAAAGAAAAGAGGAATCCGTAAGAATGCAGAGCTCTGTGAGCGAAAGATCCTTCCAGATGGGATGCAATCTTGCCAGTGTGCCACAACAGAATGGCTTCAGTGCTGTGTCGGAGACAGCAGGGGCCCAGAGGATGGTCCCTATGAATAGAACCGCCAAGCCCTTCCTGGGATCTATGAACCAGCCAGCAGCGCCATTCTCCCCAACACGGAGTGTGACAAGTCCCATCTCTGACTTCCCTGCTCCGCCACCATACTCTGCAGTCTCACCTCCACCGGAAGCCTTCTCCAGGGGGATATCAAGCCCAGTTGCTGGCCCAGCACAGCCCCCTCCATGGCCCCAGCCTGCTCCGTGGTCACAACCAGCCTTCTATGATTCATCTGAGCAAATAGCTTCCCGTGATGAGAGGATCGCAGTGCCGGCTAAAAGAACGGGAATACTGCAGGAAGCCAAAAGACGAAGCACAACAAAACCCATGTTTACTTTCAAAGAAACCAAAGTGAACCCCAACCCCGAACTCCTGTCACTTCTTCAAAATGCAGAAGGCAAGCGAGGCACTGGAGCTGGAGGGGACTCTGGGCCGGAAGAAGACTACCTCAGTTTAGGTGCAGAGGCTTGTAACTTCATGCAGAGTTCTGCCAAACAGAAGACCCCACCTCCTGTCGCTCCAAAGCCTGCAGTCAAGTCTTCCTCTTCCTCTCAACCAGTAGCCCCAATTTCTCCAGTCTGGTCTCCAGGAGTGGCTCCAGCCCAGCGTCCTGCCTTCTCTACATCAAACCCACCAAACCCACCAAACACACCGCAGGTCACTGCTGTGTCCTCCATCAAAATAGCCCAGCCTACCTGCCCTCCTGCCCGGCCCACGAGTGCACTGAACCTGGCTGGTCCCTTCAAAGGTCCCCAAGCAGTAGTGGTCAGTCACAACTACACACCCAAGCCGTCAGCACCCACACCATTAGTAAATGCTGCTCCTGCTGGTGCAGGGGGACCATCCAATGAGCTTCCTGGAATGAGTGGGAAAGGAGCCCAACTCTTCGCTAAGAGGCAATCTAGGATGGAGAAGTATGTGGTAGATTCCGACACAGTACAGGCCCACACAGTTCGGGCCCAGTCTCCCACTCCATCCCTGCCTGCCAGTTGGAAGTACTCCTCCAACGTCAGAGCACCCCCTCCTGTGGCCTACAATCCTATCCATTCCCCCTCTTACCCACTGGCTGCTATCAAGTCTCAGCCACCGGGCGCCCAGGCCTCCAAAACAAGCAAGAAAAAGGGCAAGAAACCTCTTAACACTTTGGATGTCATGAAGCACCAACCATATCAGCTCAACTCGTCTTTATTTACCTTTCAACCCCCTGATTCAAAGGATGGCCTCCCTCAAAAGTCAACGGTCAAGATCAGTTCAGCCCTGGCCATGAAGCAAGCCCTCCCTCCCCGGCAGTCGGATGCTGGCTCTCCCACAAATGCGCAGGCTTCTTCTGTGTACTCGGTACCGGCCTATACCTCTCAGCCCAACTTCTTTGCGGAGGCCACCTCTCCAGTCAGCGCATCCCCGGTGCCTGTGAGTGTCCCCACCTCTCCAAAGCAAGAATCGACCTCTACATCCTATTTCGTGGCTCCAAGGCCGAAGTTCTCAGCCAAGAAAAGTGGGGTCACAGTTCAGGTGTGGAAACCGTCAGTTGTGGAAGAGTGATCTTGTAGCTGAAGCTGAGTGTCCACTTTGCTTGAAATGAATCGTTTGCAGTGTTGAGTCCCCAAGAATGCTTAGCAAATCCTCACCTTACTTAAAATATCAGCTATATTTACCTCCCAGTCTGGGTCCAAGAAGCATAACAATATGTTTTTGGGTCAAAACCCCAACTCAGTTTGACTTAAAATAATATATTTATTTTCTTTGCACACTTCAAAGTATCTGTGATATCCCAAAATAGGCATGTGCACATACATCAAGTAAGCAGGATACTTAGGATTTATGCTTTAGCTATAAGCAGTAATCACTGTAACCAAGCTTGGGGACACAGCCTTTATGTAATATCCCAGCTGTGCTCCTATAGTGGAAGGTGAATGCCATGAAAATATAACATGATGTCTGGGATTCCCTTCCAGTCGTTAGCTCTATTTCTGGTATTAAAGAAATATAAAATCTCTCAAGGGCAGAAGCGGCTCTGCTCAGTCACGTCAGACGCCTGTTTGCTGACACCGAGAAGGTACTGAGGCTTGTTGGGGTTGATGTAGGTTAGCAATAATAGGTTGTAAGGCACAGCGCATTCACTCTGTACTGGGCCCTCTACTAGATGTCCTCGCACTCACTGGCTCGCTTCAGAAGACACATTTGAAGTCATTAGTGTTGGGAGAGAAATCTTGTTATCTTTAGAAATGGCTTCCCACGGTCCCTCCCCTTTTCTTAAGAAACCATTGAGTACGGCTCCTGTTTGCCAGTGAAGGCCCTGAGGCAAAGGGTAGCACAGTAGAATGGAGTAACATCCAAAGGAGAATGGACACAAAGTAACACATGGCTATTATTTCACTCTGAGAAGTCTGAGGGGCAGACAGGTTACTGACCACAGGAGCTGGTGCATGCAGACAAAGCAAGAACGGTTGAGAGCCTCTTTGGGTGACCTCCCGGATTTTTTTTTTCTTCTCACCTTTAATTTGCTCTTTGACACGTGCTTCCTCCACTGTCCCTTGCAAATTCTGTTCTTGCACCTTTATTTTCTTGTTTCTATTTGATGAACCAGCATAGTCTGAAGAAGGTTACCTTGTAAATTTGGATTGGTTACACACCACGCTGTCATCCAGCTGGCCATGAGGTTAGTAATGTTACTGACGGCAGACCTGAAGACCTTTCTCATATCTATTTTAAGTCTGAGTGTAACCAACCACGGAAAATATTCCATGTGAGTTAGTGGAGGGAGGTGCAAAGACTCACCACAGCTCCAGGGGAAGCCCGCTTTGCACAGGCGACGTCTAGAGACTTCGTTTAAAGACTTGGCTGGTTTAAGGGTGCACAGCGCCTTTTCGGTCTCAAGATATCTGTGCTCCTGTCTTCTGCTGCCAATGCCCTTCTGCTGTATTCCACTATTCTATTAAAATATTACCTTCTTCTTTATCTGTTCGCTGTATGTGTTTTTAAAGGCTTCATGTATGACTTTGCTCTGATCTTAATCGTGTCTCTAATATTTCTCTTATAGCATCTGAATTTCCCTTTGGAGAGCATCTATTTCTTTTGGGGAGCATCCACTGTGAAACTGTCAGTTTTAGGTATTCCCACAACATAATGAGAGAGGGGTGGGTCAGCTGCAGAGCAATGGGACAGACTGCACAGCTTCTCTCTCTATAACCCTCCCCCCATTGCATTTGGTGGAGATACAACCATGGTGGGTGATCTTGTCTCTATTTGCCTTTATGGAAATCAATTAGGAAGATTCTTGTAGGTCACAGGGGGCAACCAGTCTCTTATACAATAATACTTCTATCATTCACTGCCTGCGTAGGCAGTGTGTTAAATGCTCTGTGTCTCTGTGTGTGTGTGTGTGTGTGTGTGTGTGTGTGTGTGTGTGTGTCTGTTTTCTTATGAAACAACCAAGGATTCTTTCTTCATATGAAACAAAAAAAAGGGGTAGTAAATTTTTATAACTTTGCTTTGGTTTTTTTGTTTTGGTTTTTTGGTTTTTGATTTTTTTTTTTTTTTTTTTTGAGACAGGGTTTCTCTGTGTAGCCCTGGCTTCTGGGAACTCACTCTGTAGACCAGGCTGGCCTTCAACTCAGAGATCCTCCTACATCTGCCTCCTGAGTACTGGGATTCAAGATGTGCACCACCATGGTGTGGCATAACTTTGTATTCTTAACATGGCATAAATTAGATGAAAGACATAGAACTTACATGGCTGCTCTGCCACCCGGCCAAGAGGTAGCTATTTTGAAATCACTGGTTCAAAAGTACCCTTATTAGTAGTGACTCAGAAGTACCCCCCAGTTATGCAGTGGTTTGTGGCATGCAGCAATGAGCAGTGTCCTTAGTCTGTTCCCTGTTGTCAGGTAGTATTAGCAGAGACAATGTTTGCATTCACAACTAAAGACATGGCTAATACAGCTATGTCATCTTTTTATCTAAGGACTGTCTGTGCTTCTAAGGGATGTGCCAGGCATACAGACACAGTGTCTACAGTCTTTACCAGGAGGTAGCAGAGCCTCATCCAGTACTACAGGGTCCATGGGTAGAAACTAGATTGAATTCTCCAAGGGACTAAGCATGGGAAAGAAAAGACTAAGCCAACTCCCTAAGGAAGATGGGCTTCCCTCCACCAGAGAGCTGCACGCAACATTCCTCAGTTACAGCAGGGATGGCAGTGTGGCAGCTAGGAGGTTAGGACGTTGGCTCGATGTACTGCTCCATCCACTTTCAAATCTGAATCCTGGCTTTGCTTTAGGTGAAGGTTGGGGGGGGGGGGCGGGGTAGTTGGTTGGCTGGGGTGTCTAGAAAAAGCAGAGTTTTTTTTATTATTATTATTTCTTTTTATTTTCTGTTGGGTTGTTTTGCTTGCTCCTTGCCTCTTCCCTTCGCCTTTGTTAATTCCTGAAGTTGATTTCTGTTGTCAATAACAGCAATAATGAATCCCTGAGGGGTGCCTTGTATTGAGTGCCTGAAGAACTGTACCCAGAGGGATCCACTGCATGCTTTATCCACTGAGGTAATCCCAGCCACATCCTGAATGAAGGACTGTGCTAAATTCTCCCTCGGAAGAGGTTCTCCTTTACAATGGCTCAAGCCTCTCTTCCCAGCAGGATCGAGGTACTGTGGGAAGGGCACACAATACTGAAGATTCTAGGAGGCAGGCAGGTTTATGTAAGTACAAGCTCAGCGTTTGCCCCTGTTTTATGGAAGAGCTGCATTGACACCGTGGCCTAAGAACACTTACTAAACGAGTTCTGTTTTGAGAGCGGATCAAACACAGTGTACACATTTAGACTATTCACTGTCACATTTCCAGAGCTACGCTTTATAATGCCCAACTGGATGATCATTCTCGAACTCGTAAACTGCTATTATTTACAGAGATTGTTGACAATACTGCGCACCAACAATCCCATTCACTATGCACAAGAAGAAACTGATTATAAGCAGGGGAAAGCATGTCTAAGCTATAAAGAGCTAGGTAACATAAGCTGATGTCTTATATTTTAGAGTGGTGATTCTTAACCTTCCTAATGCTGTGACCTTTTAATACAGTTCCTCATGGTATGGTGACTCCCCAACCATAAAATTATCCTGTTGCTACTTCATAGCTGTAATTCTGGCTACTGTTATGAATTATAATGTATATATCTGATATTCAGGATACCTGATATTTGACCCCTCTGAAAGGGTCCTTGGATCCCCCAGGTTGAGAACCATTCTTCTAGTTTTTAGTGCCAATTTCTCTCAGTGTGGAACAGCTGCAGATCACCCCACAGCTTAGACTCGAGCATCAGTAGTCACATCTGAATGTCAAAGACGATTCTCCTTTAAAGGAATGAACGGGCACACGAGGCTGCTCTCCTGTTTGCAGTCACTGGGAAAAAGAACGCTAATGGTCCCTGCTACCTCTGAAAGCACAAAGCTCTCTGACACAGCCAGTAAAGCCTATTTTGAGTCCAGACTCAGTACTTCCTGGGTACCACTTCAGTCATGTAGCACCCACATCCCGAGGTGAGCTCCTCTGTGTCAGCAGTCTCTCATAAGTCCCCACCAGCTAGGCAGGGAGGGCATTTGAAATCAAGGTCATCAAGAAGTGACTGTTTTCTGAAAGGCTTTTCACCTGCTTTCAGAAGGGAAGGAGGGAGAGCATGCTCAACTCACCTGAATCCGAGTTGTTGAGCCTGTTCTTAAAAGACTGTGTATGTGTGTTCATGAGAAAAGTATGTAAATTCCAACCACCAATATTCCCAAAAACACTGGCCCTTGGTGGTCTTATGTCCCATATCACTGGACTCTAGGGAACACAAAGATTTTTGTTAACACTTCAAAGCTGCTGGCGGAGTCAACAAGTATTCTGGGAAAATACCAAGTTGAAATTCTTCTCTCTACTTCCTACCAGAGTTGGCTTCCAGCCACAAAACAGACCAGTGAATTCCCATAAGACCCAAACAGCAGGCAAAGTGCTGAACGACCAGACACCATATATCAACCCACGTACATCCACTCCCCGACAGGAGCACTGAGATGCAATTGTTTCCTGGACAAATGAAGTCGATTTCTAAAATGTTTAGAATGTGTGTCCATATGATGTGTACACACTAATCCAACACTTGGCGCTCAGAAATCAAAGAGCCACTCAGAGGCAATTGAATGGAGAGAATTTTAATCTTAACGTTGTCAAATTTGGAGTTAGGGGTCTGCTCAGACACATAGATGCAGGTTCCCAGGTCCAGTCACCCAGACAGCTGTGAGCAAAGAAGTCAATTCAGTCAGATAGGTCTCAGATTACTGATTTGATCAGAAGATTGGCAGCTAACAGAGGACAATGGGGGTGGGGTCTTTGTTTATCTCCTTCTTGACCCGTTTATCTACATCTGGTATGGTTTATTACTGCCAAAATGTTAGTGTAGAGTCCCTAAGCACAGTCCCCCAAGACCTGTTCTTCAGACTCCCTCCTTCCTGCCTCTGCCAATCAGAGCACTCAGAAATGTTCAAAGCACTCTGCGCGGCTCTGATCTCACAGTTCCCGCCTCCTCTGCTCCATAAGAAAAGTTTCTGCTATGTACATGAGAAACAGTTTAAAGTCAAAGGACAGTAGCTGGCCCTGCATGAAAAAGAAATGCGCCTCGTAGGAAGAAACAGAAAATCTTCTTGGAAGTTGACATCAAAGAGTAGTGTTGTATTCTTCTTGATGGGGGGATGACATTTCCACACACTGCACAACCCTGAATGAAGGCGTGCAGTCCCTATTAGGATGTCAGTTAGGGACAGAAGCTGGGGCAGCCATTCACCATTCACACAGTTTCAAAGCTTCCAAGGACTAGAGTGTAGGCAGAAGGTAGGAGAGCTTATTGATCATCTGTTATATGTCAGGCAGTCGGTGAATATATTACATAGACTATAATGAGAATACTGACTTTTCAAAAACTTTTAGCACCGGAATCACCCAAGTATCTTTCCCACAATACCCTTTTGACCGGTTGCCCAGGTAAAGAAGGTAGCATTTTTGTGCCCATTTTATGGACTGTAGTTGGGAATCCCAGGCACAGAGGCTAGAGACCTTGCCCTGGGCCATACACTGTGAGCTAGCATGCCATGGATAGCTCAGCATGTGCTCTGCCTTCCTAACCAGTCACACTGTGTTTACTCCTTAGATTTATCCTGAGAAGGAAGGTGGTTTTATACTTTATGGAGCCCCTGAAGTTCAGAATGGTTAATAACACGTCAAATAGGAAGTTAAACAGAAATAAAAATGAAGAGCTTTTCCTCTCTCTAGTTTCTCTGTTGGCAGATGCCTATCATTTAGATCTACCAGCCAGACTCTGAGATGTTTTTGTTCTTTCTTGGATTCAAAAGACTCAGTGTAGTTTTTGTGCAGGTACTGAGTGGTATATAAATAAAATCTGCTGGCCAAACCTGTACCCTTCATACAGGGCCACATGAGTTCTCACTCCAGAAGACCTGCTAGTTGTCTGTTGGGCAAGCATATTCAGCATGAAGTTCCCTGTGGTGGATACATAGCTTTGGATACAATGAGTGGGCTTAGGAAGGACCCTTTCATCATACGATAGGCCATAGATTTATATACTATGATAGCTTGACAGAAATGGAAATAATTTTCTAAGAAAGAAATATCTATTTTATAAGTTGGCAAAAAAGGATGTGGCTCTGACAGTTTGTATGACAGGGTCACATTCACTGGCTAGGCAAGGGGTGCGGTTTAGAAAATGGAATCAGGGCTGGGGACATAGCTCAGTGGTAGATCACGTGCCTGGCATGTGTGAGACCCAGGAAGGATAAAAGTAAAACAAAATAAAAACACAACAGAACCTGAGAAAGCGGGCTGGTGATGCAGGAGACACACAAGAAGTACAGACTAAACCAAAGGAACAACCGTTGGCTGTTGTGCACGCGCGCGCATGCACAACACACACACACACACACACACACACACACACACACACACACACACACACTTTAGGTAATTCAAAGAAATTTTCTATTAGATACTCACCAAACTTGGGTTACTTTGAAGCCCATAACTTTGGGGATCTTAACAGTAATGCTAAGCAGAATAATAATGTGAAACTTGCCCGTTTTCAGTGTTTCAAAGAACACAGTAGTTGTCACTGGGATCGGTGAGAGTGGCATTTCCAGCTGAGGCAGCAGCCACCCTGGATGTACATGGAGGAATCAATCCTTCCTGCTATGCAGAGCCCATTGGAAGATTCCCCCAACACAGTCAACTCTCCCTGAGTTAGGTTTACTATCTCTCTGACACGTTGGGAAGGAAAGGGTTTATATGGCTTACCCATCCACTGAAGGAGATCAGAACAGAAATTCAAAGAGAGCAGGAGCTGATGCAGAGGCCATGGAGGGGTGCTGCTTACCGGCTTGCTCCTCATGGCTTGCTCAGCCTGCTTTCTTACAGAGCCCAGGATGGCCAGCCCAGAGGTGGCACCATCCACACTGGACTGGACTCCCCCATCAATAACTCCTTAAGAAAATGCTCTACAGACTTGCCTGTAGCCAAGTCTCCTGGAGGCATTTTGTTTTCAATTGAGGCTCCATTGCCTCACATGACTCTAGCCTGTGTCAAGTTTATAAAATTAACCCCACAGTCCCTGTCAAATACCAGCAACCATAGACCGCACCTTACATTTCAGGCAAGTGTGCTGGACAGAATCCTTCAACCTTCCAGCCCTTGTAGGCTCATATGTTACCAGACTGCTACCAGGACCATAAAGGACAAAAAGAAAACCGGAATTTGTGAGAAAGAAAGAAAACCCTCAAATTTAGTGACAATAACACCAAGTGACAAAATTTCCTTCAAATTTGTGAATTAAAAAGAAGCTGTGGTTGGGGGCAGGATATTGCTCAATAAATAAGTACAGTCCTTACCCGACACGTATGACGTCCAAGTTCCATCCCTAATGTTGGAAAGGAGAAAGGGACACGATTTGATTTGATTTGGGATGATCAAAAGATAATCCCCTCTTAAGCAAATTCCATGTGGGATTACCCGAAGTGATGCAAATACTCTCTGACACACAGTCACTCCCCACGTTTTATTTTTGAGATAGAGTCTCACTGTGTGTTCCTGCTCTGATAACACCCACTGACCCATTCAGTCAAGGCACCTCATTGTCCCCAGACCTGCTGCAGGTCCCTCTGAGGACAAAGGGTCAATGACCTGACCTGTTTTGCAGTACTTGATCTTGCCTGAGAGGTATAGTTGCTTTCCAAAACCAGATGGAAATCTAGGTCTCCACAGAGCAAGCACCCAGGGCCTGGGAAGGCATAAACACAAGTCTCAGAAGTCACACAGGGAGGGACTTAACATCACCACCGCCCAGGGAATTTTTGTGGATTTTCTGGCACTTCTAGAATGTTTATGAGTCAGAAGCAGAAGTCAGAGCTCTGAAGACTCGACCTTTAAAAGAGTCACAAATCAAAACAAGCTTCGATTTGAGACTTTTGTTCAGATACTAAATGCTTTTTGTTTCAAATATAATTAAACAGAAATTTTAATTTCTTTTTTAATTGCTTAGCTTTTCATGTGTGACAGACATCTAGTTACAGTTAAAGAAAAAAATACAACTGGGCTCCAAACAGCCAAATCCAAAAAGCCACAACTGGGTCTTGGTTTACCAATTGGTCATTTTTCTTCCAGTGTATTTCAAATGTATAAATACCGTCAACAACCATCCACTCCAGCTTACAATTCACTACAGAATAAGCCGGACCTGGATACCCCAGGTGGCAGTTTAGGGCATGAATCCGCCGTTTCTAGTTTTCTTTTTCTCTACACTTAGCACCCAAGGATGGTGGCCTGACTACTTGGCCTGCTTGTTAATGTTTAGATATGGCTAATTCTTCACTGTAGCCTTATATGAGATCCATAGATGCTGGAATCTGAATTAGGAAATTCTTGATGAAGTCAGTATAATGGTTAACACTGGTATTTGGTAGGTGAAGGCAGTGAGATGAGGAGTTTGAGGTCACCCTCAGCTATAGAGGAAATTTGGAGGCTAGTCTGGGCTTCATGAGACCCCATCTCCAAACCAAACCAAACCAGGAACTAAGTGCGAGCTTACAGGATGAGCCACCATGCCCATCTCTCTTTCTGGTGTTTTATCACCTGGTTTTCTAACTTTCATTTCCACAGGAGTAAAGATTGGCATGGCTTTACCTTGGGTATTTATTTACTAGATCTCGGTGGGAGCCAGGAATTTGTCATTTAACATGCCAACAGGTGATTTTGATACTAATTGCTTGTGCACCTCATTTTATAAAACCCATTTTTAACAGCTATCAAACTTAATTCTTTAAGATTCTTGATAGTTTGCAGGCTCCCCTTATCAAGGACAACCAAACCACTCAGGGCTGTGGCCCTGCTCAGAAGATGCAGAGAGGGTGCTAAGGCAAACGCGATTATGCCTAACGTCCACCAGGTGGCAGAAGACTCTTATCCCTCTTAGAGCTTCTCAAGCCGCCATTCCAAAGTTTGTTGCTCAGCAACTGACTTCCAGTATTGTCCTTGTTGTTTTATTGAAAGATAGAAGAAGCCTCGAGATATGATTTTATCAGATTCTTTACTACTCATCAAGGATGAGATAAATATTTTTCAGAATCATAGTTTTATCACTTAGGACAGTCCTGAGTTGCTCGGTATCTCCGTATCTCTTGGAGAAGGGATTGTCAAAGAAAACTGCCCTTGGTTTAGGGACCTAGACCTGCTAACTCCAATCACAAGTGTTTTTTAATGACTACCTGAAATCTCTCTGGAAGTGATCAAAACACTCTTATTGATCTAAATCAAAGAATTCTGAAGCGTTTTGAATGTTAGTCATACTTTCCTTCCTTCTTTTTGTCAGTTTTTTTTTTGAAACAGAGTTTAAGACCAGCCTTGACTATGAAGTAAGATCTCTCATTTTTCCGATAGATAGATAGATAGATAGATAGATAGATAGATAGATAGATAGATAGACAGACAGATAGATGAAACAAAGTATGGCCAACTAATACTAATTCATCTCTCAGGCATACAACGATTTCTTTCTTTTCTAGTCTCAGCCTCCCTAAGTGCTGAGATTAAAAATAGTTAGCCACCATGGCCAGATAAAATGATTCCTAAGCCACAAATCAAGCCAGATTTGAGAGGAATATTTTAATTATTTGTTAAAACCTTCTTTCCCACTCTTTCACTGGTGTTTTGGTTTTGTTTTTTAATGACTAGGTACGTAAGAATTTCAGACATGCACATTATGGAAGTTTTCTGTTTTCTTCTCCTACTCCCCCATCTGCGTTAAGAAGGGCTTAGATGTTGTGCTACCTTTAGAAGCTGTTGTCTTAGGCTACAGTTACCTATCCTTTATCTACTTCAGAAAATTGGTATTCATTTGACAATCCACACCTACTTTATAGAATTCCTTTTTCTCTAAAATGAAATTATTTTATACATTTTCTTTTTCATTTTTCAAGACAGTAGAAAACTGTCTTGAAACTGGCTGTCCTGAAACTCACTCTGCAGACTAGTGGGATCCACCTCAAACTCAGAGATCCACCTGCCTCTGCCTCCCAAATGCTGGGATCAAAGGCGTGTGCCACCACAATCAGGCTGCAAATTTTCTTAAATAAGAAATCATCTTAGTTACTTGTCTATGGCCATAATAAGACTACATGGCTAAGGCAGCTGATAAAAGAAAGCATTTAACTGGGGTCTCAAGGTTCCAGAGGGTTAGAGTCCATGATCATCACGGCCGGAGCATGGTGGCAGGCAGTCACAACACTGGAGCAGTAGCTGAGAGCTCACATCTGATCCACGGGCACAAGGCAGAGTGAGAGAGCTAAGAAGCTCAGAGTCTTTGGAACATCAAAGACCACCCCCAAGTGACACATTTCTGCCAACAATGCCACACCTCCTAATCCTTCCCAAACAGTTCCATCAACTACAGAACAAGCATTCAAAAGTGAGTCTCTGGGGGCCATTCTTATTCAGACCACCACAGAAAGATGTCATTAAAAAAAAAAAACTTACCACTTGGACCAGAGAGACATGCAAAGTTTCACAATCTTTGTTCATAAGTGCAATGGCTAATGTCACATATAGAAGACAGAATTTCACAGCTCTCCTTTCTAACCTGACTTCCATGATATCCCCTGAGTCTTGGTTGAGGAGAAATGAATACAACTGTTCCCTTTAGGGATGAGCAGCTAACAGTCAATTATTCTTAGCACTTTGACAAGTTCTGAGCCTTGCACTTACCAGTCAGTGCCTACTATCAAAAAAACTTTCTTGGACTAAGGCCGAAAGCAACACTTATCTGTGTGTATAAACTTAAATATTTAGAAGGCAGTTTGGCAACATGAGCCAGCAGTAATAGGTTCCTCCATAGACCCTACGAGCTCCCTAGCCTTGAATTATTGACCAGGTTTACAGTGTCAGGCATGAATCCCTCCTGGGGAGAAGTACCCAAATCCAATCAGAAAGTAATTGGTTACGCCCATAACAGTTATGCCAGTATTGAACCACTGAGCACGCATCGATTGGCGTATGAGTATTGTAGCAAGTGGGGTTCAGCACAGGGTAAGACCAGTGATGTCTTTTCTTCTCCTGCAGCCTAAACAGCCTACAGCAACATCAGACATGATGAAAGTAGCCAGCAGAGAGGAAGTTTTCTGATCAGTTCCAGACTGATTTCTTTATATTCTGAAACTCAAGTGTGTGGTATCTTCAGCAATAAGGGCCTAATCTAGTTAAGTTGAGTAACCAAGATCTCTGGCTGACTCTGCAACATTGTTTTGGAGATCTCTGGGACCTCCTTGGTCAGTAATTCACAGGGAAGTATCTTATACTTAGCAATGAGATTCCTAAGTAATAAATAACCCATCTTCTGGCATCAGCAGTATCTACCCACACAGATTTTTTTTCTGCTCAAGCGCCCTTTTAAAACAATTATATGTTTTTATATTGGCTTGTAAAGTAGGTCTCGATAAAAATTTTCTATGCATGTTTTGTTCTGGTTAATCCACCTCCACCCTCTCCTCTCCCAGTTCACACACCCTCATGCATGATTAAACTTCTAATACCAAGTCTTTCCCCTTCTGCTTTAGTATCAGGTATCTGCTACTGTCCCCCGGGTCCATGAAGGTGTCTTTTCTTGCTCCTTTCACGGCCCTTTCTGACTTTATGACCTTTGCAGCAACTCCAAGTTAAACACACAAATAAAAATTTCAGAGCTAGGCTCCGCATCTGAGAGAGGATGTGCAGCGTTTGTGGGATAATAGGTGATGGATGATCAATAGCATCTGGGGAGGGAAGGGTTCATTTCATCTTCTAGCTCTGCTTTGAAGTTCTGAAAACTTCACTACTGAATCCATCTGGTCCTGGATTTGCTTTAGTTGGGAGATTTAAAAGTTACTACTTCAATCCCAGTGCTTACTATGGATCTGCTTTAATTGTTGATCTCCTCTTGGTTTAATTTTGGTAGGTCATTTACATCTTAAAATTGACCTATTTCTTTTAAATTTTCCAATTCAGTGCGAAGATATACCGTTTTAAGTAAGACTTAATGATTTTTGAGTTTCATTGCTGTCTGTTGTAATGGCTCATGTTTCATTTCTAATTTTTAAAATTTGGATCCTCTTATTTCTGTTAGTTGCTTTGAGTAAAGTCTTGTAAGTCTTTATCTTTTCAGAGATAAGTATGTTTTATTGATTCTCTATATTATTTCATTGTTATTTTGATTCCAATAATTTCTACTCTTACTTATTTCTTTCAGTCTAAAAACTTGTTCTTCTTTTTCCAGACCTTTAAGGTGTATCATTAAGTTATTTATTTAAGATTTCTCTGATTTTTTTTAATTATAGACTCTTAAAGCTTAAAATGTCCCTCTTATGATGCCTTCATTGTATCCCATAATTTTGATATTCTGTTTTAATTTGTATTTGATTCTAAGATTTAAAATGTTTTTCCTTCATCAATTTATTTATTACTTTACCTCCCGCTCACTTCTCCCCTTTTCCTGGTCCCCCTCACATAGTCCCTCACCCCATCCGCCCTCCCCTTCTCCTGAGAGCATGGAGCATGCTCTTCACTATCCCCCAAACCCTGCACATTAAGTCTCTGCAGGGTTAAGTGCATCCTCTCCCACTGAGGCCGGAGAAGGCAGCCCAGTGAGGGGAACGGGATCCACAGGCAGGCATCAGCATTAGGAACAGGCCCTACTCCAGTTGTTGGGGGAGATTTTAATTTTTTCCTTCTTGATTTTTTAAGGATCCAATCATTGCTCAATAGCTCATTGCTTAATCTCCATGCATTTGTATTTGTTCTAGGCTTTGTCTTGCTGTTGATTTGAAGCCTTAGTCCACTGTGATAAGATAGAATATAGGAAGTTATTTCAGCTTCCCGATATCTGTGAACAATTGTTCTGTGTCCTAGTATATGATATGTTATAGAGAAAGTTCTATGAACTTCCAAGAAGAGTGTGTATTCTTCGTTGTTTGTACGGGTGTTCTGTAGCTGTCTGTTAAGGCCACTTCATATGTATTGTTACTTGGATTGGATTGGATTGATTCATGGAGTCAGTATGATTCATGGATTCATATGGTATTGATTCATGGATTTCTCTGGTTTATATCTGGATGGCCTGCCAACTGGAGAGAATAGGGCATTTAATGTCGCCCACTCCTCTTGAACTGAGATTCACCCGTGCTTCTTTTATGAGATGGTATGCTCAGGGTGTGACCTTTAGTATTATAAGGTCTTCTTGACTGAATTCCCCCTTAGTCAGCATGAGGGGACTGTCTTTATCAGTCCTCTCCAGCTTGAGTTTGAAGGCTATTTTGTCAAATATTAGATCGGTGACACCTGCCTGACTCTGGGGTCTGTTTGCTTGCATCGTATTCTGTCCCTTCACCCTAGTGGTGTCTGTGCTTTGTAGTGAGATACATTCTTTAGAGGTGATAGATTGATCCTGCTTTTTGATCCCACACACTAGTTTGTGCCTTTTGACTGAGGAATTGAGACCATCACTAGTCCAGATTACTATTTAAAGATGTGCATTGATTCCTGCCATTTTGTTGATATTGTATTTTTTTCCCTCCTCTTCTCTCACTCAACTATTATTCTAGTATGGTTTATTTTTGTCCCCTATGGTTTTGTGCATTGTTCCCCCCCTTCAATATGAAGGATTCCTTCAAACATTTTATATAGACCTGGGTTAGTGGCCATCAATTCTTTTGGTCTATTTTTATCCTGGGGAGGTTTTGTTTTCCTTCATTCATGACAAGTAGCTTTACTGGTTAGTCTGGTGTCCTTCAGATCTTGAAAGGCATCATTCCAAAGGCTTCTAGCTTTTAAAGTCTCACTTGAACAATCTGCTGTTATTAGTGGCCTGCCTTTGCACATATCTTGGTGTTTCTCTCTTACTGTTTTCTGTATAGTTTCTTTGTTCTGTATATTTAATGCTTTCATTTTAATATGGCAAGTGAGGTTCTCTACTGGTCTTGTCTGTTTTGTATCTTCAATGCCTGTTGTGTTTGGATATCTTTTTCTAACGCAGAGAGATTTTCTGTTATGGTTGTTTTGAAGATGTTTTCTATGTCTTTAGAGTGAGATTCTCCTGTTGTGTAATCTGAATTCAGTCTTTTCAGAGTGCCACATGTATCTTGAAATTCTCACTGGTATCTTCTTGTTCATTATTATTTTATTGCCTTAGTTATTTTTCTATTGCTGTGAAGAAACACGATGACTAAAGCAATTTAAAAAAGAAAGCATTGAATTGGGGTCTTATTTACAGTCTCAGAGGGCGAGTTTATGACCTTCACGGAGGGAGACATGGCAGTAGGAAGGCATGATGCTGGAATAGTAGTTGAGAGCTTACATCTGATCCATACACAGGAGGCAGAGAGTAAGAAAGCTAACTAGGCATGGCATGGGCTTTTGAAACCTAAAAGTTCACTCCCAGTGGCCAACCTCCTCCAACAAAGCTACGCTGTATCCTCTTAACCAGTCTACCAATTGGGAATCAGACATTTAAATATGTGAGCCTATGGACGCCATTCTCATTCAAACCACCACACTTCCCTTCATCCCTGTTGAATTGTTCCACTGCCTGCACATTGTTTCCTGTGCTTACCCATCCTGTCCTCTCCTTGGTCCACTCCATTGGGTTTTCTGTTTTGTTTTTGTCTTAGGGTTAGTATCCCTGCCCAAAACATGATGACCAAGAAGCAAGTTGGGGAGGAAAGGGTTTATTGAGCTTACACTTCCACATTGCTGTTCATCACCAAAGGAAGTCAGGACTGGAACTCAAGCAGGTCAGGAAGAAGGAGTTGATACAGAGAAGGGATGCTGCTTACTGGCTTGCTTCCCCTGGCTTGCTCATCTTGCTTTCTTATAGAACCCAAGACTATCAGCCCAGGGATAGCACCACCCACAGTGGGCTGGGCCCTTCCCCCTTGATCACTAATTGAGAAAATGCCTTACAGCTGGATCTCATGGAGGCATTTCCTCAACTAAAGCTCCTTTCTCTGTGATACTCCAGCTTGTGTCAAGTTGACACACAAAACCAGTTAGTAAAGTTTTGTTTTGTTTCATAATATCTCGTCCTCTGGATTGATGTTTCTTCATGATTTCTACCTTTGTTGGATTTCCTATTTATATTATACATCACTTCCCTATTTCATTCAGTTATTTGTGACCATGATCATGTAGTCATTATTTTGAGTTCTATGTGGGACTTCATCTAACTCACTCTCTCTAGATGCCATTACTGTAAGGGTAACACTATTTGGAAGAGTTCCAATGTTTTGGTATTTTTGGTTTGGGGTTTTATTTTAATGTTACTATGTTGGGATTTATGCATCTAGTGTTATTTTTTTTTTAACTTGGTTTAGTCTTCGATCAGCTATTTTCCTTCAGTTGAAGAATTTGCAATTGCTACACAGACTTGAATGTGTTAGAGCTCAATGTGCCGTGGTTGAGGAAATAATTCCTCACTCCCAGAGCTTGGGATGCCTGGTGTCAGCTCCATACCATTCCCCAAGTAGAATGTTAACTGCAACAGCAACCGCACTGGCTGAACACGAATGATCTTCAAATATTTTATCAGCCAATTCCCAGCAGTGGCTCCTTTGGCTTCAATAACTTTTGGAGGATAAACAGGCAAGATAGCATGGAGTATACTTGGATTTTAGTTGACATGCTTGTTCCTTAAACAGAGAGAGCGAACGAGCATGGGGTGGGGTGGGCAGAGAGGAGGGAATCATCGAGGAGGAGTGGGGGAATGAAGCTGTGATCAGACTATATTGTAAAAAAAAAAATATATTCTCAAGAAAAAGTATATAAGAAATAATTACATAACCTAAAACTAGAAAATACGGTTAAGGTGAGAAGGGAAGCAGAGTAGGGGAAGAGACATTAAATTAACACTAAGTTGAAGACAGGATGAGGTGGACAGAGTACGGCCAGAGTGCTGACAACGTCCATGGGTTTAGAAAAGATGAAGAAAGAGAAAAACAAAGAGGAGCGTATGAGACTTGGCCTAAGCTTCTCAGTGAGCTGGGTGGGGTGGGGGCAGGGCGGGTCTTAAGCAACAGCCTCCAAACAGTAACTGAGCACTCTAAAAACTGAGCACTCTAAAGACAAAAGCAAAGCCGTCTTGGGGCAAGCATGCAAGAGTGGAAAGTAAGTTGCAGAAAGTAAAAACGTCAAGGAACTTACACAGTAAATTGCGGCACCACTGCACAGAGTTGAAAAGACAGCGTTCCCAGATCCCTCCGCCTCTTACAGGCCCTGGGGTGCCGAAGGGGCAGCGGAAGGCACTGGTCTCTGCAGCCTCCTGGTTCCCTGTAGTCTAGAGGAGGTTGTGAGCTTTCTTGTTTGTTCTGGCAGAACCCCAGCATGCACTGTGGCTTCTTCTGGTTTTGCTGGGCTCCAGTGCATGTGAGGAGCAGTGTAGCCTGCAAGCTCCCTCTGCACCTCCCGTTGCTCTTGCCCGGGGAAGCTTTATCCAATCTAGACTCTTATAAAAAATGTAATTAAATAATGCTACACATTACAGAAATTTAAGATGGCACTTTCAACTATTTCAATAGAAAGCAGCTTATATTACTAGAAGTATTTTAATAAGCCATAATTTATACATTGCCTTCGTATCGGAAAGTTGGTAAAAAAATTGCTGTAGTAACTGCTTTCATGCCTTAAAATGCATTATTCAACTAAAATATTATTGCCCATGGCTTCAATTCCTCAGTTTCTTTATGCAAATGCGTGCAATACAGGCTTTGTGGCACGGAGTAAAATGCCTTTAGTCATTGTGTTACTTATTTGCAGGGAGGGGATTTACATGCTTTGAGAAGGATGGCAAGAAGCAACAGCATCCCGACGAGCGCACAGTCAGTCTGTGTAACGAAAATGAAGAGATCACAGAAGAATATGCACAGGCTTCTCCATAGCATGGATCTTTCTGACCTTAAGCTGAGAGCTACTGTTTTTATCTTTTATCTTTTTAAAATAGGACATCAGAGACAAACCACTATTCTGTATTCTGGCCCACTCTGATCTAGCAGGGAGATGAGGTCAGGGGTGGTGTTTCTGGCCAGCACAGCTGCCTGTGTTCTGGGAGCACAGGGAGGCAGGGCTGGCTTGGCACTATCTGAGGCCTGCATTGCTAACCCTACTTCAAAGTCAAGGCCTGCTTCTATTTTTGTCTAGGGTCGGCAGCCCGCCCAAGCAGTTGCCTCTTGAACAAAAGGTTCTGCCAGATCTCTGACACCTTTGAGCCACACAGTCTCATCACACAATAATAAAAATAGTCATGATTTGTTGTGCTGTGTGGCATTCAATTTATAAACTCTTCTACCCAGAATCTTGAAACGGTAGTCAGCATTATCTCGATTTTACGAATTACAAGAAAAGTTGAGCCCTAGTGAGAAATAAGGCACCACCCGTCCACAATTGTGTAAAGTCTGAATTCCTATTCCCCCAGCTTGCTGGCTCTAACAACCCTTACTCTTTCTCCCAAGGGTTATCTCTAAATGTGAGATAAGGCATAAAAGTCTATGGTTTCAGTGCTAGTCTTAATTTGCTATCCATTGCTGTGATAAAACCACGTTCAAAAGCAACAGCGTGGAGAGGAAAGGGTTTATTTCATCTTACAGCTTACATCTTTCATTAGAGGAAATCAGGGCAGGAACTCAGGCAAGAACCTGGAGGCAGGAACCATTTTGATGTATATATATCGAGTTCCTCAAGCTGTCTTAAAATGTTAGGTTCCTTGACTACGTTTCTGATAAGAGAGACAGATAAACACACACATAGATAGACACAGTTCAAAAGATAGAGATACATAAATATAAACTGCCTATCAGTTAGATCATTTGTCTGTCAAAAGCAGAATAATAATTAATGTAAACTTGTGCAGGCTCTCTTCTCTGCTTCCTTAATAGAAGATTGTAACAATTGCATTTCCAGAAGTTTCCCTTGGGAGTATTGTGAAGAGATGGTGACAAGACACAAGAACAAAAGCAAAGGAGAGGTCTCCTCATCCTGCAGCATCAGGCTAGATTATATTTAAGTCACCTTGAGAAAACATTTGCCCTGTATTTAAATACCTCTACCTAGGGATGGGCTTGGAGCTCAGTGGGTAGAGCACTCAGCTCTCTGCACAAGGTCCCGGGTTCAGTCTTCAACATTGCATGAACTAGGTATAGTAGTGAATGCCTGTAATTCCAGAACTCAGGAAGTGGAAGCAGGAGGATCAGAAGTTCAAGGCCATCTCTGGTCATTTTGAGGCAATTGTGTGCTATATAAAACCCTGCCTCAAATAAAAGAAAAGAAAAGATAAAGTGAATCTATATCTTAACATAGAATTTTTTCCAGTGTTAAACTGCTTCTCCTTGTTGGATAAATTCTAGCTGAAGCTGGATATGACCCTACAAATCTGGTGAGGAGAAGAGATGGGTTTCCAGACACATAAACAACAACAAATCAACTTGATTTTCTTTTCCAACCCTGTCCAGGTTAATGAGATCCTGCCTCAAAGAAAGTAAACAACAAAGTAGCTTGAAACTCCAAAATGTCTCTGTATCAGAGGTCAGAGGAATGTGCTCTTTCTATGAGTCCCTTGCCACGTGTGTCAGATGTGTGGAATAGTCTATATTTTGGAAGTTGACCAAATATTTCAGTGATGATAGGAAAATACCCTATTTACAGTAGTATGATATGGAAATCTACACTCATTTAACAAATGTTTTCTAAACAGCGTTTTATTTGATTCTAGGTAATATTTTAAGACTACCCCATCTGCCACACACATTCTTTTCTTATGGACACTTTGTTGTTGTTGTTGTTGTTATTGTTGTTTTTTTTGCATTCTTGGAATAAGGTCTCACCCTGTAGCCTACAATTGTCAATCCTCTTGACTCAGCTTTCCGAATGCTGGGTCTGTTGGCATAAGCCTCCCAGCCCAGCCTCTAGGACTGTCTTCCAAAACCATTGCCCTCAGACAGACTGCAGACCTTAATTTCTCTCTTCATGAGAAAAGTGAAATGGTTAAGAAAAACATTTCTAATGTTAAACAGAGTATACACCTAAGGGGAGACAGGCAGGCAGGCAGACAGGACAGACAGACAGACAGACAGACAGCAGTAGAGGGAGCTTTGAGAGAAATGAAATTGACAACAGATTGCATGACATTTGAATAAGGCCTGAGGAAGGACAGAGAAGTCACACTGGCTGTCTGGAGCATTGTGTTCCCAACAGAAGGATCAGCAGGTCTCAGATCTCGGGGATGAGAATGCCTAGTGTCTCAGGAATTGCAAACAGAGATGCACCGAGGACTCAGCAGATCTTGCTTGGCTATGCATGGGCCAACAAAACACCTCTCTGGCTTTTCCTTTTGTGGAGTGAGAAGCCATAGCAGAATTTTAATTATTGAGTATCGTAATCTAACTTGAGTTAGAACAACCAATAAGGCTGGGACCTTGAAAGTCAAGCAAAAGAAGCAAGGGTGGAACTAGGGACATATAGTGCTGGTCTAACAGGGCTCTGAATGGCCTGGTCGAGCCAACAGGGCAGCAGTGGAGGTAGGGGCAAACCACAAGGGACTTGAAGTCCCTTGATGTGAGGCCAGCGCTCTAGAGATTCCTGACCAATCAGGGTGTACACATATAAAACTGGGAGGAGTGGGTACTGACTACAAGAACCCTAGCAAATGGAAAACTGGGATTGTTTGTGTGCTTGCGTGTTTGCTTCCATTCGCCCACTTCTCCTAGGACCTCTGCATCTCAGAGATTCTAATCAATGGCTTAAAAGGCCAAGGAAATACACTCTGCTCCTTTTACTTGCTTTGGATCTCTCGAGAGCTGCTTGTGATAAAGAGTATGTTTGCAAAAAGTACTTTCTGATTATGTGCTTAAAAGAGAAAGGTACCAGAGGAGCTGGAATAATATTTGTCAAGTGGAAATGCTTTCTCCACGGTGCATGGGTAAGCAAGATTTCAGCCAAGAAAATTGTTTTAGCTTTGTGCAGAGTTTATGAGATAAAATATTTTGAATCTGAAAACCTGTATCAGGTTCAACTCCTCTGGCTGCTATGACAATTCCCATTGCTTTAGAACTGCCTTTCTTATTCGAAGTATACTTGAGATGGCATTTCCCTGATAAATTCATTAACAGATAGTTCAGTAAGAAACCAACTAAGTTGTTTTGTTAACAAGCGATATGAGCCAGGCAGTGGTGGTGCACACCTTTAATCCTAGCACTTTGGGAGGCAGAAGCATGTGGATTTCTGAGTTCAAGGCCAGCCTGATCTACAGAGTGAGTTCCAGGACAGCCAGGACTACATAGAGAAACCTTGTCTTGAAAAACCAAAAAACAAACAAACAAAGAAACAAACAAACAAAAAACCAAGCAATATGAATCAAGAACGTTTAGTTTAGTTGACTTGAAAAGATGGTTGCTAAAAATGCCCCTTAGCCCCTCCATGCTTCTATCCTGAGTGTAGAGCCTGGGAGTCTCACTAGCAAGGGACAGAGAAGTATCTAAATGTGATCTGGGAATAGTTCCTGTATGCTGGTCACTAATGATTAGTATTGATTGGCACAGATTTAGTCAGAATTTAAATGGCAGCTTCCAAAATTCCTAAGATTGCATTCCATTTTGTTTTCCTGGATTTAAATGTAACAGAGACAGTTGCTGTATAAGAGAGTGTTGCCTGTAGTCCAGGCTGACCTTGAACTTGCTCCAAATCTGGCGATGACCTTGAACTTCTGTCTTTCA
Organism: Rhabdomys pumilio; assembly: GCA_030674055.1. Classification (NCBI taxonomy): domain Eukaryota; kingdom Metazoa; phylum Chordata; class Mammalia; order Rodentia; family Muridae; genus Rhabdomys; species Rhabdomys pumilio. The sequence goes on from JANHMN010000001.1 coordinate 33,525,725, forward strand.
GGCTCTACTTCCCAAGTGCTGGAATTGCAGGCCTAGGTCATCATGATTAAAACTGATTCTTCGTGTCTGCTAGGCAAGTGCTCCACCAACCGAGCTAGTACCGGAGTCCAAGGTTTTGTTGTTTGATTGGTTGGTTTTTAGTTTGTTTTACAAACGTCTCCCAATGCATTTTGTTTCTCATAAAGTCTAACATGATGAACATTTGAGTTTGTTCTCTTTTGAGATAGGCATCCTTATGTAGCTCTAGCTGACCTGGAAACCACTATGTAGCCCAGGCCTGCCCTCAATGTGCAGTGATCCTCCTGCCTTTGTCCCCTGAATTCTGAGCTTATAAGTGTACATAACAAGCCTGTCAGATTATAAACTCTGACCCAGGAAGAGCTCAGTGGCAGTGTAGTTGCCTAGGATAAGCAAAGCCCAGAGTTCAAGTCTTAGGACAGAGAGAAAGAAGAAGGAACAAGAAAGATCTCTACTAGGAGATTTGCTGTACTCAGCTCCCCACACTAACTGTCGTTAGCTCTCTGCCCACAGGGAGTCTACTCACCTTGTTCAAGTGCAAGAGGTACACAAATAGAAAATAGAGATAATGTTAGTGTCTACTTCATGGGTCTCTTGTGAGGATTGTATGAATTGTATGAAAGAGTCCACAGAAGCAATGAACACACACTGCCTGATACACAATAATAAGCAACGTATTCATGTCAGCTAGAATTAAAGGCAAAAATAGAAAAGTAATATTTAGTATTCACTCCTCTCATGGGAACATATAACTCCATCTGGTTCATGAGTTCAGTGAGCATCTTACAGTCTTTACTGTATTAAAAATATTGAGCTATTTTAAGATTGGTATATATAAAAGGATTAGCATGTACTCTTATGGGTTAAAGAACCACATACTCTAAATATATGATTGACTGATCCGCGTAAGTTATTGTCATCAGCCAGATGACATGGCCCCAACAGGCAGAGTGAAGACTATTTTTACTTAGCCCACGGGTTGGTTCTGGGTATGTGTGTGCCCGCTCAGGTATGCATGTGTGTCTGTGTGCGAGTGAGTGGGTGGACCTGTACATGTGCCTGTATTTCAAATGTTTCTACATTAACATTACTTGACAAACTGAAAGAAGAGTATAGAAAACGAAAGACGGGGACAGGATGGTGAAAGTGACCAAGTGTGTGTTGAGGCTGGGGTGGGGTGGGATGTTAGAACCTGCGTCCGTGGGAGGATGCTTGTAACGAAGTAGATGCCAGCTGGCTGGGCTAGATCATGTCCGTAAGCCCAGCATTCAGTGGGTCAGCCTCTGCTACAGAGTGGAACCCAGCTTTGAGCCAACCAATCAACCAACCACTGGGGAGAAGGAGAAAGAAGAGAAGGAGAATGTTGAGAGACAATGTTTCTCAGGCACCAGGATCAACAATCAGGTAAAGCCAGGAATGGAGGCTTGGTTCAGGGTAAGGAAGAAGTCCTCAGGCCAAGGATTCATGATAGAAATAAGCCCTCTTCTGTAAGGCAGGGCCTAGGTAAGTTGTAAAGTCTCTCCTCTTAAGACCACTGGAAGTTTCTAGATGTTTTTCTTGAAATTAATCCGTAGACTACAATTCTATTCCATTTTTAGCGCTTATTTTGACAAAGAAAACTTTGATAAAGAGCTTTAGACTTAGGTGGCTGGGAATGGCATGTGAACACACAAGGATAGTAAAGCTGGTGTCTTAGCCAAGAAACCCCAGGGAGGAGCTGCCGCACACTAACCTGAGAGTTTAGAGCAGAGTCATAGACTTTACAAAGATAATAATGACATATTACTTCTGCAGGGCTTGGACTCCTCAGCCAGGTCCATGTGACTAAATGGCTCAGAACATGGACACGGATAGTGAAGGCAGAGGCTCAGGAAGCCTGGCCCTTCACTTCAGACCATGTAGGAGAAGAATTTTTGAGTGACTGACCTGAGAGGCAGCGTGAGGACAGCTGACAGGTCAGAGAGGGCTGTGACCTGACACGCTCAGGAAATCTGGAAGGGGAGAAACAGGTTGGCAAGTAGTTTTGGCAAAGAACCAGGAAGTTTGCTGCCTCGTGCCCACAAATAATATGTGTTTCCTCACGGGCCAGGAGAGGTCAGCAACAAACGGAAGGTGACTAGCAGTCTCCAGGCTCCTGACCGGGCAGACGGGTTCAAGCAGCTACAAGCTGAAGTAGATAGCTTCCTAGCTGGATCCAGAAGAGTTACAAATTACCTCCTAGAATGCAGAGAGATGATGCATGTCTCGGGTGTTGCTGAGATGAAGTACAAAGACCAAAAGCAACACAGGAAAGAAGGTTAATTTTGTCTTAGAGCTCCTAGGTCACGCTATATCATAGAAAAGGACAGGGCAAGCACCTGGAGGCAGGAACGGAAACAGAGGCTATGGAGGAAGGCTGCTTATGACTTGCTCCCTCTGACCTAGCCTGCTTTCTTATATAACCCAGGACGCCCTGTCCAAGAATGGCACCACCCACAGTGGGCTGGCTCCTTCTATATCACTCGTTCATCAAGAAAATGCTTTACAAGGTTGCCTTCAAGCAAACTGGTGACAGCATCTTCTCAACTGAGGTTCCTCTTTCTAAATAACTCTAGTTTTCAATCTCTCTCTCTCTCTCTCTCTCTCTCACACACACACACACACACACACACACA
>JANHMN010000001.1:33534115-33585621 GCA_030674055.1 Rhabdomys pumilio
TCCTGCTCCTTCTTCTTCTGTTTGTGATGGTCCTTTGCTATGTAGCCCAGGCTGGTGTGGTACTCCTTTTGTAGCTCAGACTATCCTCAGACTCATGGGACCACCCTGCCTCAGCCTACCCAGTGCTGGGATTTTGGGTGGGCACCACTATGCCTGGACAGGGTAGGAATGTTCTTAGACAGGAATATGTCAGAGTGACATAACTTACACAAGTCATATGGACTTTGGAGAAAACTGTAATGCGTGGAAAGCACAAATCTAGGTATTGGATTTATTTGCAATCAGTTTAAAGCCAGTAGCCTGAGACAGGAAGATGTGAGCTGAAGTGTTCTCATTTGTCAGATGAGAAGGATTGTCTACATGCTTTAGGTTCTTAACAATTCTGATATCTGGAGATACTCTTGGTTGAATGACCTTTGATGCATTGTTTGCATTGCTCATCACACAAACATCAGATTACCTTTAGGAGTGGACAAGGTCATTAGTGCCAAGAAATGCATCACTAAAGGTTCCCAAAGGAATTTCTAAGTGGCCGGTTTTGTGTATGTGGAGTGGATTGATGTAAAGATAAAACTATTAATGGATTTAAGGAAGTAGGGGATGAATGTACCTGTCATTGTGCAACAGAGGTACCCGCTCACTTACAGAAACAAGCAGGAGAAAGAAGCATACACCAGGGCTACTTCCGAGCTGTTCAGAGGAAGTTAGGCAGCTGACTCACCTCTCCAGTAACCAACCCAACCTTATAAGCATGACCACGAACAGATCAACACCTGCTCCTTACCGCCATACCTCAAAGTGTTAAACACAAGGGAAGTCAGAGTAATTCGTGTCATCATCAAGCTTATCCAGAATCTTTTTTAATTTAAAAACTCTTCTTGGCTTTTCGAAAGTGATGATTTTGCTTTATTTTCCCTTCTAACTCTTCATCTTATCATTACGATGGTACCTTTCACAGAATAAAAATGAACCATGAGGATGCAGGCAGTCTCTTATCTTAGAAACTACAAGAGAGAAAATTGAAGAACTCTCAGTACGTGGCAAGAGTGGCCACATGCTAACTTGTTCAGTCATGCAGCAAGGAAATAGATAATTACTTCTCAAAATATGATTGCTAGGCAGCATGGTGCCTCATGCCTGTATCACTCTGAGGAATGAAGAGAAAAGGCTGCTGAAGATTCCATGCCAGCCTGGGCTACAAGTCTCAGAAAAACTAGAGCAAAAGCTTCACTGTTAATTTATCTAAAATCAATACAGTGTTAATTGGTATTCATGTTTTTTTATAGAATCTTAAAAGAATAATGCTAGGCCACTGGAATCTTAAGAAGTGTGCACACACAATCCTTACTAGCTTCAGTTTTATCACTAGGTGTTTGAGTCATTCTGGATTAGACTGGTTTTAGATATGAAGGATTAACAGAAAAGATATTATTTAATGGGTCCACATTTTCTCCTGCTAATTTCTTTTGTAAGTGCTAGGCTTTATTTCCACCAGTTGACTCACAGCATACTCTTTACTAAAACTCATTGGATTCAAGAAGCAGATGTTTCAGATATTATTATAAAATGCACTTATCTTCTGCTTGTACCACATCAAAATTAGCATTAATATTGAACTGTCTGAACATATTCTATGCAACAGGAAGGTTTTGCATTTTCTTCACAAAGATATGAGTGTCTTTGTCACACAGGGATGCTTCAACATGTCAAACTGTGTAGATACCTTTGAATACAAGACTACCACTGCAGTTCAGTATCAGGCCCACTGTAGTATTTTTCTCTAGTTGACTAGAAAATGATACAGTTCCATGACTGACATTCAGCCACCTTGAGATCTGGCTCATATGGTTGGGATGAGAATAAAACAAGTTGGTCTCATTTTCCAAGCAGTAGCCCTTGCACAGAAGAGTTGTGGCTTTAAAAGCTACGCCACATTTGCTGCAGATATATTTCAATCATCAGAAGCTACATAGTGTCTTACTAAACCTGCTCTAAAGGTTGAGCACAGTCACAGAGACGTTAATCTGGCATTGCCTCTCATCCACGTTTAAACATCCTATCATTGCATAGGTGTGAAACCTTAGTAGATAATTTAAACTTGAACTGAGTGTGATGGCTGCACAGATTCTAGTCCCTTTGTTTTTGAGGCTATCTCATGTTTGGCAGTATCATGCACCTTGGGGAGCATGCACTTAGTGGGGCTTAGTTACAGATATGCATGTATATTAATGACTTAAAACTTTGGAAAAAATATATCAATTAGGGGAAGTTATAATGGGGAAAATAACAAAAATGTTTGTTTCTTAAAAGTATTTTCACACTTGGATTCTATTCAAAGTAGAAGTAACTGCTACACGGTTTATACTTTCTTATTAGCGTGTCATTTCTGTTTCTCTCTGTCCCCAAAGGCTGTATGAGAAAGATTTGGACTGAAAAACCCAAACAATATTAGTAATAAACGTAACTTGAAAACAACTCATAAGGCTTTTTTGTTTCTTTGCATGTAAAGTTCATTTTGAGTTATTCTTCATTGCAAAGGCTATTTATTCCTGTGGAGTACATGGTCTGTGAATTTCCTTTTCTCCACAGCAGCATCCAGACAAAGTGTAATAATTTCATACTGCATGGCAACATTTTAACTCCTTTTGTTGTTTATGTGGTTTTTTTTTTTTTAAATCATTCTGTGGCATTTGCTAAAGTAAGAGGCTTGATTCAGCATCAGTCCATAATGTGAGAAGTACAGCACCGGAGCCTTGCAGTAGGGAAAGAGATGGCATTCAACTCCAAACACAGCATGGTAGGGCTGACTTGTGAAGGGGCAAGCAGGAGGGGGTGGGGAGAATAGCTAAGGACACTGGGGCATGAAGAGTCTGGATAAGCCAAACCAACAGGGTGCTTGCTGCTGACAGACCAAAGTGTTCCGAAGTCTTTGGCGGATGTTAGAAGATAAGGGGTCTGATTAGATATCCAAATCGAGGGCTTAGGCTACACCAGCTCTGTCATGTTCTTTGCTGGAACTGAGTTTTCAGAGGAAGCACACAGCTATGTTTAATGTACATGTGCACTCAATGTAACATTTGAACTTTGGCCAAGCAAAGAATATTACTATAGCATTCAAAAACTTCTACGAATCTCACTTCAAAACATAGTCAATTTCACACATTAAGAAGCTGGAGTCCAGCCAGGAGTGGTAGCATATGCCTGTGATCCCAGAACATTGGATGCTGAAGCATGAGGTTCACAAGTTCTAAGCCATCCTAGCCTACATAGCAATTATAAGCTTCAAGCACATTAAGATGTATGTAGTATCATTTCCATACAGACCCAAAAGGAAGTCCAAGACCAGGGAAACTCAAGTCCCTACCTAGTTTCCCAAGAAGTCAGCAAAAAAACCAAGTCCCCAGTGCACATAGTAGCAGAGTTTCGAGGGCTCAGTACAATGCCCTCAGATCTCAGCAGCCTTGGGGAAATCACAACACTGGTGGGTTTTTTTCTCCTCAGTATAGTAGAGCAGTGGTTATCATGAAGTGAGTTTCATTACTTACAGCCTTAAAAACATGACTGCTAATCTTTCCAGGATGATCTCACAATCCCCTTGTCCCTTCATAAAAGAAAAAAAAAAAACAATTTCATCATGGTCACATAAAGATGAAATTATCTCACCATGGCTGGCCTATTTTTCTCTCACTGCAGCCTTCTTGGAGCCTGGCTTTCTCGTACCCTTCTCCTTAGCTTTTCTTGTAAGCTTCCCTTCATCTCTTCTCTTACCAAGAGGAAAGGCGTGACTCACCTGCACAACATTTGGACTTTAGTTGTTCATTCAAAGATCTGAAAAGGCTTCCTACGGTAGGAGCACCCGCATCATGATGATGTAAGCGTGAGGTTTCCTCCAATCTGTCAGATAAATTAGAGTAACTTACACCCAGATAATATTGTAGGCTCAAGTCCCGCCTCTAAAGCTCACGACTACATTCCTAGGAAAACCCAGAGGGAGGGATGGGACCCAGCCTTTTATTAGAAAGAACTCCTTTTCCTAGAAAGAATTATTCGTGCACACAGTTGAGCCTTACATATATTCTTGGGAGGATATTTCTTCCATACACGGTAGTCCCAGAGCAGACTAGAGTTAGAAAGCAAAGATCTGTGTTTCGTGTGCCCTCAGTTTGATGACGCAAGCGTTACTGAAACAAGATAGAAAACTAAACAAGCAAGCCTGGGCATAATGGACTATGTTTATAATCCCCAAGCTGGGGAAGGAAGCAGAGCCAGGAACATCAAAGCTCAAGGTCAATTGGGACTACTTGGTGAAATGGAGATGCTCTTGGGCTATGGACTTAGATCCTTTCTCAAAAGAAAGAAAAGAGGGAGGGAAAGAGAGAGAGAGAGAAAGGAGAAAGAGAGAAAGAGGCACCACACTGTAGATGTCTTGCAGTTCTCAGGATGTTACCAGTCTCATGGAGATTGCTCTGGGCTTCATGGCACATTTGGTAGTTTTTCTTGTTGATCAGCATCTTGTTCATACCACAGCTTTCTGCAGGACTAGTACAAAGGACATATATTTTAAAAAAATACATAAATAACTAATCAAGGACTAATAGATGCTCCTATATGTCACAGGAGGCCTATGTTCTTGTTTCTATTTCTGAAGGCTTCTGTGTGACCCAGAACTTTCGTTAAATCCATTTTTACTGTTTCTCCTTGCTAAGTTGTCTTTATTACATAATGCTGCTGTGATTCTCTAAGTAAGCAAGACTAGGAAGGGCTCAGTGAACAGGATGTAAAGTGAATAAGTAAAAAAAAAAAAAAAAAGAATAAAAATAAAAATTAAAAAACAATAATAATAATAATAATAATAATAATAAATGTTTCTCCCACCACTGAGGGCTCGGTTCATCAAAGCACCATACTTGGCAGTCTTGTGATTATATGAATTTTGTTTTCAGAAGTAAGTGCCTCTCTGCCTTTTGATTCAGATGGGCCCCTTTCTGTCCTTTCACTCAGGTATTGTACGGCAGTCAAACATAAAATATATGAAGATAATAACAATAACAAAACAACTCTCTCCATATTAAAAAGCAGACATTCTTTACCTTCAAAACACTCTTACACACTAAATAGGTCAACTAGACTATCCCTAAGGGCCCCTCCCTGCCCACCATCGCCCTCCTTCCCCCCACCCCCCTCCACCTAGCTCCCACCTCCAGCACTGTCATTATCAGGTGCTACCTCTTTAAATTCCTGTTAACAGAACAGAGAGCTGTGTTCAGGGACCCTCAGCAGCCCACTTGCTGATTTCTAGGAGAGCAGGTGTAACTGAGTGAGCCCAGGATAGCCCCCTTTCCTGACTGCCAACACACAGAACATGTGGTTACAGTTTTAGCAGGGTTTATTTTATGAGTGACCGGAATAGTAACACTTAAAAAAAAAAATCTTCCTTTTGTCAGGTTGAAATAATGAGATTTCAGAAAAAATGAGATTCCCTTCCTGAAAGATGATCTATGCATTCATCTTTTATTGAATAATCCTGAGTCCTTGATTTCAAAGTTTTTTCAAATTATATATGCCACAAAATGCTAGAAAACCAAAGTTATCTTTTTCCGAGATGAAGATAGTATCTTGGCTAGGTTTTCAAAAACTTGGACAGTTACAAGTGGGCGGAGCACTGGCGCAGAGGCGGGGCTTAGGCACCCAGAATAGAGTCTGAGTGGGCAGAGCACTGGCACAGAGGTGGGGCTTGGGCAGCCAGAATGGAGTCTGTTTCTCTTTCTATGCTGTGTTCTTACAAAGAAATGATCTCAGAGCTTTTGTAGCCTGATGACTGCTACATTTAAAGCAACACCCTTAATATACCCTGGTACAATGCCATCTTTAAATGTTTATATCACTGTGTTATAGACCATTTTCCAATCTTAAGGTGCATGATGTCTGGAAATTGGAGCCAATGTTGCTCCAGACATAGCTCCTCTCCTTCCTTCCTGTTTTACAGACAACAATGATGTCATTGGCAACTGGAGGCTGATTTTATGTGGCAGTATGTGATTATCGCCATTCTTAAATTCTTCCCAAATACAGACACAAAACAGAGGTGAACATCACAGAGGGAAATGTGTACTATGATGCGTGTTTCCAAAAGAGCACAACATTGCCAACCAAAAGCACAGTAACTGGGTCTGACCAGGGCAACTCTGCAATAGGAACGTTGCTAGCCTGTGATGCCCACGTGGACAGATCATGCTCCAAAGATCCACGAGCCTATCAACAGTGTGATGACAAGCAAAATGTCACAATCGTTTCCTTATTGTGATATATTTTAGCCAAATGGAAATAATTAGAAAAGTCTGCATATACTTTTCTGTATTACTCTTATTTCATCACCTATGTCATACAAAAACAGTTTCTTAAATAAACAATATGAAGATCCATGCCACAGACATATGTATTAGCGACTATATATTCATATAACCACGATCTTATTCAAATCATCAGACCAAAAGAAACGGAGTAGAGATTGATTGGTGTGGCATAATTTGTCGGATTCATCGAATCACTCATCAGGAAGATGTAGAGAATTTCCTTTCTTATTATATACGTATTTAGTTGCTGGTTGGTCAGTTAGCTTGTATTTTGGGGATAAGATCTGTGGGATTATAGGGTCCCATGTCTGCTCCACCACAGGACTGGGCCGCTCAGAGAGGCAGGACTTGGAAAATCGACCACATTTACCCCATTCTGTCGCCAGGCAGGTGCTGGGTCACAGGGCAGCTCTGGGACACTGCTTCTTCAGGGTGGGGAAGCACAGTCTGAGGCGCAGGACCACCGGAGCTGGTTCGAGGGTTCCTGGGCCTGTGACGAGGCTAGGGTTGTCTGGTTCTCAGGCTCTCAGGCACCCAGGCATCACTGGGAGCTGTGGAAGAGCTGAGAATGGAATAGGGGCCCACGGACTGGATCTGGCCCGGGGCTGAGGGGGATGGGAGGGGTAGCTCCAGCTGGTCCCACTGGGAGAGTCTTTGGCTTGATGGAGGTTGGCTTGGCTTGGTGGCCCTGGCCTTCCTTCTATGGGAAATTAGATGGTAGCTTTATAAAGCGAAGACCTTCTCCATGACTCCCCACAGTGGATCCCGATGGAAAGAGACAGTCCATGATTTTAAGGCATTTGTTGTCATGGCGGAAAGTGGATGAGTAAAACCATACCCCACTTCTCAGGGCGGGCTTGAAGTTAAATACCTTTTGCAGGGAGAAGTGTCTGGGAAGGAAAGCTTATTGGCTAAGATCTTTAGGCCTTTAAATAGCCCATTAAAATGGAGATCTGTCTTGAGCCTATGTAACCTCAGGTCATATTCTTTACCTATGAAGGGGCTTGGGGCATTGTCTTTACACTGATGGCCACAAATCTATGGAGGGCTGCGACTAGTGACAGGAGCTTGATGCCCAGGAATCAGGCGAAGCGCCTACCTTCCCTTCAGGGTCTCTGGGGCTTCTAGCCTTGGCTCAACCTGGAACCAGGCTATCTTTCATGGTCCCACAATGGTTCATTTTATATATTCCAGAACAGTCTCAAATTCCCTATGTAGCCAAATCAGATCTTGAACTCATGATAATTCTTCAGTTTCAACCTCTCAGAGTACTGAGAATATGCATAAGCCACAACACCTGGGTATATGAGGTATCTTCAGATGGTGGTGGTGGTGGTGGTGGTGGTGGTGGTGGTGGTGGTGGTGGTGGTGGTGGTGGTGATGGTGATAATGATGGCAATTGTAGTGGTGGTTATCATGGTAACCACTCATTGTCTGCAGTTACAATACAGTAAACCCTATATCAAATAATTTAGTTCTATCTCTGTTAGTGCCTTTACATTGGTAGCTTGGTATTATTATCTCCATTTTACAGAGGGAAGTGTCATTCTATTAGACTATGGTGAACAGGGGATTGAATTTAAACCTGTTCTATGGCCTAGTCTGCACACACACACACACACACACACACACACACACACACGAGAGAAAGATATAGATGACACGATCTCCCCACATTTAGAAATGAGGCAGGTAAACTCACAAAAGGAAAAGATAATGTAAAGTTCGTGCGAGGTCCCAGACTAATTTTAAAGTACAAATGAAAAATGAGCATCAACATTTATTTCTCTCTCTTCCTCGTTGAGGTTGGGTTGGATGAGCCCAGCTGCGTCAGGCTCCTGCCACGACAGCAGAGCTGCTCTCAGCGCCTTCCCTCCCCACTGTGATAGACTGCACCACCTCACGCCTTCCTTCCGCACATTGCTTTTGTCAGTATTTTGTACCATCGATATGGAAAGTACATTAGGTCACAGTCACCCAGTGGAGCACAGAAACACTCCATTCTTCTTGTTACCCCCCAACTCCATGTTCCCATCTCTCTACTTGGATTGACAAGTGGCCTCAGGCCTGGTCATTTCCTCTCCAGGTCTTCATAGTTACACCTCACAACTGAGAATTTGTAATATTGAATTACCTTCGTTCATCTCTTTTCTGCCTTCCTGAAGACCTTATTGGTACTAACCAGTCTCCTGCTCAGTTCCCATCATCCCTCCAGATAGTTACCAGTCCACTTCCCCAGTTTTGCTGTCTGTGTTCCCTTGCACCTCAACAGGCTCTTGTCTAGGTCTACAGCATCTATTTCAGTTCCTACCTTGCCAACTGCCTCATCCAAACTGCTAGTCACCCTCTTCCCTGTGTTATCTCAGTACTGGAGGCAAAACCAATTTGTTGGGTGAGTGCATAAACTGAATAGTGTGGCTTCTGGACTACTAAATTACTACTAAATTAATTTTTTTGTTACAAAAGATCCCATTTAGTCTTCTAGTTCATCCGTGTATTAATAACATTTCTACTTCCTGTGAGATGCTTTGCTAAGTCGAAGACTTACAATGGAGACAAAGGATAGAGAAGGTTCTGCCCTCATGGAGCTTGTCTACCAAGGCATTCAGACAACCAAAATAAACACACACTAGAGAAATAATAAGCAGCAGGGGAGAGGGAAGAGCAAAGGGAGACCAGCCAGAAGAAGATGCTAGAATAATGTTTTTCAAGCACTTTCAACTAAGATCTCAGGAAGACGCCCATCTTTGTAGGAAGTTGGAGTTTTTTTATGCAATTAAAAAAGACTTGTACACACCATGATCCAAAACCCAGAGGAGGCCTGTGTGGCCTGCATCACAAAGTGGAGGGGGACATTTTGGGGAGAAGGGGTTAAAGAGGTTGGCAAAATGCAGTTCAGATGCTCTCATGTACTAGAAGGATAACATAAGAAAATGGAACTCTTTGGTAATAAAGTGGAAAGTGGGCCAATGTCATCTGCACACTGAAAAATTAGGAAAACAGCTGTATCTGGCCTAGAGGCCCTCTCTGAGGATAACCTTCACAGTGCCAGAAGGTGCTGTTAAGGCTGACAAGGGAAGGAAGCAACCCACAGTCCTACCCAACCTGTAATGCCTGGGAACCACAGCAGTGACAAGCATGGAAGATATTCCCAGTGTGCACTAGTGGCACTGATGTCTTAGTGATAACCAACAGCTGTCTAATTGAATTTAAGACCCTCTCAACAAGAGGGACATCATGCCCAGTCACGGAAACTAGCCAACTGCGCAAGGCTACTGAGGTCATGGTTCTTAGAGGAAAACCTACAGCCTCCACTTTCCTAAGCCAGTGCAATTCTTGAGTGAAAACAGAAAGGAGAAAAGAATGACCAGAAAAGGCAAGGGTAAAAACAGGAGACCCAGTCAGAAAATTCCCAGCAAAATCCATGAAATTCATGTTAAAAGTGGAGTAATCAGAAACAGATGCACAGACAAACTTCAGTCATACCTTGGGAGACAGATTTGCTAAGTCTTAGAAATGCAGCAGATGAGGGAGGTAAATATAGGTCTTAGACTCTCATGACTTGCACCACTGAATAGATGATATTAGTTTTTTCTTATGGGGATGAGAAACTGCAGTTGAGAGATACATTTTGAATAGAAAAATTGAAAGCCTTATGTTGGGTATCTTAAGCTGATATCAAGTATAGACAGTTTTAAGCTTTATGAAAACCATTGTTAAAGTAAAAGAACTGCCAGAGTGTAAATAAAAAGAGCCACTACTGGTGGGGCTTGCTTACTCTGTGTCAGACTGGTTACATATTCATCATTTAATCCTCACATTCACCATATAAAGGAGTTGACATTGTAACTTCTATTATTCTGATGAGAGAAATAAGGTACTGGACAGTCTGGCCATCCAGCTCCCCAAGAGCTATGAACAGCTATGCTCAGCCAACTTCCCAAGAGCTACGTTTCTGACTGGAAGACTCAGGGCTCAGTCAGTTCTAAGCCATTAACTCCCAAGCCTGGTCTTTTAAGCTCTACACCATAAAACCAGAGTGTTGATACCGGAGAGGGGATTAATATACTACTCATTTCAAATAATGCCAGCAGGAAGCAGACACAATGCTCCACCATGCCATGACAGGACCTACTAAAAACCTATCTTGATATTCCATTGCTAAATTAAGGCTGTGTTTTCTTTTGGTTTTTCTTTTTCCTTGTTTTGTTATTTGTGGTGGTGATTGGTTTCTTTTTGAGTCAGGGTCTCACTGTGTCACCTTGTATGGCCTAGAACTTTCTAGGTAGACCAGAGTGTTCTCAACCTTTGGCCATTCTCCTGCCTCTGTCTCCTGAGTACTGAGATGTAAATGCATGATACCACACTTGGCTTAAGACAATCACACAAGTAGAATATGTTCTGGACACTAAAATCTTTTGCCTACATGTGTAGTTCTGAGCAGTGACTTCTAAAAGAACTCACAGGGTCACTGTTCAGCCTTCCTGCCTGGACATAGTCACCTGCAGATACTCACTTATTAACAGGTGTCCCTCCAGAAGCTGTTAGTTGTCATGATAAGCTGATCCCTCATAGGAACTAGATGCCTTCCAATCATGGGCCCTGCAAGTAGTGATAGAGACAAAAATATAGAACCATCAAGTTACAGAAGCTGTGATTGCTGATGGCACACAGCACAGCAATGCTCAGCTATTAGGGAAGCAGAGGTGACATCTGCTGAGTTTAGTACACACAGCAGTGACAACTGGGAGTTAGATTAGGTAGAGTGATATCTTCAGTGTGCACTGAGTGGCATTCAGCTGTTAGGGTAGGTGGTATGATATCTGCTGAGTGTCATATACACTGCATGGACATCACAGATGTCAGAGCAGGTAAGTATGTGTGTGTCAGGGAGTTATATCTAAAGACTGTAGTACGCATCACAGTGATGTCCTGCTGGTGGAGTGATATCTGTTAAATATGTTAAATGAAGCATGTTTGGATAGGTGGGGTGATATATAATGACTATACTGTATACTGCGGTGACACTTTGGCTGGGGACCGGGATTTGTTGTGACAGCTTCCAGCCTCCAGGGCTTTGAGCCATGATACTTCTCAGCACCATATTAGCATCCCGCTGCTCCTGACAGTTTGAACTGGTTTCTTTTAAGTCCCATGTGATGATCTGTTTTAAGTCATTTTTTAAATCCACTTTAAGGCTATTAAATCTGAAGTGATGGTGAGTACCTCCTGTTTATATTCTTCTTCGCTGTCTACCCACTTTATTCTTGGAGAAGTGTGAGACAAGAGCCCTGTTGGGACAACAGCAGACTGTCTCCACTGACCACTTCATAACCCTCTGTGGAGGAAGTTTCAGTGTACAGAACTAAAACATAACCTGGAAGCTGCCCAATAATTCAATGTCCAGAGCACAGAAGACGCCTCCAGAGAACGTTGAAAATGGTAGATGTGTTCATACTGTTCCAAAATTTAAAGTTTTGGAAGGAGCAAAGTTCATTGCAAAGAATACGTGTGCGCATGCGCGAGTGTGCTGCGTGCGTGCGTGCGTGCGTGCGTGCGTGCGTGCGTGCGTGCGTGCGTGCGTGCGTGCGTACACATACTTTGAGATAAGTCTCCTTCCATAGGCCAGTCTGGCTTTAAACTTATGTTGAGCCTCCTGCCTCAGACTTCCCTAGCACTGTGATTACAAGCACGAGTCATCACGCCCACCTGCCTCAGCTCTACCTGCTTCCTCCACCTCAAACCTCTTAAACTCCACAAGCTCCTGTGGATATAGATCCTTATCCTGCAGCTCTCAGCGTTATCAGCTGGAAACGCCTTTCAACACTACCTGTCAAACCTTGACTCTCCTTTCAAGCCTCAACCTCCAGGTCATCTTCTCTGAAGCGCGTCTCTGCTCACTCATCTTCTGCTCCAGAGATAGAGCTGACCTTTGCCCTTGTTTATGCCTCTGTTGCTTCTAACGTGAAGTATTTCCAGGACACTTCCATTATAGTAATATGGCCAGTACAACACAATGCTGCCTATCCGAGTCCCTTCTCTTCAATCCTGTTCTCTGGGCCTCGTGGGTACCGAGGAAAACATTTATCAAGAAGCCACATGCCCCAACTTGTGCCTATCACATTCTTCAATATACAGGACAAGGAGTCATAATCTGTCATACGTAGGTGCTACATCTAAATGCCAGAAAAACAGAGAGAGTAAGTCTTGTCCTATTTCTATATAGTCACAAAGTAGAATGGTTTGGTCCCAAAGTCACAACCCATGCTGTTTATATCACAGATACTATGGTGGAATTCTTCCCATGATCTTTCTACCCCAGGTTCTATAGTGGAATTTCCCTACAGCTAACATCAGAACTAATTTAGAGACTTCCCTTCTACAGTTCTGTGCTCATTTTGTATTTTTAAATTGAAAATTATACCTTTTACATAACATCTTTTCTTAAGTGCAGTCCTAAAGTTAGAAACATTTCAGGTCCAATAAAAACCTGCATCCACCCCGGCTCGGGGCTGCGGTCATTTATCTGTGGCCACAGATTGTAAACATAGCTGAAGGAAAAGTCAACAGTGGTTCTGGGTGGGTTGCGGAGAGGTGGCACCTACTTCCTTCTGGGTGGGGAGGCTGTGTTGAGTGAAGGAGGTCAGCCCTTACCTCCTCTCAAAGAACCCAGACTGAAACACCAAAGGCTATTTATTGTCTCTGCCCCACCCCTCCTGCCCACACCCTCTAACAGGGTGAATTAGAACAGAGGGTCAGAAAGGCCATGCTCTACACTATCAACAGAAAAGGCATCCCACTGGCTCACGGCAGTTCATGATGCTGCGGTAACACCATTGAAATTCTGAGGAAAACACAGTACCAACAGGCCAGAAGAGGAGGGAAGGGACTCGGGAAACAAAATCAAAAGTGAGGTTTTGTGTGGCCTCCCAGACCTGAAAAAGGAATCCGTTTCCCTGCCTTACTGTCCTTCAGCATCGTCTTCAGGCAAGTCAGCGTAGTCTTTCTCTGTGGCCTAAAGTAGTAGTACTGAGTCCAGGCTACACTTGGGGCAGAATTAAGTTCTTTCAAGGTCCTAAGTACAAGAAAAACATTGGGACCACCACTGCTTCCATTATGCAATGCAAACCCCTCAAATAGTTTTTAACGGTACAATTTACCTGTATGCTGAAATTAGGATACTTTTCCCCCTAGATTTGTACATTTGGGGCAGACTAGCTGGATCTGATCCTTCCTTCCCTCTCCAGTTTGCTTATCTTACCCGTGCTCCTCTTTACTGACCATTGTGCTCCTCTTTACTGATCCCCGTGTTCCTCTTTACTGACCCCCGTGCTCCTCTTTACTGACCCAGTCCCAAGTATCAGCAGTCTAGAATATGAAATCTGTCATAGTAAAGATCCAGAAAGATCCACTGTGTTTTCAACTTTACCTCAGGATTCTCCCCTTGCCAGTCCTCCTCTAGAGCCTCACGGGATATGCCATTGTGGAGCCTTTATTTCATTTGCCGGCTTTATTCTCTTGTTCTTTCTAAACACTAAGCAAAGCAAACATAATATCTGGAGGTAAACAGATGAACTAGATTTCACTATTTAGCCTTGTGATCTTTAAAAAATGTCTTAGCTGTGGCAATGGTGACACATGACTATAATCGTAGCACTTGGGAGGAAGAAGCAGGAGTTCCATGAGTTCAAACTATATCCTCCCCCCAGCTTGGAGGTATATAATATCACACACACACACACACACACACACACACACACACACACACACACCAGTGGGGAGAATAAATTATCTTTCGCTTTATTTTCCTTATGATAGAATGAAGACTCCTACCATATTAGTACTGACAAATAATTAACTGGGGCATATGGGCCCTCCTGGCACATACCAAGAATTTGGTAAACATTAATCCTGGTAAAGTCCTTCTTTTCACTTTTGCCATAACTGGACTATACTCTAGAAGTTCAATGTGATCATTAGTTTAGTGCTTCCTTCCAAATTTCAGATATTTTCGTCCTACAACTGATTTTAAGTCTCTCTTGCCCTTCCATGTTCCCTTCTCTGTGTCTGCCCAACCCCTTTCTAGGTTTTGTGAGAGAATCTCTCATGTACCCCAAGCTAACCTTGAACTTGCTATGTAGCCAAGGATGACTTTGAACTTCTGATTCTCCTGTTTCCAGGTACAGACCCCCATACTGGGTTTATGCGATGCTGGGGACCTGTATTGGATAATATATTAAAGATGACCTCTGAGGATGTTTTTGTTGCATACAAAATGAAAATAAAACTACTTCCTCTTGGATTAATTTGACCAAGAGCGAGCCCGAGTTTGATTTCTCCACTTTCTCCCCACACTTTCTGTCTGCCTATAGTTGGTGGTTACTGGCCTATCTGTGATCTGCCTGCTGTGTGTGTCTGAAGCTGTGCCTTGTTCATTGTGCCTGAGACCCATGAGCTGTGCCTGTGTCTAATGTCTGAATCTGTGCTTGTGCCTGACTCTGTGTCTGGTCCTTCCAAAAGGCACAGAAAACATGACGTGGAAAAGGAATGGGGGGATCATTATTTTTAGACAAACTCTTCAATAGTCTTTCACAAGGGAAGCAGTCACTGCCCCATATGACTCAAGAGTATAGCAATCGACATTGTAAACAGACATTATCAATACCTAGCCACATGCTACTTGCAATATTGGTAGTGGCTATTTGTTTTAAGGTTGCTTCCAACCTTTTGGCTGCTCTCAACAAATCATTACCACAAAACACACATACATATATACATTATTTGGGGTCAGAGACACAGAAGATTATGTAATTTAAGATTAAAGCTATGTGTTACCTTAGGTTGTGAAACCTGATCACATGGAAAATTCAAGGCATGTTAAGATTGGTTACATTGTTCTCTTAAAGGTGGGTTAAGCTTAAACAGGCTGAGCACACAGTAGGACAGCAGGTTTAGTTAAAAAACTCTGAAGTTATCTCAAGGCATATTATTAACTTGGCTGCAAGATTTGGAAAAGACTATTCTCACTTCCAGGACTCAGGAGGTGGAAATAGGAAGATTGGAAGTTCAAGATCTTCTTTGGCTATAGTTTCCCTGTCCCACATAAAAGATGTGATCTCTCAGCATTCATTATGGTCTCTGGCTCTTACAGTTTTTCACCCTCTCTTCTCTGAGGTTCCCTAAGACTCAAGTGTAGGGACTATCAAGTATAGTGTTGTAGATATGTCACTTGGGGTCAGTTAGTCACCAGCTGTAGCTTTCTGTAATGAACCCCACAGCTTAAAGAAGCCAGAATCTCAAGGTATGTGTAGAATTTTAATGAACTACGCAGCCTTTCCTCATCTCTAAGACCTGAGGAAAGATGGCCTTCTATACAAGGAACTCCCATTTGTTTGTCTTTGTAGTGTTGTCTTAGGATCATTTGAAAATACCTGCTGGCTTTGCATTCTCCAAGCTACAGGATAATGTGGAAATCCAGTCTTCAAACACATATGGAAACTAGTTTGTAGTTAGAACTTCTAAAGAGATGTTTTATATACCTTGGTTATTGTGCATTCTGGACAGGAGCACCACCGCCGAGCTCATCTTTCTTGTTTTGCTTGATGTGGAGTCGTGCTAAGTTGTGTAGACTGGCCTCTGAGTTGCTATGGATACCAAACAAGCCTTGAATGTGTGATAGTCTTAGCTCCTGAGTAGCTGGAATTACAAGTGTGAACCACACCTGGCTTTATTGCCCAGGTTAAATACAGGTAGTATCTCCAGGGAGGGGCAATGTGCATAGTACACACAAGTTTATTTTGGGCTCTCCTTTGTGCTTCAAATACAACCCTTTCATATTCTGACTTTATGGCGTGTGAGCCTCTCGGGCAAGCTTCTCATGCTATGCAAATCCTTGGCTTTCCTGTTCATCCTCATAAAAGATAAAAATTAATCCTCAGGTTCCTTCGGGTCAGGAAACACCTCTGATACAGGTGTTCTGAGGCAGCATCGGGGGGAATGCACCTGCCATCTCAGCAGTGAGAGCTGGGGGCGGGAGAATGACAAGTTCCAGGTCAGCTTATGCTACACAACATGACTTTGTCTCAGAAACAAAACATGGAAGTGCATTCTAGTATTCTGCTCAGGACACCACAGCTGCCGGCTCTCTCTTTTCTTCACTGCAGCAGTTGTCCCAGCTGGTGGCTATACTACTTTTTTCTAACATTAGTCTACTTTAGCAGGAGACTCGGTTGAAACACCCTTCGAAGATTGTTTGATTTGATACTGGATCTAGTTGCCCAGTCATCTTAATGGATGATCCGCCTAATACAGTCACAGTGCTTGGTTCATTATCTTGAGATTCCTATATAGACACATTGGCTACATTAGTCTTCTTTACTCTCTTATCTTTTGTTTTATTTTTGCAATTTTAATTTATTTTTTAGCAGTATTTACTTATTTATTTATTTATTTATTTATTTATTTTTATTTAGCAATGAAATGTTGCTATAGAAGAAAGAGAGGTTAAGAAGGCAAAGGTGAGGAAGAATCTTAATTTGGGGCCTCTCACACATTCCAGGCAGGGCTTAACCTGTTTTCTTTGCCTTACCCTGCTTATGAGTTTTGCCAAGTTGGTTTCACAGTAGGAAAGCTGATTGTTTACACATGTTTAAACGGTTGCTCACTGACCGGACAGTTGGGTGTGCCTTTGGAATAACAAAAGATAAAGAAACTAAAATAAATTTAATTTTATCCATCTTCTGTAGACTGCTGAAAATAAACAACAACAAGATAGAAGCAGAAACACATATACCTCATTGCGCACCATTTTCATAACACAGACACAGAAGCCCTCAAACAGTACAAAGCTATTAACAATGCCACAGTGTCAGCTCATCCAAGTTCTCTCCTGTAACTGACAAAGAACTGCAGTCACGGGAACAACGTGACTGGTTCAGCATCACAGGATAGAACCATTCCTAGGAATATAGCTCCCAAGTTGGGGGTAACAATTTCTTTCAACTATGCCATGTGATTGGGTAACACGCACTTTCTATTTCAATAGAAAGTGATGAGTGTGTTTAACAAACGCTGTCTTTTGTGAATATAGCTTATGTGGGACATCTAATGACATCTAACGGCAAATTTGTGGAAAATAAGCTGAACGAATACATACATAGAGAGAAGTTAAAGATTTTTTATTATATAATACTAGGTTAATCTTAATTTCTAGAATCTGAGTGCCCTTTCTGGTTCACTAGTTAGAAACCAGCACACAGCCGAGTATGTTGGCACATGTCTACAAATCTACCAGCTGGAAGGCTGAGAAAGAAGGTTGGTGAGTTGGAGGCCAGCTGGCTCTATACTGGCTCTATATTCTAGAGCATCCTTAAAAGCATAATAAGACCCTGTTTTTAAAAATAAAAAAAAGAAAATTAGTATACATCAAGGTTATTTAAGCCTTCTATGATTATCAAAGAGAAAATTCTATTATTTAGATATTTTCTGTTTGGAAATATGTTGCCATTTACACCTTGATGTCCTGATCAGGGTTTTCTTCTTTGCTGCCCTCTCATCATAAGATGCAAAGAGCTTACGATGTGTATGGAAGGATCAGCGTTGCCTGGAGACCTGGTAGGAGTAAGCTTCAGAAATCCACGCAGTAAAGTCAGAACTGACAGCGGAGGAAGCAGTCACACGTCCTCATCATTACCTAAGACAAAGCTGAGGCAATCTCATCGCCTAACGAGCCACAAAGGTCTCTTTGCTATCGTAGGCAAATCACAGGATTGACCCTGTCCGGTCATTGCTGATGGATTGGGATTGACAATACTTCTACTCACAACATACAAATAAATGTATACTCAGTAACACATATTTGGCGATGATTATTTTTTGTAAGAACAGTAATAACCCAAACAAGATTTTTTTGGAACACATTAAAAAGTCAATCCCTTATTTTAAAAAAAAAATGAGTTCCAAGATTCCTGAAAGATATTAAGTCTATGGTGCCAGTACATTCCATCTAGTCACCTAGAACTAATCAGATCCAGCAGATACATTTCTTAGTTTATCTTTCTTTTGTTTTGACTATGAACACAAAAAGTTCACTTATTTACTTTAAGTTTTGTGTCACATCTGCAAGGGATCAAAGTTAATGTGAAAAATATCTCCTTCTAATGTAGGTTGTACCGTCAGCGGAGCTGTGTGTGCTGGTGGAGTTTAGTATTTGAACGAAGTCTCATGAGCAAAAGCTGAGGGTGGAGTAAACAAAATCTCTGTTAATAATAAAGCCTAGAAATAATAATGATAGCCAAGAAAATTCAAGTGGAATTGCTTCATAAAGTTTGTCCTACTTGTCCTTAGTTGTCAACCTGACATGCCCCAGATTCATCAGCGAGGAAAGTTCTAATGGAGGAATTGCCTACAGCAGATTAGCCTATGGGCATGTCTAGTTGGGGAGTGGGTAGTCTGGATTAGCAACTGATGTAAGAGAGGCCAACCCACCGTGGGAGGCACCATCCCTAGGCAGGCAGTATTGGGCTGAATAAGAAAGAGAGCCCACAGGAGCGATGGTTCTCAGCAGCCACGATGGGTGTAAAGTCAGTAACAGGGAGAAAAATGAAGATCTCAGATTATCCATGCCTGCTTTCTTTGTATGTAAGTAGCAAGAAAGCCTCTGCTAAAGATGACTTTGCCAGGCATCAATGGGAGGAGAAGCCCTTGGTCCTGTGAAGGCTCAATGCCCCAGAGTAGGGGAAGGCAGAAGTGGGTGGGTGAGGGAACACCCCCATAGGGGAGGGAAGATGGGATATAGGGGTTAGGGGGAAACGGGGAAAGGGGATAACATTTGAAATGTAAATAAAGAAAATATCCAATAAAAATAATTTTAAAAAAGCCTCTGCTAGACATTAAATATTCTTGCTGACACTGGTTTGATAGAAGGAAACAAAACTAAGTCTTTTTTTTTCATGTGCATATATTTTAGGGCAGGGACAGATCAGCTTTGGCTATAAAAAGTCTTTATGGGCCATACATATTATGATGCCCAGCCCTGCTGTTATAATGCAGAAGTTTCTATAAAAAGACAAAGTTTCTATAAGCCATGACTTCATTCTAAGTAAACTTTATTAAAACAGATGGAACAGGGCTGGAGAGATGGCTCAGTGGTTAAGAGCACTGACTGCTCTTCCCGAAGTCCTGAGTTCAATTCCCAGCAACCACGTGGTGACTCACAACCATCTGTAATTGGATCCGATGCCCTCTTCTGGTGTCTGAGGACAGTGGCCATGTACTCGCATACTTAAAATAAATAAATAAATCTTAAAAGAATAAAAAGGAAAAAAAAAAGATGAAACCAGGCATGAAGGAGTGGAGGAGAATGGCAAGGTGCATGGTTGGAATCTCCATACTCTGGCTGTGAGGGAGCACAAGTTCAAGGTGAGCCTTGGCAGGGTTCCATATCAGTCTGGGCTACAATTTCAACTCCCACTTCTACTACTACTATCATAAATAAAATAAAAGGTTTTAAAGAGACAGCCAAAGAATCAGATTCCATTTTGACTGGGTATTTCAGAATCGAATACAAAAAAAAAAAAAAAAAAAAAAAAAGCAAATCAAACAAACAACGGAACAAAATCATGAGTGATTGGTAAGATTTTGAGTTAAACACCATAGTGCCCATGACAAGAACCAGTTTGTATTGGGGCAACAAATAAAAACTGAAGCAGCAGTGCAGATAGATCTCAAGTACAGAGTTGAGCAATGGCCCCAGAGGCATAAAACACAAAAGGCTGAGTTCATTATTCTTCATTTCTGACTGAGAATCCGTGTGTGTGTGTGTGTGTGTGTGTGTGTGTGTGTGTGTGTGTGTGTTTACATTTTGGTTTATGTCCTTTCTATCTTGTTTGGTTTTACTATGAGAGAAGGCCTTTCTTTTAAACTGTTTATTTTTTTATAAAGTGTTTATTTATCCATTCACTTATTTTAATATATTAATATATTAACATGACTCACATAAAGCCATCTTCAGCCGGGCAGTGGTGGCGCACGCCTTTAATCCCAGCACTTGGGAGGCAGAGGCAGGTGGATTTCTGAGTTCGAGGCCAGCCTGGTCTACAGAGTGAGTTCCAGGACAGCCAGGGCTACACAGAGAGGCCCTGTCTCAAAAAAAAAAAAAAAAAAAAATAAGCCCATCTTCATGAAACTTGATGAATAAAATTTGAGTACAAGTCTCAGCCTGTGCCCTTAACCTCTTCCTGAGACAAGGTCTTGCTATGTAGTCTTTTCTAGCCTGATAATTGTGTAAAATAGCCTGGCTTGAACTTCTAGCAGTTTGCCTGTTTCTGCCTCCTGGGTGTTGGGACTGAAGCATCGTCACATTAGACCTATGAGAAGTTCAGTAACTATTTTGGGGGCTGCTGAGGATTGAACCTACAGGCAGAAACCTGCCAGGGAAGCACTTCCCACTGATCTACATCCCAGCTGATTGTGTGTGGTTTTGATGTAAGATATAAAACAGCATGTCTTTATGCTGATAGAAAACTCTAATAGAAAGAGAGAGCAAGTGAGATAGAGCAAAAGCAAGGGATAACTGTAGGAAGTAAGGGCTTCATTCTGAGTAGAGATGAACAAGCAAGACCTAGTACACAAGAGTAGGACTTGACTCTAAGTAAAACATGGGCAAGCATCTCTTGTAATAAACACGAGGTTACATTGATGAGCAAGTTGTTGTGAATGCCTGGGATAGTATGTGGCTTTTCTACAGCTCACCGTTGGAAAGTGATGAGAACCTCTGCCATGTTTACCCTCTAATTTCTATTCTTTATTATCTGCAGACAAAAAATCTCGGTAAGTAGTGTGGGGAGATATGCACCTCTCAGAAATCAATTCCATGGCAGTTTTAAAGGAGGTAAGACATGCAGCATAGAAGGGAGAGGAGTGCATTCCAAGAATAGTAAGTAGATGGTATAACAGCTTTCAGGAATCTCGTGTGACTTGGACACACTCCAACCCAGATCACAGTACTGGAATGAGCTGTACTGTGACTATGAACGGAAGGTAGGCTGTCATCAGAGAAACATAAAAGTTATGAAAAACCTAAATGATATTTAATCAGCAACACTGCCATTCACTGTGAGCTGTAGAAAGGTCTGCAGAACAAATGTAGAAAGTGAAACAGTCTATAATATCTACTCTACCAGCAGATACTGATGAGGAGGTCTCTTGTTCCAGTCTCACTGGGGCAATCTCTGGCTTGTCTCATAACGATATCAGAACACAGGCCAACAAGGCTGATTGTATGCAATCAACTCATGCAATCAAAAACTGTGATAAAAACAATGGCTAGCCAGGAGATAATACGCAGACAGAAATGAGAAACAAAAATTAAACTTCATAATTAAGAGTGGTCAACACATATATAAAAGGAATTTCAAAATTCTAAGACAGTACAAAGAAACATTCACTTAGTGGGATATGAATTCAGACATACTCATACGCAGACAACAGTGACACCTTTTAGGGAAGTATTAACTGTGCCTATTCTGAAATGTTACAACATGCTAGGCTGATACCTAGTGGGTGTAAACTGTTTCAGAGAACGAGGGCAATGGGTCACACTGTCTGTGTTCTTCATACCTACTGGTTGACTCAGGTCTTCTTGAAAGTCAAAGCCTTTATTCTTCAAGAACAATCAACTTTAAGAGCAAAGTTTGTCCAAAGGGATTTCCAACCAGCATTTAATATGTTCTTTTAAACTTACCATCTCACCATCAAACTGCGATTTTCATGTCAATCAGAAATAAACTACCAAAGCACAATGGTATTCATACTCAAGAATAAGACAATACACCTTAACAAAAACACAATTTTGATGGGGGAGCATAGAGAAAGGTGGATATACTTCCCAATGTACATAACATTTAAAACCACAAACTTCCTTATTCCATTTATGGCTGGGTAAGTGGTTCACTGTCGTGATCTTGAGTCAGCCATTCAAAGTCCAGACATTCAACTTCCTTCCAAATAAACAATGACCTAGTAAGAAAACTTGAGAACATAAGAGGACATTTTTTTTTCTCTTCAATCACCAGAGTTAACAGTAACAAATGAATATAAAAGGAAAAAGGGAAAGATTCATAAAGCAAACAAAATGTCATTCCTTATCACAGTGACTACGAATAAATTATTATTTCCTTTGGAAACATAAATTTTGCATTGTTTCCACATGCACACTAGAAGAGCTGAGTAAAGAGTTAAGACTTCTTTCATATAAACCAGTTTCAAAAACTGTGGCCCTAGATCTTGTTGAGAAAGTGTGGCAATAGCCTTTAATTGTATTCTGGCCTGGAGGTCTCAGGCTAGCCTCTAAACTCACAGAGATCCACCTGCATTTGCCTCCCAAGATGCTGGGGTTAAAGGTGTTAGTCACTGTGGTGGTCATATATTTGAATGCTTAGTCACCAGAGAGCAGCACTATTTGAAAGGATTAGAAAAATATAGGGGAGATGCTTGTGGAGAAGGTGTGGCCTTGTTGGAGGAAGTGTGTCATTGGGGGTGAGCTTTGAGGTTTCAAAAGCCAATGTCAAACTGACACCTCTCAGTCTCCCTCACCCTCACCCTCATCCTCACCCTCACCCTCTCCCTCTCCGTCTCTCTCTCCTCCTCCCTCTTCCCCTCTCCCTCTCTTCTTCACTCTTCCCCTCCCCCTCCTTCCCCCCTCCCCAACCCCTCCCCCTCTCCACTTCCCCCTCCTCCCATGTCTCTGCCTGTGGATCAGGATATGACTCTTAGCTACTGCTCTAAGGCCATTCACGCAGTCACGCTTACCCCCATGACGGATAATGGGCTAAACTTCTGAAGCTGCAAACCAGTCCTAATTAAACATTTTCTTTTGTAAGCCTTGCCTTAGTAAGGGTGTCTTTCCACAGCAACAGAACAGTGACTGAGACAGCCATCATACCCAGCCAGTATTGTTTTTCTTTTTAATGTAACTTTTAAAAATTTTATCTTTCTTTCGTATAGTACATCTCTACTGAAATTTCTTTCTCCCTCCCCTCCCCCAGATTCTCCCCTCCATCTTTCCTCTCCCCCAGGTCCACCTGCCTCCTTCTCCCCTCAAGAAAGAACAGGCTTCCTGGGGACATCAACCTAACACAACATAACAAGCTACAATAAGACCAGGCACATACCATCACATTAAGGCTGGACAAGGCAACCCAGTAGGAGGAAAAGGTTCTACAAGTAGGCAAAAGAGTCAATACAATCCTGGGTCCAACGGTTAGCAGTTCCACAAGAACACCGAGCTACTCAGCCATAACATATATGCAGAGAAACTAGGTCAGACCTCTACAGGTTCTGAGCTTTCTGAGTTCTATGAGTCCCTGTTAGTAGATTCTGTGGGCCATGTTCTAGTGTGTCCCTGACCCCTCTGGTTCCTCTGATCCTTCTTTCCCCTCTACCCTCCACTGCAGGATTCCCAGAGCTCTGCCTAATGTTCAGCTGTGGGTCTCTGCATCTGCTTCCATCAGTTGCTGGATGAAGTCTCTCTGGTCTCTTTGATGATGGTTTTCCAGTCCCAGCACACTCTGCAGGCAGGAAAAACTGTAGGTGAAAGATATTATGGTTGGGTTGATGTCCCAGTCTCTCCATCTGAGGCCTTGCCTGGGTATAGAGGATGGCCAGTTCAGGCTCCATGACCCCATTACTAGGGGGGTCTTTGCTAGAGTTTCTCTTGTAGACTTCATGGCATTTCCACTGCACTAGGTTTCCACCTCATCCACAAAATGCACCCCTCCCCCATTTCAGTAACTTCCCCCAGTATTTTCTCCCTTCCTACCCCGGAATGATCCCTTGTGTTCTCAACCCCACTCACTCTCAGTCCACCCAAAATGTTTACTCTATTTCCACTTCCCAGGGAGATCCTTGCATCCCTCTTAAGCCTTCCTTGTTACTTAGCCTCTACAGATCTGTGGACTGTAGCATGATTGTCTTTTACTTTACAGCCAATATCTATTTATAAGTACATAGCATGTTTGCCTTTCTTGGTCTGGGTTACCTCACTCAGGATTATTTTTTTCTAGTTCCATCCATTTGCCTGCGAATTTCATGATGTCATTGTTCTTAACAGATAATACTCCATTGTGTACATGTAGCACATTTTCTTTATCCATTCTTTGGTTGAGGGACACTTAGGTTGTTTCCAGTTTCTGGATATTATGAATAAAGCTGCTATGAACATAGCTGAGCCAGTGTCCCTGTGATAGGATAGAAGGTCCTTTGGGTCTATTGCCCAGGAATGGTACAGATGGATCTTAAGGTAGATTAAATTCCAGTTTTCTGAGAAATCACCATCTTGACTTGCAAAGTCCAGCTGGGGACTTTTAAACATAAAATGGCATTATACTGTATGTCATGAACAGGTCCTCTAGTAGTTGAGACATAAAACGTCATTGTACTGTATGTCATGAATAGGTCCTCTGATAGTTTAAATGTAAAATGTCATTATACTGTGTGTCATGAACAGTTCCTCTGATAGTTTAATCCCCAAACTTTCACCAAATATTTCTTCAACTGCAGTTTTTCTTCAGGAAGCATGACTTAAATTGTTAGGGTTCTACTTATTAAAGAGAAGGAGGGCTGGCCCACCTATCAACGTCTCTACACACTACACTACACACCATCTCATGGAGTCCCACCTAGAAGTACAGGAAGGTCCTCTAGACCCATTCTACTTGCATGGCTATCAGTCACCCTATGGACTAGAGCCAGGCAAACACCCAGGGACCATAGCATCCTCCAAACTACTCCACCAAAGAATGATCTGGCATCCTGTGCCCCACCCACAGGGACAGTGTCCACTCCTACTATATTCACTGCTACCCAAGGACAATTGACAAAACCTGTTGATCTCCCACAAATGTCTAAAGAATGGCAGCAAGAATTTTCTAAGCCAACAGAAGGTTTCCTCCTAGGCTCAGAATTTACACCTATCCCAGGCTGAGCTGAGACAACTTCTGACCTCTTATTTGTATATCAACACAGAGGATATTAAAATTCTAAATGCTGGTGAACTAAATACAGAGGTACCCAATTTTATAAAAGAAACATCATTAGATCTAAAATCACAGATTGATCCTAACACAATTATAGTTGGTGACATCAGTACTACACTTTTGACAATAAAGTCATCCAAACGAATATGAGAGAAACTCTGGAGTTGAATGACATCATAAATCACAGAACTATACCTAGATACAAAAGAATTCACTTTTTGCTCAGCTACCCGTGGAACTTTCTTGAAAATTGAATACATATTAGGATACAAAGTCTCAAAAGATACAGGACAATTGAAATCACATGGTATACCATATATGACCACAACGAAATAGTTTTATATCAACAACAATAGAAACGATAGAAATTATACAAACCTATGGAAGCTATAGAATGAAAATGGGGTCAAAGAAAGAAATCAAGACAGATATTTAAAACTTCCTAGAATTAAATGAAAATTAAAAAAAAAAAAAACATACAAAAATCTAGAGGGCACAATGAAGGCAATCCTAAGAAGAAAGTTTGTAACTCTAAGTGCCTATTTTTAAAAAATGGAAGAATCTCATATGTGGTGGTATGAATGAGAATGGCCCACACAGGCTCATATATTTAAACATTTGGTCCCCAGTAGTGGAACTGTTTGGAAATGATACAAATGTGTGGAATTTTTGGAGGAGGTGTGTCACTGGGGGAGGGTTTTGATGTTTCTAACGCCCATGCCTGTCTCTATTTTCCACTATCTCATTCTGCCTCCTATTTGTGGATCAAAATGTTAGCCCTTAGTTACTGCTCCAGTGTTATGCCTGTCTGCCATATTATGGACATGGACTCTAACCCTCTGAAACTGTAAGCCCAAAATAAACTCTTGCTTCTTCTTCTTCTTCTTTTTTTTTTAATTTTTTTTATTTTTTTTTATTTTTGTTTTTGTTTTTGTTTTTTTGTTTTTCAAGACAGGGTTTCTCTGTATAGCCCTGGCTGTCCTGGAACTCACTCTGTAGACCAGGCTGGCCTCAAACTCAGAAATCTGCCTGCCTCTGCCTCCTAAGTGCTAGGATTAAAGGCGTGCACCACCACCGCCTGGCTAAACTCTTGCTTCAATAAGTTGCCTTGTTCATGGTGTTTTCTTACATAGAGAAGTGACAAAGGCAGCGCTGAGCACAATAATAATAAGATTACAGCACTGAGAACCTATGTAAAACACTGGAGAGATCTTATTCTATGACTTAATGTTGGACTGGAAGGTCTTGAAGAAATGAGAACAAACAATACCCCAAGAGAATAGATAAAACAGATGACAAAGGACAAACCTGAAATTTTCAAAATAGAAAAAAATGATATAAAGAATCAATGAAACACAACTGGTTCCTTGAAAAGAAAAGTACCAAGATTGACAAACTTTGGATCAAATTAGCCAAAAGAAAGAGAGAAGATTTAAATTAATAAAATTAGAAGCAAAAATGGAAATATTGTAACAGATATTGAGGAAACTGGATCATAAAAACATACTTTAAAAGATCTATGTTTTCCCACTTTTATATGTAGCGCTATTCTTATGGTAGGGCACTCATTCAAATGAAATCAAACGTGATTTTATATTTTTAGAAACACATTTAAAGATTCAGGAAGGTTTTCTCCTTTTAGCCGGTAGGCAGGCTGGCAACGGCAGCTCACACCTACAATCCTAGCACTCAGGAGCTTGGGGCTGGAAGACTGTGAAGAGAACCTGGGCTACACAATGAGACACTGTCTCAAACAAGCAACAGACAATGAAAAGGGTAGCATACTGAAATTGCCACTTTCATTTTTAAAGAGGGTTGCTTTTAAAACCGAGAGGGCAACACTGGATCTTTTTAGTTTCCATGAAAAAGAAAATATTATCACTCTTTAGTAATGAAATCTGCTCATCATGCAAGACCCTTCCCTATTGTTCAGTAAATCTATTTAACAGAATGTCTTCGATTATCCTTGCCTCTGTCCTACAAAGAGGCAGGGGTGTTGGTGCCCAGAAAGTGTGAAAATGTTCACTGAACATCTGAGACAGGGATTCCTGCTCCAGCCTCACCACATAACTTTGAGTAAAGATTTCATTTTGTTGACACTCTTTTTCTTTCCTGAAATGGAGTAAGGCAAGAGTGGTGGCTCATGCCTGGCATGCCGGGATTTGAGAGGCTGAGGTAAACTTGATTATTTTAAGTTTGAGGCCGGCCTGTGCTGCACAGTGGTTTCCAGGCCTGCCGATGAGATTGTCTCTCAACTAGCAAAACAGAAGAAACAAAGGAAGGAAAGACAAAGAGAAGGTAAGAAGGAAGGAAGGAAGAAGAGAGTGAGAGATGGAAGGAGAGAAAGGGAAACAAGGAAGAAAATGAGAACTAAATTATTTTCCCCTGATTTACTCAAGGTTGTCATCAATATCAAATGAAGGCATGAAATGAGTTTTTCAAAGCTGAAATCCTCGAGCCACAAGCACATACCCTCAGTGTGGTTCTGGTGCCCACCTGCTTGCACCTCATCCCTGGCCACTGTTGGTGCTGGGATGTGGAGAAGCCTCCCAGCCATCAAGAAGACAGCCTCAGTTCTTCTATGCTCAGTACCACACCCAACCATGACCCTATGGCTGGTGGGGACAAAGATGATGGTTTTGACTGGCGGGTGGCCTTCCTGGAACAAGGTCTCTCATTGAACCTGAAGCTGGGCTGGATGGCTAGTGAGCTCCTAAGATCCACCTGTCTCCCCAACCTCACCCCACCCCTCCCCACACTAGGGAGAATATAAATAACATACTAGTTTTGTATGCAAGCATGCCTGGCCCTGCTGACATTTTTCATGAGTTCTAGGGTTTTTAAAATTATTGCTTTTATTTTTGAGATTATATTATAAACATATCACTTATTCCCTCCCCTCACTTTCCTTCCTTTAAACCCTCCCATGTACCCCTCCTTGCTCTCCTTTAAGTTCATAGCCTCTCTTTTCATTGTCACTATATTACACACATGCATACATACACACATGCATACATACACACATGCATACATACACACACACATACATACACACGCATACATACACACACGCATACATACACACACGCATACATACACACACATACATACACACACGCATACATACACACATACATACATACTACACACATGCATACATACATTGCTTAGACGCATCTTTGAGAGAGAAACGTCAACCTGCAGTGTTAAAATTTAATACTGTGGCTAGGCTCAGAGTTTACTCCAATGTCTTTTGGTGCCCTGTCTCATGTCATGCCATGTCATTTCATGTCATGTCATCTACTCTTTCAATTTAATGACTGTACATGTGGTGCTGGGGATCAAACCCAGAACCTCACACATGTCTTATAAACACGTCTGTCATGGAGCTATAGCCCAAGCCTCTTTCAAGTATCCAACGTAACATGGGAAGTCAATTCACGCCAAACTTTGATGCATTCTATGATTAATCCCCAGACCCCTAACTCATTACATTGAAATCAAATACTTATTTACAAGATGTTGTTTTTTAATTGGTTTGGAAGACTCTCAAAGGAAGAATGTATTCACTGTGACCTTGTTTGAAATTAAGAGCCTTTTAGAATGGAACATCTGACAACTCTTCTTAACACTAAAGTGCTGAGACTTTCTTCTCTGTGAACACAGAAATGCACACACAGCGTGTGCGGTGCCTGAAAACTTCAATGCCGGGAATTTGGTTTTTGCTCTCCTCCCGAGCAAAAGTAACTCAGAAAGCAAAACTCCAGTTAAGCCATGACTGAGAAAGTAAAAATAGTTTGAAGTATGTTTGAAAACTAAATGGAAACATTTAATTAATATTAATTAACATTAATAATATTAATGCCCTAAAATATTTCTTAAATTTTCAAAAATATCTATTTCAACCTTAAAACTGTATCTAACATAAGAATGGAAAGAAAACTGAACAGGAAAACTGGACTTCCTTAGTCTAGCTATTATTTTTTTTTTACTTTTTACTTTAATAAATCTATTATTTTGCTAAATAATGCACTTGCCTATTCTAAGTCCTTCCATATTCTGGGGACAACAATGGCAAAATGAATATTTATGATACTTCATGAATATTTATGATACTTCATGAATATTTATCATACTTCCACTAAGCTGATGTGATCCCTCAAACTGTTATACAAATTGTTCATGCCTCTATATAATAGATACTGTAATCTTCGTTGTACAGATAACAAAACTAGCTTAAAAGATCTGCCACCTAATCCTAAAGCCAGGAATAAAAGAAAATTGAAAGATTTTATTTTGGTTTTGCTTCTTATTTTTTGAAACTGTCTACTTGGGACCAGGCTGACCTACAGCCGCTTTTGTAGATGATGGCTTGAACATCTCACCCCGTGTTCATGAATGTTGAGATTCTAAGTGTGTGCCTCCATTCTCCCAGCTAATGAAGGGATCATGAGGGTGAATGCAAGTCTGTTGACTTAACTAAATGATCTCTTCTTGGCACGGAGTTCATTGTTTCTGGGCAAACATTTGCTTAGACGCATCTTTGAGAGAGAAACGTCAACCTGCAGTGTTAAAATTTAATACTGTGGCTAGGCTCAGAGTTTACTCCAATGTCTTTTGGTGCCCTGTCTCATGTCATGCCATGTCATTTCATGTCATGTCATCTACTCTTTCAATTTAATGACTGTACATGTGGTGCTGGGGATCAAACCCAGAACCTCACACATGTCTTATAAACACGTCTGTCATGGAGCTATAGCCCAAGCCTCTTTCAAGTATCCAACGTAACATGGGAAATCAATTCATGACAAACTTTGATGCATTCCATGATTAATCCCCAGACCCCTAACTCATTACATTGAAATCAAATACTTATTTACAAGATGTTGTTTTTTAATTGGTTTGGGTTTTGTTGTTGTTGTCTGTCTGCCTGTCTGTCTGTTTGTTTGTTTTTTGAGACAGGGTCTTATTAGCTGAGGTTGGCCTCCAAGTGTCTATGTAGCTGAAGATGACTTGAACTCCTTCTGCCTCCACCTTCTGAATGCTAGGATTACAATTTATGCTGTGTTAGTTACCAAAGCCAGGACTTCTACACGTGCTATGACAGCTCTCCTCTGATTGAGCTACATTCCCGGTTTCCAGGTGCACTTCCGAGTTACTAAAGATACAGCAAGGCCCCAATTCTTTTGGCGTTTGTAGTTTAGTAATAAAAAGGTATATCGGTCAATCACTGATTAGATAAGATGTGATGAGCAGATAAAACACCACCTTGCCATGCATATTCTTGGGGTGGATACTGAGAACTGTTACCGGGAAACCATTACATACTTTGTAAAACAGTAAATTACTTTTATGTAGTATGTGGCTGAATGACTAACCTTTGCCCCGTGGATATAAGCAGGAGAGATATAAACAACATTAAGATACCTTCTGAAGAAGAGGGAGCGTTCTTTTCTTTTTTTCAGATGGATGGAGTAGAGGCCTCAGAGATCTGCATTTTACAGATAATGGAGCAAAAAGAAGGAAGGCAAAGTCACTTAGGTCAGAGCTAACCCTGTGTTCCTCACTCTGGATTAAGTTTTGTTGGGAGACAAACTAAAGTCCACCTCGTTGCTGGTTGGTTGTTTCAGTGTGGGTTGAGTCTGTCCCTCACTCACACACAATGTTTCTCTTGACTGATTTCAAGACACTAAGAAAACTGTGTAAGAGATTATCAAGTGGTGCAGTGTAATGTAGGCAGGGTGGTTGGGACAAGGTGTCATGAGGCCTTAATACTGAGCCCTTAACATGTGACACTGTGAACCATGAACTTGGAAGAAGTATGCCAGGTGAATTGGGAAGTGTGTTCCAGGAAATAGGGAACTGTAAAAGGGAAATACCACACAGGATAAGGGAACTATGGCCTTGTGATCAAAATCCATCAAGGAAGTCAAGATGGTTGACTCTGAGAATTTTTCCTGTTATAATTCCTTGACACAGAAATCCTTCCTTCCCTCCAGACCTTGGAGGGGCTGGGCAACTTTGAAGAGACAAACTCTATGGATGTCTTCCAAAGTGTGATCCAGTTGGAAGCCTTGAGCTTCATGGTTCAACCCACCATGACCAATGTTAAACTGTCTTCATCTTACCATTCAAATACTACCTGTTGTTAAAAGTGGCAACAATTCTCACCTTTGCTTACGGGCTGGCTCTGTTGACAGACTCACCACAGGTCTTGTTCTTGATGAGGCCATAATGTTCATTTTTAAAAGGTTTATTCTTCTCTCTCCCCATTAGCCCCCTCTCTCTTTCCCTCCACTCCCTCTCCTCCTCTTCCTTCCCCCACTCTCTGTGTGTGTGTGTACATGTACAAATATGTACATGTCTATGTAGATATCTACAGAGGTCAGAAAATAGTGTCTAATCCTCTGGAGATGGAGTTACAGGCAGTTGTGAGCAACCATGTGGGTGACTGGGACTTGAACCCAGATCCCCTGAAAGATAACAAGTGTTCTTAACTACTGAGCAATCTCTCCAGGGACCCTACTGTTCATTTTTATTATAAATAATTCATCATTTTGCTCTAATTAATATACATCTTTTGCCCCCTCAACTAAGGTATGGAATAAGAAGTACATCTTTAAAAGTTTTAAAATCCATTATGGCTGTGGTATTTTCCAACAGAAAGTGTTCAGTAAAAACATTTTTCAGGCCCAATGAATGAATATTTCATTCAACTATCTCAGAGGCCAGAAATACAATAGAGAGAACCTAATCTCTCCCTGTCCCTCCCTTTCGCCAGGAAGATATGAGTAGCTAAAGTATTTGGTGCTATATATAGTCAGTTGATGTCAGCTGGATGCCAGTCTCTTCAGAAAAGCTCAGTCCCCTGTTTGAGTCAGATCTAGGGACCATGCCGTTCCAGGTTCAAGGATAAAACCCATCAGGCCCAAGTGCCATCATATTCCACCTTCAGCGTCTTCCTCCACAATTGGGATTCACCCCTGCTGAAAATCGCAGCCTGACAGCAAGGTGAGTAGACTGTTTCCTAAAATGTTTTATTAGTCAGTTGGCCCCGGAGGTTGAGTTATATGACTCATAAAAAGATGGTAACCCTTTGCTGTAAAGGGTAGCTCTCGACGCCAACTTAAAATGTACCAAATAGTCTGGCTGAATCTGGCCTCTTCCTCACCCTTAAGAGTTTGCTGGGAGTACTGTCTCCTGATGCTCGTGGGATGACAGCCAGAAGAGAAGCATTGACAGATGAGAAAATTGTGTAAGAAAGAGGGGAGAGAGAGGAGGCTGGACCTCTCACTGTTCCTCAGTGCACAGTGGTCAATGTACTGAAAGGCTGGGTCAGAGACTGTCACCCTCTGCACTGGGACACGGGCTGCTGATGGACGTGTGCATTGTAGACAGACAAGCAGTGTATGTTGGCCTTTCAGTAAAAAGCAATAGCAGATTCTTAGTAATGAAGGGAGTTGTTCTCTTTCAGAAAGGACAATTGTAAGGAATCCTTCACAGTGCCTCAATCATTCCCTTTACTTTCAACAGGGGACAAAAAACTATGCTATCACATAGCGCCATGGTGAAGCAAAGGAAACAGCAAGCATCAGCCATCACAAAGGAAATCCATGGACATGGTATCGCTAAAAGCTCTTCATCGTCTTAATGTAGCATGGCACGGATATAGGTCCTTTCTGATGTTAATATTCTATAGTTTACTTCCTTAAATACTTCCTGTCTACCATAACAAATGTGAGACCCCTGGGGTTGGGGGCTGTAGAAAAGCCTATGGCAATGCATCCTTTCGCAGTCATCCTTTCTCATTTGGAAGCTATTTTCAGATGAACAACTGCTGCAGAAGGAATGAAGCCAGCTGACAGCTGATGTTCTCTCCCTGGGCTTGCCTCTCACTTATCGGTGAACATGATGCTTATTAGTTTTGTTTGCTTATAGATAACGGTCACACAGCCCTAGCTTTTCTTGTTCTATCTTCATTCCTCTTACTCTGCATTACTTGAAACATTCTAAATATGTTCTACCAGCCTTTTAAATTTTTTCAAAACAAACAATTGATTGCATAGGAATTCGTGTTTGGTGTTTAACCCTGATACCAGTATTCACAATTAGTAACTGAGTTACTAACATATAGTGCATGCAAAATCAACTTTTATTAATACTTTCTGAAAAATAAGGTTTTTTTAATGTTGAAACAACTTATTTTTAATGTTTCACAGATGCAAGATATTACTCCGATAATAAATAATATTGTTATTATTTTAAAATCCTAGTAAACAGTGCTGGAAGGCCTTTTATTTTACTTGCTAAGAAGGCAATTCATTTCGTTCATGAATAAAGATTAGCAGACTGTTACATTTCTAGTTTAATATCCAGACCCATTTTAGGGCTGATCTGACCAGTTCCAGATGTTTGTGGAATTTATGGGGTGTCCCCTTCTCCTTTTGTTATGCTGGCCACACGTGGAGCCTTGCACCATGAAAATATTCACATGTAGAGGCATGAAACCTTGTGAGGCATCTGGAAACCAGGATGAGTGTAGTATTTCACATCATCTTTTCCATAAAGCAAGCTGTTCTACCAATCAAAGTGTCTTACATACCGGCCACATACCACAGTCGTGTTGAAAGGGTACGGCTCAGCTGTGATCTCTTTGCTGTCAAAACATCGTGCTGGCTTCTGCTTGCTTCTCAGGCTTTACTTTCATGACAAATTCATTTAGAATAAAATGAGAATAAGTCTGCCCTAGCTACCAGACTGCATCAATCCAAGGTTTCGAACATTGTGCTTTTTTTTTTTTTTTTAATTTGCAAGCATCTTTGTGTATCTCACTGTGGGTAATTTATTTGAAATAGTTTCTGTAGCTTTTCTAGTCAAAATGTGGCAAACATTAAGTTTGAGACTCAAGTGTTTACAGTAAAATTAGGCTTTGGATAAGTCACTTTCCGATTACATCATCATCATAATTGTCTTAGGCTACACCACCCTGAACATAAGTGATCCCATATAATTATATCATAATCATAATTATCTGAATCCACTTAATATACTCTCACTCTAACTTAACTGTTAGATTCTACTCTGCATTTCCCTTGAGAGTAAAATCTCATTAATTTTTATAAATATAACCATTGAAAGTTTTATATTTAGAAAGTATAAAATATACAACTATATATCAATGGGGAACACTACAATCTCCCCACCAGAAAGTCTTGGCCATGTGAAGACTTCCCCTACAACACTGGATGAACTCCAGGCCAGGTAGAAGGAGCCCCAGACTTTATGATGCTCTATATTGTAGATAGGCTGGATAGTCATACTCATCTGAGACAAAACAACTATAGTGTATTATGAAGCAAGACAAATATTTAATTTATTTCTCTTATTTATGTTGGACTCTTGCAAGGAACTTAACTATTTGAGCTGCGAGGAATAGAAAACTCTGCAGGAGGGAAATGCCATCTTCTCTAGGGATGAAGGAATGAGATATGGACTTCAGAGAAACATTAATGCTGGGGATGAGTCTTTATATTTAAAACATCTTGCAGCTGTAAAAACACCAGAATAGTTTAGTATGATATACGATAGAGTTCCGATCTTTATGTTAAGACTAAGTCGTCTTCTTACACATAAGAATGACATTAAGTCTTACAACTCACACGTTATTATCACACTCCGCAACCATCTAACCTGGAGGGAAGACAGAATGAGCCAAGTGCCCTTCATGAAGTGGATAGTCACCACAGTTCTTGTGGGGCTGAGACCACAGCTGGGGAGACTTTGAGATGAGTAGGGAAATAGAAGAGAGAAAGTTTCACTCTAGATCACTCTTGTTATCAGAAGGACAAACTGCCTGAAAGAATCACTGAAAAATTCTATCCATATAGACAACAGTGTTAACTATACAGAATGAGTTTTTTAAAACCCTAGTCTCTGTTTACTAGACACATGTTATTGTTCATTATGGACCCATAGTAATTTGATGTCACACTATACACCAAAAGTGAATATATCACATGCCCAACAAAGAGCTGATTAAAGTATCTAGAGCCTGCCAGATGGCTCTGGGGGGCCAAGCCTGGGGACCTGACTTTAATCTCTGGAATCCACATGGTGGATGGAAGGCAAGAACAAACTCCCAGAAGTACACACACACACACACACACACACACACACACACACACACACACAGAGAGAGAGACAGAGACAGAGAGACAGAGACAGAGACAGAGACAGAGACAGAAACAGAGACACAGAGAGTTAATAAACAGATAAATGTTAAAGAAAAAAGTATTTCCTATTACTTTTGAAGGCTGTCTGCCCAGATTAGCCTCATCACTGAAAAGCACTATCATTGTACTGGTACTAGAGGAACAGATGGGGAAGTGGTATTGTGTTACTGTTGTAACAAAAACCTTTGTACTTCATACAACAGCATGTCAGCATGTCAGCCACAGTTGAAAACATCTAAAAAGTGCTCTGACTCAAGACTGAAGATATATATATATATATTAGTTGTGAGGACAAGTAAAGACAGCCCATAATAGTCCCTGACCCATATGCCCTGGGCGGTTTACTGTACATGTTTCCAGCATGAAATGTGATCCTTGTTCGCTCAAGAACGCATTTCCCACTTGAGGACTAAACACAGAGGGGTAGGAATAAGAGGCGAAGGATACGTGACAAAGGAAGAGATGAAGCCATCAGAATGGATTCAGGACAAGCACTCTACAATATGGTCGGGAACAGAATTGAGAGTTAAAACAACCACAAGATGAACTGGGAGTGAGATTTTCCTTACTTGTAAACATGAGTGTTCCCAGTAGCTCAGAATAAGAGCTGCAGCATAGAAAAGGGGACCAAAATGTGTCACGTGCCTCAGGGTAGCTTTTCCTCCTACACTACAGGAGGGCTTTGTTGCCTTATGCTTTTTGGATTATTGTCTTTCTCTTTATGACTGGTGGACAGCTTTCCCTGGCATGCTGAAGAGAATCAGGAAGGTTATTTTTGTAGTTTCAGGGAAAGAGTGCTTTGTGCTCTGAAATCTGAAGGCCCTGGCTGTGGAGAGAGTTGGTTTGTCTGTGCACTGAATTCTGAAATTCCATTTTTCCATCCACTGAGCTGCCTGAAGGCTGGAATGGCTATGTCCATTTCTCCATCAGTGAATGATAGAATTGATGGAAATTGCAAGGATTCTTTGAAAAAGTATAGAGCACAAGAACTAGAATTTCAGATGAAAGCTTAGGCCATGATTGATTTTTTTTTCTTTTTTTTTTTTTTACTTTTCCCATCAACCAAAACCTCAGTATCAAAATGATGGGGAGAACAATACAGTGTGTGGATTTTTGATATTTTTTTTAACTTTTCACATTAGCACTATTATAAGCTCAAGAAAATAATAGAGTGTGCTCTCTTTTGAAAAATAGTGTGTAGTCACCCATTGGGGCTTTGGAGTTTCTAAGCCCCCAACCTTACCGGGCCTTTAAGAGAACTACACTGAACTCTGTTTCACACTCAACACCGCCTTGGGTTTCTCCAGAGCCTTCTCACTGTGACAGGCCCTTTTCCAACACACTTCAGGCTCAATGATTCCATTGTGCAACTCAAAACATTGATAATAGAGTTTCCTAAATATGTATAGATCTTCACAGCTAATCAGACACTAAGGCTTTGTAAGAACTATTAACACTTAAATAAGGCATGGGTGGTGATGCCCATCTTCAATCCCAGCACTGGGGAGGCAGAGGCAGGTGAATCTCTGTGAGTTCAAGGCCAGCTGTGTCTATCTAGTAAGTTCTAGGCTAGCCAGATCTGTACTGTGGGACCCCGTCTCAAAAACAAACAAAAACCCAAACAAAGCAACAACATGCCCTCACACTGATACAAAGATATCTGAATAGCAATACAAATGATCTCATATAGGTTTCAAATGCATCTTCAATTAGAAAACATTTTCAGTAAAGTTTTATTCATTTACTAATTAGGAATTTTTCAAGCATTCTTCAAGATCACAGGCCAGACGATAGTGCTTTATGTTATAGATAATATATGGCTTACAGTATATAAGAATACAGATTTTGTGAGTTATCATTTGTAGAAGAAGTCCTTTGCAAGTGCAGAAAAGCATCTCTTTGAATCAGTAAGACCACCGTAAGTAAATCCGCTTTAGCTGGCTCTCTCCTATTCTATTAAGATTGCATTGCCTGGCAGTCACGAGGAAGCGAGCTTAGATCTTTGGTCATACTACAATTGTTTGTAAGTGGATTAAATTCCTGGATCTGATTGCAGTTCTATATCACTATAAATGACAGCTGTAGGAAAGTATGCCTAGCAATTTTATTTTCAATGGATGAGCTAATGCCTCCAAGACAACCTTCTAAGTCATGAGGGTGAGAGTGTGTATCATTTACGGGGCCCTGAGATGAAAAACACCATTAGGACCCAGTGTGGGCATTACACTAAATGACAGGGGACACCTGAACTTGGAATCTGTGTGCATAGGAGCAGGCAGCACTCTCTGCTGAGAGGTTTGAGTTAGAGCAATGAGGGTGGCCATTCCAGGGTGGCCGTTCCTTGGAATCTCAGCTCATACACCGTTCTGAAACTTTTGCTTGTGTGACATCTCGTGAACTTACCTTTAAAAGGGAGGGGAAGGAAACGTTGAGGATTCAGCTTGTCTTTTGTTGTTTGCTTATGCAAAGGATGTTGTCTTGATGTCTCCTGACACATTGATGGATTTGATGCTGTGGTTGGTACTATCACAGAGGCTCTAATGAAGTGTGGGGAGAAACGAGCAATAGCACAATGTCACATATGTACTCATAAAGCAATGACAAAGCAAGACCATAGTATTTTCAGATTTTCCTCCTGTAGCTACA
The DNA here is from genome assembly GCA_030674055.1 of Rhabdomys pumilio. NCBI lineage: Eukaryota > Metazoa > Chordata > Mammalia > Rodentia > Muridae > Rhabdomys > Rhabdomys pumilio. The sequence continues at coordinate 33,572,381 of JANHMN010000001.1, forward strand.
ATAGATAGGAATAACCTCAAGGCTACAGAGATAATAGCAAATGTATCAGGCAACCGTTTGAACAGTTATTGCTGTTTTTACTATGACTTGTCTATTACAGTTATAGAACTGTCTGTTTTTTAAGGATGATCTCACTGTTGTAGCTCAGGCTGGCCTTCTACTTATAATCCTTATGCCTCTGTCTGCTGAGTGATACGATGCACAGCTAGAAGTTCTTTTCATTCATTCATTCATTCATTCATTCATTCATTCATTCATGTCCTAGCACATCACTTTGTTTCTTATGCAATGCTTCTGAGCTTAACCATCCAGCTGTTCACTCACTCAAAACCACTGTGGAGAGGGAAAAGGGGGAAAGTTAGGATGGAGACAATACAGATTGGCATGTAACGAATAAGTTGACCTGGTGAAACTTTTCTGTTTCTTGTTGCAGTGTTCTTGGGGCATAAATTCACAAGCAGCACTGGACTGTATCCACGGATAATTTTTTTGTATGCCCCTCCATTGAGGACTGATAAGTTTTTGTAGCTGTGGGTGCACATTTGTCCCTTGTGCAGCTTGTAGTGAGTTGCTAAAGAGGCACAATCATTTCTTGTGAGCCCAATGAATCTATAGTTAAGAGCAAAAAACTTTCTTTTTCCAAATACCTCACCTATGCCTAATTAACATGGACCTCACTAGGGGGTTTTCTACATTAGCTTTCCTCATTCTTGTCTGTGATTCTATGTAGCACAAATTTTGTTCTTCTATTATCATGTATGTGTAGAGAAAATAGCTACATGAGTTAGCACATGCTTGGTTGAAAATAAGAGAAAGTAGCTAGGTAAACAATAAAGGACATTTAGTGGTTTCCTTCTCTGAAAAGGTCAGAGGTGACCTGTGAGGCCTCGTCTGGAGGCCTCTACATAAAGCCAGAGCAAAACCCCTGCATGACTCCCTTGGCTTTACCCTGTTCTGCTGTCATTCTACCATGGTCTCTTGTGCTCCAGTACACACTCCTCAAAGCTTAATTGTCATAGCTAATTTGTCACATCATCTATGGCTTCTGTCTTATTCAGAAAAAATAAGTATTTGTTTGCCTAACAGTCGGTTTTCCTCCTTACGTACTTAATAAAACTTTTCAGTGGCAAAGAGACTCTGCATTCTACAGAAGTACATTCCTGATTCTAAAAGCACTTGGAGGTGATGGGCATGGTGAAATACACCTACAAGCTCAGAGCCTGAGAAGGCTGGCGCAGGAGTAGTGTCATTGGTTGGAAGCTGGTGTGGGCTACAAACCAGCCTGAAAGTAAAATCCAAACAAAAGAAAAAAGTAGAATTTTATCTCTGTTGGCTTCCAGTAAAGCTCTTTAGAATTTTTTGAGATAGAAAATAATGACTTTTTTTTTTTTTGAGTTTTTTGGTCATTTGTTTTGAGACAGAATGTCAGAATGTAACACGGGTTGACATGGAACTTACTCTGTAACTCAGGCTGGCCAGGAACTCACAATTGTTCTATGTCCACTTCTAGCTTCTGGGACTATGGGCAAGCATACACACTCTCAGCTAAAATAACACTCATTACAAATTTTTTCTATAATTACAATATAAGGTACATAAAAATTAAAACCAAATGAAAATTTAAAATATTATTATTATTATTATTATTATTATTATTATTATTATTATTAAAGAATCGTGATTCAGTACTTCAGAGATACAGTGGAAGCATTAGTAATTATACATCAATTTTAGTGCAAGGGTTCACAAGAATGGCCTTTGAGCTGGTTGGAAAAAATATCCACTTCATTTTTCTTCCTGTCCCTTTATGCAGGTTGCTTGGTGCTAGCTACCAAAAGAATGATATTTATCCAAAACTAGATAGTGGAGTTGGAGAGAGCATGTAATAGACAAATTCATAACAGGCAAGACTCAAACTGATGAATACAAATGTGAAGAGAAAAGCAAAACTTAGTGTAAAAGTGAAGCAGCCCTGTTTGAAGTTAGTAATTGGAAAACCAAAACAGTACGGAGACCATCACAGCTAACTTTTATTAATTCTTTCTATATGCCTGATAGCTTGCTCAATAGCTTATATGAAATATTTTATGTACTTAAATACCATTTAATAACCACTCTTTGCAATAGTTATCATTCTCGTTATTAGCAGCTGAACACTAGCGAGGAAGACATGGAGGTTTAGACAAAATAAACAACCTTTGTGATCATGCAGTGCCAAAATGACATCCTCAGATGCCCCCCAAGGATAGCCGACTGAGGCACATGTCGATAACTTACTGTAATACAGGGCAGGAGACAAACCACAGAACTTAGCCAAGTGTGTGAAAGTGCTTCCTTTTGGATTCTCATGGATGCAAATGTGTCTTACAGATGTCGACGGCATGGACCTGGGCAAAAAAGTTAGCATCCCCAGAGACATCATGATAGAAGAATTGTCCCATTTCAGTAATCGTGGTGCCAGACTGTTTAAGATGCGTCAAAGAAGATCTGACAAATACACCTTTGAAAATTTCCAGTATGAATCTAAAGCACAAATAAATGTAGGTACTACCGGACCGTGAGTACATACGTGAATGGACAGCATTCCTAAGTGGAAACGTGTTACCAGGCTCCCAAACAAGTTGATCCGCATATTTTCTTTCAGTTTAATTCTATTAGACCCTTTTAGTCAGGATGATGAATAGCTTAGGTGCCTAATAAAGGAAGCATTATGTATGACATGAGAAGGCTTTTCTGTTCAATAGGACATTGTGAGACGTAGATTTGGCACTGAGGATGTGGCCTGTTCTGCTAGGAGGATGGGAGTGAGAAGGGAGAAGTGGTACCAAATGTTTCCAAGTCTTATCACCTACACTTAATGGAATGTTTGTAGTGGAAACACTCCCAAAGCACACAGAGGTCTGCAAAGCAAGGATAAGAGTTATGTTTGCTGGGTACATCTTGGCCTTGTAAACGCTGAGAACAGCAAATGCCGTCAGTCTTGATTCTAAGTATTTCTTTTATATGGTGATGGCCAAGCCATCATGCACCTAATTCTTTGGGACAACAAACACCAAAACCTTAACATTTCCAATTATATTTTATAGCTGGGTGTGGTGGTGGGCTCCTGTAATCTCAGCACTCTGAAGGCAGAGGTAGAAGGATCACTCACAAGTTTGAGGCCAGCCTGGGCAAGGCAGGGAGTTCCAAGCCAGCCAAGACTGCAGAGTGAAACCTGGTCTCAAACTATCAAAAATTAGATTTTTACATCTGTTACCATCACATTTATTCAAACAGTTATTGAGAGAAACTGTAGATAAGAAAGCTAGTTAATAAAAGATGATAACCAGTTAAGGTAAATTAGTTTGTTTGTTTTTATTACTTGTGTATTTCTTTGTTATACTTACTAACAGTTAAATGAAAAAAATTAAGATAGGGTGTTTCTACATAGCCCTGGCTGGCCTGAAACTCTCTGTGTAGACCAAGCTGATCTTGAACTCACAGAGATCTGCTTACCTCTTCTACCCAAGGCCTGGAATTAAAGGCCTGCCACCGTGCCAGGCTTAAATTAAGATCTTTTGAAAGCTGGGGTTTGAATGTACTGGTTGAGTCCTTGCCTGACTTGCTCAAACCCTAGAACTACAGTCAACCAAACAACAACCATGGCTTATATCTAGTTTTAATTATGAATTCGGTTAGACATATAAAGTCACACTCAATTACAATATTTTCATTTGGGAAGGATAAGTATTATTTTTACCTGAAATCATGTGTAAAATATATGATGTTATTTTAGCCTGTTATTATCCACAATATCCTCTCCTTAGAAAATATCTGTGGCTAGTACAGTATGATCTGAAAATAATCCCTATTTACCGGATGGTCTGTTATGTAATGACATTCATGAAGGACTAACAACAAAGATGACATTTTATGAAGTAATACAAAATAGGTGGATTAAGGAAAGCCTTGCAAAACCACCTGCATGTTCAGACCTCTCAGTAAATGAATAATGCCTGCTTGCATGGCTCCCACAGACACTACAAACACTAACAGTGTAACTACGGTTCTGAAGAAGGCAGTGGTTCTCAACCTTCCAATCTCTGCGACTCCTTAAAACAGTTCCTCATATTGTAGTGACCCCAACCATAAAGTTATTTTTATTGCTACTTTATAATTGTAATTTTGCTACTGTCATGAATCGTAATGTAAATATGTGATATGTGGTACTAGTCTTAGGTGACCACTGTGAAAGAGTCATTTGACCCCAAAGGGGTCCCAACCCACAGGTTGATAACTACTGGTGTATGGCATTAAAACTGCCCTCGTGAACATAACATTCTCTCATGATCTCACGTATCTGTTTTCATTTATAATAAATATATGAAGATATGACTTGAGATTGTTTACTATTCTAAGAAAATTGGGCATGAAATAATTAATAGAATCCCAAACAGTCAAACCAAACAATATAATGCCGCTAAACAACTCAGAGCAGTATATACCAATAAAGATTGTAAAGGCAGAGATTACTTGGTCTTTTAATGTTGCATGCCTTTATCATCTCTGGACAAAAATAAATGCATTTATTTGCCTTTAAATTTCCAACATAGTACCTACAACATAATGGGCGTTCACTAAATATTTCCCAAAATTAATTGACAGGAATAGGAATTCTTCTTTTTTAAAAAATCCCTGTCATGTTAACAATGTTCCAAATTGCAGTGACTGGGTTGTCATACTCCTGACAGAGTGTGGCTCATACATGCTGTCCTTCCTCATATCCCAGGCATATGTTAATACTAAAATCATGTCACAAAGAGGTTGTGCCACAGGGGACACCTTAGAGAAGATTTAAGTCCCCATATTTTACAGTTAAAATAAAAAAGAAACTAAGAAAGGCAAAGTAATTTGTAAATTAAGCCATCATATTGTTAGGAAGGTGGGACCGAACAGTTTCCTCTTAGTGCATACTGAGCCGACCTAATTAATGATCCGTTTCTAAAGAGTACTTTTATTTTTCCACATCCATTGAGCTACAGACTCTTAATTACTTATCTGTACAGTTCCTATTTTATTACATTGCTTAGTATCTCATATAGATGATAACATGGGTCAAATCCCCAATTATCCATTTCAGTATCTCAACTGTTAAGTAACATTGTCTATTTTCTTTGTTTGTTTGGTTGGGTTTTTTGTTTTGTTTTGTGTTGAGACAGTCTTATGCACGCCACACTGTCCCTCAACTAGCTCTGCAGTCATGGTTGGCCTTGAACTCCTGACTCTCTTGTGTATTGTGACTACAGGCATACACTAAAATAAAAATGTAGATACAGCTTTGAGCTTAATCTACTTCTAAGGGGCACTGGCAAATTCAAGTTTCGTATATTTTGCATGGAATAAATAATATTAACAACAAACGGATGAGTTCTCCAAAAGAATGGTTGCCTGCTATGTGAACCAGTTTTAAAGTCCTGGTTGATAAAGTTGCTTATGTCTTAAATAAAAGGCAAAACAAAAAGAAAGAAAGAAAGAAGAAAAAGAATAAATTGGTGAAGTAAACATTCAAGATAAAATAAAAATGTAAGAGAAATTAATGATAATTATAATCCTCTTCTACAAATCACTGTTACTGTATACTGGGCTGTTCGCAGTCTCTCAGCTGTCGAGGGGAATTGTACTATAAAAGAACATTCCCCCAGGGAAATGCACACCAACCGTTTACCTAATAGCAAAGGGTCAGCCCCGAACACACATGTACAAGTAACATTATACAGCAGGTTGTATTTAGGTACTGAAGAATACATGTGACCATATGTGTATATGTGATGTATGCAACAACAGTTCATTAAAAAAAAGAAGCCATGGGTTTGAAGGACAGCAAATAGGGCCTTATGGGAGGGCTTGAAGGGAGGAGAGAGAAGGAGGAAATGACATGATTATAGTATAATCTCAAAAAATAAAGGAAATAATTTAAAAACCAAAAGACTAAAAGAAAGCACACATTTGCAAACGTACTGAGACATTTAGTTTCCTCACAAAACAGTTCAGTGTGTCACGATTTTAGAATGCCACATTCCACTTTCTCCAAAATACATGTTATTCTATCAAAATAAAAACATCTGATTTTTTTTAAAGCAAACAATTCTTAAATAAGACTAAACAATGTATATTGAAAATCTTAATACATATTTATTATGTTTTGTTTAAAAACCATTTCTTTATACTTGGGACAAAGTTTACAACAAATCTCTTTATTTTTATTTCTACAGAAATCGTGCAATTGAATATTTGTTTTAACTTGTATGTTTTGAGCCTATAAGACACTGGTTTCATTTTCTTTATGGTTAACCTCACTAAATGAAAAACCACATTTTCGTTTGTCTTTTCAACCTTTCTGACAGGAAACACAGATGGTGAACACTATAATTTAAAGCTTATGCCACAACCAGTCATCACCCGAACATCACAGGGCTTTGTTTGTACACTAAACAATGATAAGACAAGTCTTGGGGCCTTCCTGCTAATGACTAACCAAGAGCTGATGCTCCTGTTCACTCTAAGCCTCAGGAGATGGCATGCTTCCTAAAATGAATGTGGGTAGGATTACCTGTTCCCATAGGTGAAATTCGTACCGTAGACATCTTCCAGAAACATAACAAACAGTGATTCTTTATCCATGATGCTTTGAACCTTCCACATTTGTCTCAACAGCCTTTCAATTTATAACTGAAGTTGGTGAAATATGAATACAGTAAATTCAGTAAAATACTTTGAGGTACACTCAAAGTGTAAAACATTAAATTATATATGTGTGCAAAATGCTTTATATTTAGTAATTATTTAAAATGGCCTTTAAGACTTTTTAGAAACAGAGTTTCACTGTGTAGTCCTGGCTGGCCTGGAACTCACTGTGTAGACCAGAGTGGCCTCAAACTCACAGAGGTCCACCTGTGTTTGCCTTTCAAGTGCTGGCATTAATGATCGGCACCACTACACCTGGCTAAAATAGTCCTTATGTATAACTACAGAAAAAAATTGCCTAACTAGATTCAAAAAGACTATTAACCTTGGGGAACTCACTATGCTATGAATGTGGTAACAAATGTAACAAATATCTGACAAGAACAAATAAGAGAGACCATAAAAGAACGGTGCAGATGTAGTTGGAGTGCTGAGATAAGGCAGATGTGGTGGCATTTCTGCTATGATACATTAGAAAGAAGGAGGAAATTGAAGGTGGACATGGCGAGTTTAGGATTTGGCTTGATAGAAAACAGAGGGAGCTCACTGCAAGTAGATGAAGCAGCAATCATAAAATAACGAGCAGTAAAGAACCAGGAATATGTGAGATCAGATCTTGGAAATGTGCTGAAAGGGTAAGAGGCAAGTCCAAGATCTTAATAGCTGGACATGAGTTTGAACAGTATCCAACATGAGATAAGGAGGCATTTCTAGAGGTTGGAGTCATATAGACATAGGCGCATTAGTGTTCCAACTGACTACAAGAGAAGTGCATGATGGGAAATGAACAGAAGGTAGACGTCTATATGACAAAAATGAGGAGGGTTGTTGACTCAGCAGTCAAGAGCACTTGCTGCTCTTGCAGATGACCTATGTTTAATTCCCAGCAACCACATGGCAGCCCACAACTGCCTGTAACTCCTGGTCGAGAGGATTCAAACCCTTTTTCTGTCCTCTTTAGACAGCCATCACTCACATGTACATACCCATACACAGGTACACATGCATGTAATTAAAAATAAAATAAGTTTTGAAAGTGAAATAAGTAAGGAAGATACACCTATGTTGAAGACTAAAGTGGTAAAGAAAGACAAGGTTTAGGAAGGTTATGATCAAAAGAAATTAGCTGGATTTGATGATTTATTCACTAAATATTCAGCAAATACTCACAGAATAATTACATTATATAAACCTTTGTAAAAAAAAAAAAACAAGCATTCAGTTAGATTCAAAGCAAATGTGTACATGTGAAGATGGCCAAGTGTGGAAGGGACAAACAGTGCAGTTTGTAGGCCAAGGGCTTTCTAAAGCTTTGATAGCTAGTCCTCAGGAAGACTTCCAGGTCAGATCCAACTCTAACCTCTAAGTCTTGTGTCCAAAGTGTGTGGTGCCTAAGGGTCAGCTCATTCAGTATAATATTTTGGAATTCCATTAGTTACCTTCAAAACTCATGATTTCATTTTTCTTTATAATTAAGTAATATTTCAGTGTGTGTGTGTGTGTGTGTGTGTGTGTGTGTGTGTGTGTGTGTACGTTGATCAACTGAGTGGGGAGGAAACCCATGAGTGGGGAGAAAACCCACAGAGTGGGAATCTTTGCCACAGAGTGGGAATCTTTGCCACAGAGTGGGAATCTTTGCCAGCTATACATCTGAAATCAGATTAAGACCCAAAATATACAAAGAACTCAAAACAGAGTCAAGAAAACAAATGACCTGTTTTTTTTGTTGTTGTTGTTGTTTTTGTTTTTGTTTTTAAATAGGTTATGGTTCTGAACAGAGAGTTCTCAGAAGAACAAATCAAAATAGCTAAAATATAGCTATAAAGGTGTTCAACATTCTTAGAAACCAGGGAAATGTGCGTTAAAAATACTTTGAGATTTCATCCTAACCGAGTCAGAATGGCTAAGATCAAGAAAACTACTGATAGCACATGCTGCTGAGGATGTGGGAGGGGGATGTAGAAGTTAAGCCCTGGTTCTTCCTCTCAGCCCCATGCTCTCAGAAATAAGACACAGACTCAAAATGTATTGACAGATATCTTGGCCATATGGCTAGGCTCTTCTCCGACTAGATATAATTTAAAATAGTCCATTTATTCTAGCCTACATTCTACCATGTGGCCAGTTACCTGTGCTCAGGTACCATGTGTCTGCCTTGTCACATCTTTTCGGTGACTCTCCCACCTTCTCTCTCCAGAATTCTTTTTCCTCCTGGATGTCCCACCCCTGTATCCTGCCTAGATCACAGGCTATAGGCTTTTTAGTTGACGGATGATGCATTCATACAATACACAAGATATTCTCTCTACAAGGGAACACTCACTCACAGTTAGTCAGGTTGAAAATTGGAGCAGCCACAATGAACATCATTATCAAGAATTCTCACCAAGCTAAAATTAGAATTACCAGAAGACCCAGCTGTACCACTCCTTGTCATATGCCCAAAGGACTGACTCAACGAATACTTTCTTAGTTAAGTTCATTTCTGGTCTATTCACAATAGCTAGGAAAATGGAAACAAACTGAAAGTTTTAAAGGTGTTATTCTGTTGCCATAGAGACAATCCTAAATTATAAGACTACAACACGTTCACTTAAAACTTAAAGAAGAAGTATCTCTTTTCAGAATTTTATTTTCTTTTTAAAAAAATTACGTTCTTTAAGTCTATGTAGCTAAATGCATGTAGCTTTTCCGTTTATAAGTATGGTATGTATGACAGCTGTTCAGTTGCTATAGAATTTGAAAATTTCCTGAATTCTAATGAATCTAAAACTTAAGTATAAAATACAACACTAATATAATAAACTATCAGCCAAAGAGGGTCATAAAACCCTCATTGAAACATTACAGGGTATTAGTTACCTTCTAGACCTGCACAGTAAGATCTTATGGCTGAAGACACCATATGCTTGAGTCATATAGAACATGGAGGAATCTAGCTGGTTAGTCAACTGGAATCTTTGTCCCTACTGCCTGCCTTTTATAATGCTGAAAGGTGCTATGCAAACTAACTGAGGAGAAAAGTCAACATAAATGACAGCCAGATGAGACCCTTGCAAAATATATTAATGAGTGGCCCAGCAAGACATACCCACGGATGTGATGCAACAGAGGCAGAAATTTTTTGAAAGTAATCAACCACTTTTTCATTGGATTTAAGATTTGCTTCGAGAGAGATGGAACCTATCCATATATGATACTGTCGATAGAGCCAAGAACTTGTGGCTACAAAGGTCATGGGTCCTAGGGGAAATTTTACTACTATAATTTGCTAAAAGACATAGCATTAAAATGATTCCTAGTGACTTGTTGCTCTAGCCATCAGTGCAGTCCTCGGGCCTCATGAGAGAAGCTTCTTCTTGCTGTAGGTGGCAATTGGCATAGAGACTCCAACGTGCAGAGAGATAAAAGACTTCAGATGGCTCAGCCCTACATGGGACATTTATATCACACCCTCGTATCAAGGCTCAGAAACCATTGTTGACAAGATGGTGGAAAGAGTCTCACAGCCAGATGTAGTGGATGGCTTTAAGGAAACAATGTTTGTTGGACACAGCAAGGCAGCTGCACATTTAAACTCAGCAGTTTTGATAGCTTGTACACAAACCTGAGAAAAGTCAAGCCAAACAAAACCTCAGCATGGAACTGGGGAGGTGGGCATGAGGTCCTGACCCTAGCTTGAGCTCTTGGTATTTGATTGCTGCAGTTTCTTTAATAATGTGACACCTGGTCACACTCCATGGCAGGCCCCACACCCAGGAGTAGTTGGCTAATACATATTGGACTCAATGGGGGAAGGTGGCAGGGCATAAAGTCTAAAGAAGTTAGAAAGGATCTTGGAAGAGTTAGGGGAGAGAGCTAAATGCAAGCAAAACACACTATAAAATTCTCAAAAAAATTAACAAAAGACATTATTTTTTAAAGAATCTTTAGGTCAAATGCTTGGTCAATATGCTTTCTTTTATTATATTGGTAAATATTTTTAAATTAAGCATATTTCTCATGGTGAGGTTATGGATAGAAATCAAATAAATCGAGGGGAAGCTCTACAGTGCCTTGTACACAGCATTACCCGATTAATTTAGTTTTGTTGTTGTTCAGTGGACTATAGGCTGATATACACGAAACTTCTCATTGAACTGCTCAACTCTATTACCTTGTAAATTACTGCGGTCCTGAGTGACAATATGGTAGCATTATGTTTACTTTCTCTATATACAAATGGGGGCTTACATGACTCTTACTGTGCCTAATAGTTTAAATTTACTTTTGAAAACACAGCACAATATTGCCATGCAGAATGGGAGAATTGATGGAAGCAACCTGGAAGGTGGCTCACAGCAAGGTCCCTCAACTCCTCCCAACACTCCAGATCCACGAAGCCCCCCAAATCCAGAGAACATTGCACCAGGTAACTAACCACCTTCAAATGCAACAGTAACATTTCTCTGTATTTAAAAAATACTACTCCTTTGAGGTTTCATTAAATGGTATTTTGTTCATAAGTTTAGAATAAATGTAACATTTAAGTTTAAAATAATTATTTAAAATATTTACAATAGTTATATATTGTTTCAGATGGTTCATGCAATTCCTTTTAACAGTTTTTATTTATTTATCCTTTTTAAAATAATTATTTCTGACTCTAATGTAAAATAACAAAAGGGCACATTTAAAAATAATAGTCTTACTTAAATAAATGTAAATTATAGTCAAGGAAAAAATAATATGATTTGCAAAAGCAAATCATTAAAATAATAAAAGGAATACTTATTATTAATAATAACAATAATAATGTGTCTCCTTTTTTAGATTCCTTAATTTTAAAGTTTTTTAAATATCTCCACTTCAGTTTGCTCCTTTCTGGTGACTCTTTGAAAGGGTTCCTCACAAACTTACCCCAGCAAGAAACACTAAATGCTGGAAGATGTGAGTTGGCATTTAGTGCCTGAATGGCACTCTGTTCATTCCCTTTGCCTTGTTTCCAAAGGATATTCTGGACCACTGAAGGAAATCCCTCCTGAAAGATTTAACACGACGGCCGTTCCTAAGTACTACCAGTCTCCCTGGGAGCAGGCCATTGGCAGCGATCCGGAGCTCCTGGAGGCTTTGTACCCGAAACTTTTCAAGCCCGAAGGAAAGGCAGAACTGCCCGATTACAGGAGCTTTAACAGGTAACTCAGTTATCCAGGGTGACTCAGTGGATATGTGAAACACGACTTTCCCACTACGGTAACGGGAATCGAATTGTCTGAGAAAACCATCTTCAATTCTGAGAAAAGAATCTAAGTAGAAACCTAGGCATCTGCTAAATCTGAGTGGACACATGCACTATTACTAAAAGTTTTAACTAGTAAATTAACTGGGGTCTGTACAAAAAAACTTCATAAAAATAATGGATTTTAAAAGTGTTACCGTTTATCTACATATTTCTTTTTGGGGGGGGGTGGTGGTTTGAGACAGGGTTTCTCTGTATAGCCCTGGCTGTCCTGGAACTCACTCTGTAGACCAGGATGGGCTCGAACTCAGAAATCTGCCTGCCTCTGCCTCCCAAGTGCTGGGATTAAAGGCGTGCACCACCACCGCCCGGCTATCTACATATTTCTATTTCTCTATTTTGTGTGTGTGGCGAGAGGGCAGCTCACGTGCTGTGGTGCACCGTGCAGAGGTCTGAGGAGAACCTGCAGGGGTCTGTTCCCAGCTTCTACCAAGTAAGACCTGGAAATCGAACTCAGGTCATCAGGCATGATGGCAAGGGCCTTTACCTGAAGAGCCATTTTGCTGATATAATAGTCATTTTTTTAAGTGATTGAAAAGCTATGAAGATAGTCAATTATCCTGAAGACCAAAATCAAAAAAAAAAAAAAAAAAAAAAAAGGAAAAACATTAAAACCTAAACCCATTATTTGGTGCCACTTTCCTGAGGGAGGTGCTCACTGGTAAGATACAAACATAAGAGGTAGATAAGCTAAGCAAAACTGAGCAGTTTGGAGCTTGGGGAGGGCAGGAACAGACTGGGATTTTCCACGTAGAAGCCCTGGTGTCTACTCCAGGCTTCCAGCTAGAAATTGCAGGCATGTTTCTTTGGAGTAAAGGCAAATAGCAGACCAGCCTTCAACAACCTCAATGTGGCTCTGTCAGCAGTGTCAAGCTGAGCAAATGCCATCTCCTCTCAGTCACAAAGCTGCCACCACAGAAGTCAGTCCTCGAGCATGGCACAATTTTAGATTCAAATCGTCCCTACCATAATTAAGTTTCTGTCAATTTTTAATTATCATAAAACACAGAGTATAAATTTGACAACTTTTTAACCAATTTTTAAAAGATATATTTCTTGGGCCATGCATGGTGGCACATGGATTTCTGGGAGTTCGAAGACAGCCAGGGCTACACAGAGAAACCCTGTCTTCAAAAAAAACAAAAACAGGATGTATTTCTTTTACTTTATATGGATGAGTGTTTTGCCTGGATTTGTGTGTGTGTGTGTGTGTGTGTGTGTGTGTGTGTGTGTGTGTGTG